>OX421461.1:17426845-17775317 GCA_949126895.1 Eilema caniola | reverse complement strand
GTCTCTTTCGCGCGCATTACCTGCTCGCAGAAAGAGGCGCGGCGTGCCATTTGCTCCCGTCGGAGACCACGGCCCTCACCATGGTCTCCAAAGAAAGAACGTCCACGCCCAGGACCGCAACGAGATCCCGGGCGTTGACTCGCCCACGCAGGGCACTCCACTAACGTGTGGAGCGCCGTGTCTTCGCCAGGATCCTCGCAGTGCTGGCACTGCGGTGTTGTCTCCCGGTGGATGCGCCATAGATACCTACCGAAGCACCCGTGCCCGGTAAGTATCTGGCACATCCGGTAGGAGAGGTCACCGTGGTGCCTCTCCAACCACTCCTTCATGATCGGTCTCACCGCCGCAATGGTGGATTCCCCCCACCTTGGATGCTCAAGTCGCACCCGCCATGTCTCCATGAGTTCCCGGCGGAGCTGGGACCGCCGAGCCCTGATTTCTCGGGGCTCCGGCCTATGGCCCCGCTCCAACGCCTCCTTGCGCCACTGGTACAGTAACGCAAGGGCTCTCGCTTCCAGGTCCCATGGAGGGGTCCCGGCTAGGAGACATGCCACCTCGACGGAGATCGTGCGGTACCCCCTGATCACTCTGACGGCCATCGCTTTTAATGGGCTGTTTAATACAGCCACGTTGCGGGCCGCCAGAGTATCCGCCCATACGGGAGCCCCGTACAGGGCCATGCTTCGCACGATCCCCAGGTACAGTCTCCTAGTGGGGGGCGTTGGGTCCCTTAACGTTGGGCATTAGCCGCGATAGCGCAGCCGCAGCCCCCCTCAGTTTCGGGGCCAGACTTCGGAGATGAGGTCCGAAGTCCCATCGGCTATCGAGTACGAGCCCAAGGTACTTCATCGTGGGCTCGATGCCGATGTTTACGCCCCCTACGGAAATGCTGGTTCCCGCAGGTGGCCCCCTTCGAGGCCCGTGAAAACACATAGCCTCGGATTTGTGAAGAGCCACCTCGAGTCCCAGCCGCCGTATTCGACCCACGACTTGAGCAGCCCCTGCCGTGGCCTTTAGTGCCGCGCTTCGGTACGCCGCTCCCCCGCGCCATAACGAGGGTATCGTCAGCATAGCAAGTTATGCTGACACCCTCGAGCAGCTGCCCGCGCAGCACCCAGTCGTATCCGATGTTCCACAGGAGTGGCCCTAGGACCGACCCCTGCGGAACACCGCACGACACTTCTCGCCGCCCCGGCCCTAGCCAGGTCGGGTAAACTATGGCCCTCTCGGATAGGTATGCCTCGACAATGCGACGGAGGTAAGGAGGCACTCCGTGATACGCGAGAGCCTCCCTAACGCAGCTCCAGGGTAGGGTGTTGAAGGCGTTGGCAATGTCAAGAGACACTGCCACCACCACCCCACCTCGCGAGACTACTTCCTCCGTCAGGCGCCTAACGCGCATGATCGCTTCCACGGTGGAGCGCCCCCGGCGGAAACCGAACTGGTTGTCCGCCAGATCTGGCCCCACGTGCGTGAGATGCTCAACGAGGCGCTCTGCAATAATTCGCTCAAAGAGCTTGCACACCTCGTCGAGCAGCACGATCGGCCGGTAACCGGATGGTTGATCCGCCGGCCGCCCCGCCTTCCGGATAAGGACCAGTTTCCCCGTCTTCCACGCAATTGAAGAAGCCCTAGCAAAAATAAAATATGACGTTATTGGTCTGTCAGAGGTTAGAAGAACTGGCAGCCAAATAAAAGAATATGAAAATTCAATATTATGTTACATAGGCCATACGCCAGGTCTATATGGTGTTGGTTTTTTAATAAATAAATCCTTAAAACTTTATATAGAAGAATTTATAGGTTTAACGGAAAGAGTTGCCTTACTAAACCTGAACATTCAAGGCTATAAAATAAGTATTATACAAGCCTACTCTCCCACAACTTTATCAAGCGAAGATGAAGTAACAAAATTCTATCAAACTTTGGATACAGCAATACAGATATCGTATAAAAACATTATAATATTAGGAGATTTTAATGCTAAAATAGGACAACCACTAAAAGATGAACACCTTATTACAGGAAAATATGGATATGGAGAAAGAAATGACAGAGGTCAAAGACTAATAGATTTTGCATTTGAGAATAAACTTTCAGTGGTCAATACTTTTTTCAAGAAAAAACCAAAGCACAGATGGACCTGGCGTTCACCCGGCGGAGTATACAAAAACGAAATCGACTATACAGGGTGTATTTTTGAAACGGGGCAGTAAGGGCAAGTACCTTAACCGTTGCAGTTACAGCAAAACGTTCTTAGAAGACCTTCCCTAACTTTTTGACATATTTTGAACTGCATTCACAGATTTTGTAAAAAACTTACAGTTGGCAAAAAAAATGCAAAAAGTCCAAAAATTTTTTTTATGCCAATCGATTCTATTTCATGTGGGGATCAAAAAACTCTATGAGACCATTTTAGCTTTCAGTACTAGGAAAGACAGAAATCGCCAAAAACGTTTTCCATACATTTCGGCAACAGAAACAAATTTCTACGATGGTCTAACTTTTTGTTATGGCCAGGAAGTGGGTAGAATTGACTGTAAAGTAAATAAAAAGAATTTTTACCCTTAAATTTCGAATTTGATTCGAAAATCTGTGTGTTATTCTTAGTTTCAGCTGAGAAACTTCGTATGAGTTATTAATTAAGGATTTTCGCTAAAATGTCTTCTAATCGTGAAAAAATTGACTTATTAGAAGCGTATTTTGTCAATAATCGAAATGCGGGAGCTGCATTAGTGTGGTACCGCAATAAGTATCCGTTGCGGCATGTGCCAACAAGAAAGGTTATTACAAATCTTTTGAAAAACCTGGAATTGCAGGGTTCTTTCAAAAGAAAGCGGCAGCCTCGTGTGGACATGGACACGGAGATTGCGGTTCTAACTTATGTCGAAGCATATCCAGAGGTATCGTCCAGGCAAGTCGCCCTTGAAGTAGGTGTATCCCACTCCCTTGTGATAAAGATATGGAAGAAATACGGCTACAAGTGCTATCGATATGGGCGCATAGTTCAAGTGTTACATCCGGGTGATGATGTTCGAAGGCTTACTTTTTGCAGATGGCTAAGAGGAAAAATAAGCAGAGATCATGAATTTTTAAATTACGTACTGTGGTCAGACGAAACGAATTTTTCCAATAACGGTATGTACAACAGAAAAAATCACCACTATTGGTCTCACAAACTCATATTTCTAAAATTTTCAAAAACATCACATAGAAGTAACACATCGCATTTTAGGTACAAATCTGTATATTCACCCAAATTTTTTATATCAAAAGTTTTCCAAACGTTTAAAGCATGTTCATAGTCTTTATCAGATATAGATTCGGAAGTAAGTTTGTTAAAGAATTGTTTTTGTGATGGTAATTCGGTCTCATCATATCTTTGCCAAGAGTTTATATAATCATAGCAATATATTCCTTTTCTTCGAACAATATCAAATAATTTATTTTCATGAAAAAAATATTTTAAGTTTTTCAAATTTTCCGGGTTCATAGTTGTAACTAGTCTGTCCAAACTAGAGCTCAAAAAATTAAATGAATCAATAAACTTCAATTGTACAGCATTTGATGCATTGACTGTTATAAATTTAGTGAAATAAATATATTTCTCTTTGTTTCTCGGTATAAGATGAATTCGACCGCTTATATTTGAAAGTTCTTTTATGAATAAGTGACAATCATAGCCGGATAAGTTGTGAAACACTATTGGTATAAACGTACATTTTTTAGCATTTAAATTGCATGTATTATGAGTAGCTCCTCTATATTGACCCGTAAAATGATCATGGTCCTTTACAATAGTATCATTACATGAAAACTTATTTTTACACATATGACATCGTATGCTGCTGATGAAACTTAATTGCTCATTTTCAGTTAACGGCAACATATGTTTGCTCTGTAACAATATTTTGTATAAGCGTTTCACGTCATTAGTTAGAGATTTTACAAATTTCTTAGAATAATCAAGCCCTCTGTAAGACACAAAATCATTTAATTTCGGATTTGTATTACAACAAATATAATAAGCAAAACATGTAGCTTTATGAACTTGTATATTTTCTACATATGCAGATTTATTTTTGTCAGAATATTCACGCAACAAACTTTCAAAATCTCCATATATCACTATAGGAACTCTTTGTGTTCTCTCATAATTTGAAAAACTTAGTTTACTTCCTGGCTCAGATAAAATAGTTTGTATTCCAGAGCATTCATGATAGTGTAACTTCTCTTCAGTGTCAAAATAAATGAAAAATTCATCACATAAAAATATTCTTTTTCTATGTTTGGTTAATTGTTTATGCACAAGTTTTTCAAAACTTTTAATTAAACAAAAATGACTTTTTCCGTTTTTACTAATATAAAGCAAATTAATGTGGTATAAACGACGTGATTTAGTTTTAAACAAGGGGCCTGTAACCATATCATTAGTATCTAAACCATATACATATATTAATACTGATATCAGGATTTTTTATTTCAAAACGCTTAATATCCTTGAAACTTGGAGGAAAACTCATGTCTGAAATATCTAGTATGTCAGAATAATGCGGATATGAGCAAGTTCTGTTTGGATTTATCCTTGACGGAAATATATCAGCTATGATACACCAAAGAAAACAATGCTGATCATAATTTTTTATATTTAAACATGATTTGGTATTGGCGATACGTTTAGGTAATTGCAAATAAGAACCGCCTCGTAAAGGATTATATTTTACGATATTAATTTCTAAATGGCCGAGCAATAATAAAACAACGTGTTTCGACAATTCGACTGAGGTTCAAGAATGAACTCGCTTTATTTAATAGAAATCAACTAAGTACGCACAATAGAATAGTTCACATCTTTTGTCACAAGATGGTGCTAGTTGTATCTATATTTTGTTATTTACAACACTCCCACTCAAAATATAGATTATTTTAATTTTATAAACCCAAAAAAGATTCTTAAATAAAACAGACTATACTTTAACAACTCCTAAAGCATCCAAATGTTTATAATGTTTTACAGCACTTAGACTTTTAGTTAACAAATCTGCTGGCATATCTGATGTACATAAATATTTAACATTAACAATGTTTTCATTTATCATTTCTCTGCAATAATGATATCTGACATCAATATGCTTAGTTTTATTATGGAACACAGGGTTTAATAATAACTTCTGCGCACTCAAACTATCATTATACAAAGTAATACAATACATTTTTTTAGTTATTTCAAATTGTAAGTTTCTTAGATATGCTGCCTCTTTGCAGGCCTCTGATATTGACACATATTCTGCCTCTGTGCTAGAGAGAGCAATACATTTTTGTTTACTACAGCTCCAAGATATAACAGAACCCGACAGTATATAACAAAATCCTGAATATGATCTCCTATCATTAACATCATTGCACCAGTCTGCATCAACATAACCCACAATATTAATATTCTTGTTCTTACTATATTTCAAACCTAAATGTTTTGTCTTTTTTAAATATCTTAATATTCTTTTAGCATAAACCCATTGTTCTTCAGTATTACAATTATTAAACTGACTTAGATATGACACAGCATAAGCTATATCGGGTCGTGTAAGCACAACTAAATACATTAAGCTCCCGATCAGCTGCTGATAGGGATTCTGACTATTACAACTATCCTCCCTTTTACATTTTAAATTTATCTCCATTGGAGTATTCATTGGTTTACTATCAGCCATATTGAACTTGGACACTAACATATCAATATATCTCTCCTGATTCAAAGTAACAGTACCATTTTGTTTATCAAAATCAACTGACATGCCAAGACATTCTTTTACAATCCCTAAGTCTTTTAACACAAAGTTCTTACCTAACATGCTCTTAAGATGATTAGTTTCATTTACGTCATTAGAAAAAACAAAAAAATCATCGACGTACAATGCCACAATGGTTTTGCTACTACTGCCAACACATTTTAAATATAAACATGGTTCTATTTTAGATTTAACATAACCATCTGCTAACATACAACTATCTACTTTCTTAAACCATGCTCGGGATGCCTGCTTAAGACCATATTTTTTCTTGCTTTTTTCAATTTTAGAATTTTTTTATCATTTGTACAGCTATAGCCTAAAGGTTTCTGCATGTATATGGTCTCTGACAGATTACCATTCAAGAAGGCGGTTTTGACATCAAGGTGAGTTACATTAAAATTCAACTGTACTGAAAAAGCAAATAATAACCTAAGTGTTGTATGCCGCACTACGGGAGAAAAAGTTTCTACATAATCCACACCATATTTCTGAGAGCAGCCCTTAGCCACAAGCCTGGCTTGGTAGCGCACATTATTTTCAGCATCGCACTTCTTCTTGAGAACCCATTTGCATTTAACAATATTGCCACTAACAGGAATGTCAACAACTTCCCATGCATTGTTGTCTTCAAAGCTTTTCAGCTCTTCCTTGACAGCTTGTTCCCATTGCACTTTCTCTGGTCCTCGCAGTGCTTCTTCTAATGTCAGTTCATTACTGAAATACCTATCCTCTGTGCACATAAATCCATACCTGTCTGGTTCTCTTCTCTGCCGTTGCGGTAATGTCCTTACTATGGTGTTCGATTGCAACTCTTCTTCGGATGTCGACTCCTCTTCCGGTATATAGGTTTCATCCTTGTTATTTTCCAAAGAAATGAAAGAATCCTCTCCACTGCATTCTGAGAGCTCTCCCACTGAAGACTGGTGTCGCCTGTTCTCTGTAGGTTTGTCGTCTTTCTCTTCAACTTCAATTATATTCTCTTGATGAGACAATTGTTCTTTTATGATGATGATATCTCTACTACTAGTAATAGCTTTTGTTGACAGATTATATAACCTATATCCTTTGACATCCTCAGGGTAGCCAATCAGTATGCATTGTTCAGCCTTTTTGTCCCATTTATGCCTCTTCTCCTTGGGTATGTGTTTCATGGCAGTACTACCAAAAATCCTTAAATGACTTAGGTTTGGTTTAACCCCTGTCCACAGTTCATATGGGGTACGATTCTTCAATCTTGTTTTTACAATTCTATTCTGTAAATAAACAGCAGTGTTAATGGCTTCTGCCCAGAATTCCTTACCAAGTTTAGCATCGAACAAAAGACATCTGGCTTTTTCAATTAGCGTCCTGTTCATGCGCTCACAAAGCCCATTTTGTTCAGGTGTGTAGGGATTTGATTTTTGATGCATAATACCTGCTTTCTTCAAATAAATATCAAACTCTCTGTTACAAAACTCTCCGCCATTATCACTTCTGAAAATTTTTATTTTTCGTGATGTTGAGTTCTCAACTTTTACTTTATATTCTTTGAAGTACTCTAAAGCCTCATTTTTATTTTTCAAAAAATAAACATATGTCATGCGGCTGTGATCGTCAACAAAGATTAAAAAATATCTAGATCCACCTAGTGATACTTTCTCCATCGGGCCACAGATGTCACTGTGCACCACTTCCAACAGCTTAGTGCTCCTATTACCTTCATGAGGAAAAGGCAAACGACTTTGCTTACCTTCACAGCAAACTATGCAATTGGTTTTGTTGATGTTGGCAGTCTCAATAAATTTGACACCCTCCACAGCATCCTGCATTTTATTCATATTAAAACTATTTACGTGTCCCAGTCTACGATGCCAAAGTTCTGGTGATTCTGCTACAGCTGCCAATAAACAAGTTGAGATGTTCAATTTGTAAACACCATTCACAAGCAATGCAGTAGCTACTAGAATGTCCCCTTCGTTATATATTTCACATGCTTTGCCAGTGAAATGCACCTTGTTGCCCTGCCTTATTAACTGGCTCACTGACAATAAGTTGGTAGATAACTTGGGAACACACAACACCTTTTCTACAGTTATGTCAAAATTACATTTTTCAGTCGACGTGGTTATGTTTACATTTCCACAACACAGTACTGGGATTTTAGTCTGATTAGCAATCATAATTTCTTTCGTGAAACCAGAATAACACGTGTCAATCATCCAATCTTTATTACAGGTCAAATGCGAACTTGCACCAGAGTCGATATACCAGTCACTCTTATCAAATATTGTGTTAAAAAACACGGCACTAAACGCATTACTTGTTTTTGACGATTTATTTTCTGCATTCTTATAATATTTATCTTTGTTATTGCATTGATTACGATAGTGGCCATGTTGTTTACAATTGTAACATTTGACATTTGGTTTTCCTTTGACAGATGTTGATGTTGACACTTCTGCTTTTCCGCCATCTTTATGAGCCGTAGACTGTGCACTCTTTCCATTCTTTGAACGATGAATCTGATTCTTGCGAAAACATGCGAATGCATTATTGACGTCATTACGGTCACTATCTTCCGGTTCCATGTCCATTAATTTCCCTTTAATGGCGTCGGATGTGATTATAATGCCTGAATGTTCAATGGCCATTATCATGGGCATATATTTTTCACTTAGACCTGCCAGCATGATAGAACCAATCCACTCGTCGGTAATGCCAAATCCTGTACCTTGTAATTTCTGTCCAGCTTCAACAATTTGAGTTACATAGGCCGTCATCGAAGTGCAATTTTCTAATCGAATAGATATTAAATGCCTCAGGAGACTAATTTTCCTTGTGAATCCGGAGTCATCAAACAACATCTTCAATTTATCCCACAATTCTTTCGATGTACCAACGTTTTTTATATGAACGTACAGAGCCGGGTCGATTGTTAGTACCAGTTTCGCTTTTGTTTTCGCGTCATCTGCAGCTTCTGGTGGATGAGCGGGCTCCGGTTTTATACACCCAACCATTCCTTCCAATACCAGAAAATTCTCTACAGCGAAACACCACTCGCTATAGTTCTCGCGTCCTTGTAATTTCGGTACGCTAACTAGATAGTTCGAACTGGACGCCATGACAGTCACACACGTTGTTACTTTTATTGAAAATACGGTTTTTTGCTCACTGTTCACTTTACACACAAGTCTAATGGTAAAAAAGAATCTATTGTTCATCACACTGATAATTCTAACAATATCTGGCTATTTAACGGGTCTGGGCCCATAACCAATAATAAAACAACGTGTTTCGACAATTCGACTGAGGTTCAAGAATGAACTCGCTTTATTTAATAGAAATCAACTAAGTACGCACAATAGAATAGTTCACATCTTTTGTCACAAGATGGTGCTAGTTGTATCTATATTTTGTTATTTACAACACTCTTCTCGAGGCCCCACCATCCCGGCTTTCGGGCCGAGATGGTGGGGCCTGTCCTCCTCTTAAGAATGCGCCCCAGGAACACGGAGGGGCGCATTCCGCCACATCAGCATAAGGGCAGCGGGTCCCCCGACCCGCCACCCGTGGCCACTCTCATTCGGGGACGCGGGCGAATTATGCTCGCCGGCGTCCCCTCGCCGGCGGCCTGCGGGGCGGGAGAGTGAGCCCAGCTCGCTCTCGTTCCCGCAGCGCCTCTCTCTTTGCCGCCATCACCTCGTTGGCAAACGAGGCGATTTTTTTTTTTTTTTTTTTTTTTACGTGGTGGAATGCATTTACGCACTTCGCTCACCCCCCGCGGGGGCAGGGGGCTCGCTTTGTGTGGGACTCCTGGCCAAGGCCTGACTACCCACTAAACCACCACGGTGTTCCTCCTTCGCCCAATCCGAGCCGCGGGATAGAATGCTCACCGCGACTCGGCTAGGGACGCCCGCCCTATTTAGCGGGCCCTCCTCTCGAGGCCCACCATCCCGGCCATCGGGCCGAGAAGGTGGGACCTGTCCTCCTCTTAAGAATGCGCCCCAGGAACACGGAGGGGCGCATTCCGCCACATCAGCATAAGGGCAGCGGGTCCCCCGACCCGCCGCCCGTGGCCACTCTCATTCGGGGACGCGGGCGAATTGTGCTCGCCGGCGTCCCCTCGCCGGCGGCCTGCGGGGCGGAAGAGTGAGCCCAGCTCGCTCCCGTTCCCGCAGCGCCTCTCTCTTTGCCGCCATCACCTCGCTGGCAAACGAGGCGACGGCGGCCCAACATTGTTCGCTGCCGGCCATAGCTGGAACTACGGCCGACAGCGAAAGGTTAGCACCTAGTGTGCTCGTGAGGGCCGTCCGTTGTCCGTCCCACGCCTCACACACGGCCAGGGTGTGATGTGCCGTGTCGGGGTCGCCGCTTGTGCAGTTTCGGCACCGGGGCTCCGATTCCACGCCCACCACCTCCCACAGGTACTTGGCGAAGCAGCCATGACCTGTGAGAAGTTGAGTGAGGTGGTACGTTGGAGCCCCATGACCCCTCTCCACCCATTCACGCAGGACGGGCCGAACGGCCCCCACGAGCAGCGCACTGCTACGTGTCGTGTCCAACCTTTCGGCCCACTTCCGGAAGAGATCGTCGCGCGCCTCCTGTCTCCAGCGATCGATCTCTTCCGGAGCAGGCCTACCACCCGCAACGCGCCGCATCAGGGCGCCCTCCTCATAGACCCTCTTCAGGACGCCGGCCTCGAGATCCCAGGGGATACTGCCCGCAATCAGGCACGCCGCCTCATAAGAGACGGTGTGGTACGCTCGTGCAGCCCTCTGCGCGATGGCGCGCTGCGGTCGCCGCAGCAGCGCAACATTTGCTGGGCAGAGGGCTTCCGCCCAGATGGGCGCCCCGTAGAGCGCCTTGGAACGCACCACTCCGTCGTAGAGACGGCGGCAGGCAGACCCCGGTCCTCCGCTGTTGGGCAGCAAACGCGAGAGCATTCCAGCAAATGCTAGCAACTTCGGTGCCAGCCGCTGGAAATGCTCTGCGAACCTCCACCGACTGTCGAGAGTGAGCCCGAGATACTTCAGGCTGCTCCCGACAGTGATGGAGGTGCCACCCACCACTATAGTCTGGTCTCGAGGCGGCGCCCGCCGAGGCCCATGGAAGAACAGGGCCTCGGACTTTTCGAGGGCCACCCTCAACCCGAGCGCCCCGATGCGGCGCACGACATGCGCGACGCCCGCCGTAGCCAGAACGGCGGCATCGCGGAACGTGGGGGCCCGCGCGGTAACCAGGGTGTCGTCGGCGTAACAAAGTACACCGACTCCCCGAAGATAAGCACCGCGCAGGACCCAATCATAACCTATGTTCCACAGGAGCGGCCCTAGGACCGACCCCTGTGGAACGCCACACCGCATATTTCGGCGGACCACTCCGTTTGGGCCGGGTAGATGATGACCCGGTCCACGAAGTAGTTCGCAAGGACGCGCCTGAGGTACCACGGCACATTGTGATACCTCAGCGCCTCCGCAATGGTCTCCCAGGGGAGGGTGTTGAAGGCGTTGGCTATATCCAGCGATACAGCCAACAACACCCCACCCCCGGCGACCGCTTCATCAACGCTGTCCCTCAGCCGGGATATGGCGTCGAGAGTCGACCTCCCGCGACGGAAGCCGAACTGGCCATCACTTAAATTGGGCCCCGCCCCCTCAAGGTGACCGACGAGACGCGCAGCAAGCACCCGCTCAAACAGCTTGCACATCTCGTCGAGCAGAACGATGGGGCGGTAGGCCGACGGCGACTCGGTTGGGCGCCCGTGCTTCTTTAGAAGCACGAGCTTGCCGGTCTTCCATCGTCGCGGGACCCTCCCCGACGCCAAACACTCCGACATGAGGGACAGCGTCTCTCCCTCTAGTGCCGGCATGACGGTGGCAATAACCTTCCCAGGGATGCCGTCCGGGCCCGGGGCACGATTCCTGGACTTGAGTGCCAGGATCGCAACCCCTAATTCGGCCTCGGACACGGGAGGTATCGCCTCTTCGTCTGCCGGCACCCGGCTTGGTGCTGCCATCCGCGGTGGGACCCACTCTTCCCTCGCAGGGAAGAGGGAACTGACCACTCGGTCCAGGAGGTTGGACTCGAGAGTTCTGGTGAGGGGAGGCGCTCAGGGCCGGAGTTTCTGACTCACGACCTTGTACGGGCGCCCCCACGGGTCGAGACTCGGGTCGAGACTCTCGAGCCACTCCCTCCAGGACTCCTCCTTGGCGGCTTTAATCGCCGAGCTAAGGGCCTCACGAGCGGCCCTGTACGCGGCGTGCAGCTGCTCTTCTCGGGCGAGGTCTCTCACGGCCCGCCTTCGACTGCGGGTGTACTGCCTCTGGGCTGCGTAGCTTGCGGTACGCAGCCCGGCTAGGTGGGGATGCCACCAGTACACCTGCTTCCGGGGCGGGACAGGCCTCGCCCTCTGCATCGCCGCATCGCAGACGCAAGTTAGCGCTCCTGCGAGCCTCTCGCATCTCGCGTCCACGTCCAGGCCGCTCTCATGAGCAGCCCATCGCTCGACGATAGCCGCCTCTCTGGCCAGCTCCCTGTCCAGGGTTCCTAGTCGCCACCGCGGACCCTCCCCCACCAAGGGGCGGTTCAGTTCCACACGAGCCGACGAGGCGGCGGGGACGACGTCGAACCGGATGTACCGATGATCCGACGCGGTCTCCACCCCCTCGACTACCCGCCAGTTGTCGATTCGTCGCGCCAGGTCAGAACTGGCGAACGACAAATCGACAATCGAGCTCACCTGGGGCCGCACACAGGTTTGAACCGCCCCTTGGTTCAGCAGCACCAAGCCTTGGGACACCGCCCACTCAACCAACAGCTCCCCCCGAGTGTCGGTCGCCGGAGATCCCCACGCCCGAGAGTGAGCGTTGAAATCCCCGGCCACCACAGCCGGGGTGGGGCGCACTTCCGCCAGCAGAGCCCCGACCTCCAAGAGCAACCATGATGTCCATAGTGGCTTGCATGGTGTCCATGATGAAGATGTTGAAGTGTTGTTGTTGTCAGAAGAGAGAAATAAAGAAGGATTGTTATTGCACCCGGCAGGTAGACACTTTAACTGTTATATGCTAGCATTTGATAAAGTTAGAAATTGTTATTAGTATTTTTTATGATTAAATTTAATAGAGCAAAAATTTTGAGTGTTCACTACCCAGTTTTTTTTATTTTTTTTATTTATGTTATGTGTCATTATTGTTCTGATTGGCCGTTACAGCGTTATTGCCATTCGCATATCGTTGTTTAAAATTTACAAAACGTCTAAACACGATTCCCTCCGGCCACAGACTATCATTTAAATACATTGATAATTTACTCTCCGATACAAAAAATTTAAATGATTTATAATATTTTTCCGCTTTAATTGAGATTTCTTCTAATTTTATCGTTTCTTTCGTTTTTCTAAATACATAGTCAATAACATCTTTATCAGTAGTATCTATATGTACTCTCGTTATGAATATTGGGACTTTCCTATCTGCGGCTTTAAAGTTTCCTTCCGTGTCCCTCGAAATACCAGATTTACCGCGAAACCGGTAAAAAGGTTTCTTTCGTTTAGAAACGATTTTCCATCCTTCGTGATCATCATTTCCGCTAGGCTCGGTTTCGTGTACTGAATTTACTGCGCTGTGGCGCTCGACGTTCTTCTCAGTAGGCGTGCTATCCGCCGGCGCAGGTGGCGGTGACGTCACATCGACCCGATGCTCCTCGCCCCTTGTTATTGTACGACGATTATCGGCACCTTCCAACACAGCTAACTCGCGCTTGTTTTTATTGCCTACCCTCAATATATCTCGATATTGTCGCATATCACGGCGATCGCTTGATTTTTCGTTTACAACATCTATCGAATCATTGAAAGTAGAATAATTATATTATGGTGAGAAATACCTATAGGCCCACTATCACACTGCTGCCATGCGCCTCGCCTCAAATTAACGTTTTGTGTAATCATTGGCGGTAATGAGTCATATTTTAATTGTGATAATAATTCTGTTCGGCACTCACTCAGCTGTTCATGGGTAACATAATTAGATTTAATTTCCCCCAAAGCGTTTTGCATTTTAAGGAGATCCTTCAATAGTTTTGTGCAGTCAAGGTGGTCAAATAGTATTGGAGGTAGTTTTTCCAGTTCTCGGGCCACAAAAATAGGAACAATATCGGATTCTGTCGATTTCAAAACGTTTAATATATCGACTAAATCCCTGCTTTCCTTCCCTTTGTTTTTCCTATTTGTTTTCGCTATACCTGTTGGAACAGATTCAAACAGTAACGTCTTCGCATTCTTGATTTCTTCACTAGAAAACGATGTCGTACATATACGCACTAGTGTCTCTTCATCCACTATCGAAATTTTGTTTTTTATATACGATAATAGTTCGTTTATCACTATATTACATGTATTGCACTTAACGATCGACATTTTTAACACACTCGGAGTGCGCTCAAACACGCCCGTCACGGAGAGATGCGCGCGCGTGACTCTTTCTGTATGGCATCTCGCACTGTGTATTTCATGTCATGATATAACTTATAATGTACTTCTTGTTTGGTTGATTTTGCTTTTTTGTGATATTTATTTCTAAGATGCATCATGTCTCTGATCGTGCTGGTGATCCAGGGGTAGCTTTTATTTTTTATCAAAATTCTCTTTACCGGAGCATGCAAGTCAAAGAGTGCAGTGATATGGGTATTAAAAGAGTGGACCATACAGTCAACATGAGTTAGATCCCGTAGGGAGTCCCAGTTAATATTGTTAAGGTCTTGTTCAAATTTATCTGGTAAAATGTCCCGAAGTGGTCTGTATATTATCCACTGTGGTGCAGGTTTCTCTACTTTGAAATTAATCTCTGCAGAGATCAGGGCATGTCTACCAAGCTCGGGTATATGCAATACAGAAACATTGCTTGTCTGGGCGTCCGTGCAGATCAAGTCGATTAATGTCTCACTGTGATCTGTAAAATGAGTAGGTTCAGTCACATAATTAATTAAGCTCATGCTCACCAGGAAGGAGTTAAACAGATTAGTTTTGTAGTCTCCCACATCTAAAAGGTCGATATTGAAATCACCCAGTAGGAGTATCTTATCCACTCCTGAGAAGGAAGTAACAGAGTCAGTTAGTGCATCTAAAAAAGTATTTACGTTAAGCCAGGGAGGTCTATAAGCTGTGCCAATTATTATAGATTGTGAATTTCGGCTGAGTCTCAACCACATCTGTTCGACATTACAGGAAGCCGGGTGTGACTGAGCGCGCACGTGTATCCCCTCCCGTACATAGAAGCCGACCCCTCCACCGCGCCCATGGCGGATGTAAGCCGGACGCGGCAAGAAGCGGAGCCTGTAGTGGGGTACATTTGGCGCGAGACACTCGGCACCTTCCCTGATCCACGTTTCGTTAATTGCCATTATGTCGACTGCAAGATCTTCCATGGCTACAATAAACTCATCATGCCCCGTACCAAGTGACCCTGCATTGAAAAGTCCGATTTTCAAACGTTTATCTTTTTTGTTATGCATGTTTATTATTATAAGTATACTTGTTTATAGATTTAGGCAACAATGTTGTATATTGATAATAAAGGTCAAACTTAATGTAATAAATGCTGTGATTAAGTAATGAGCATGAAGTGAGCGTAATTGTTAAAAAGAGTTTGGTCCCAAAAAGAAGCACTGTTATACTGGTGCATAGATAGCTATTATGAATGCGATGATATAATATTAAATATAAGCGAAAAGTCATTAATATTGCAACTGGGAAGTAATTGAACATTAATTTAGTTTCTAGAAACTTTTTTATGCAAATAGGGGCAAGATAGAGGTTTGTGGCACGGTAACTGCGTTGTATTTGTGTGTGTAGAATTACCAAGTTATTATTGTAAGAGAAGAGAATTTGATTTAAGCTAACAAAGATGCAAATCACTACAACATCTAGATATTCCCGACTTAGGATTGATATAAAAATGGCACTATTAAAAGTACAATTGGACATAATTGGCAAATAACTTATATTAGATGGTAACGTCGTGAAGTGCGTCCGGTCCAAAAACACGCAGGAGGTCCTCCTCGGTCCGAATACTGTGAGTCTGTTTACCCTCAGCCTGCTTTACTAGGATTCTGCCGCCCCTCGTCCAGGTGTACTTCCACTGCAGGTGTTTGGCCGCCTGTCGCGCTCGGTAGAACAGCATTCTGTTGTGGCGGGTGAGCCGCTCGTTGAGGTAGAAGCGCGCGGCGGGCGCGCGCAGGCCCAGCTCGGCGGTGGTGGCGGCGCGGCGCACGCGTGCGGCGCGCAGCAGCTCGTCGCGCAGCGGGCGGCGCGCCAGGCGCAGCAGTAGACGGCGCGCGCCGCCTGGCCTGGCCGGTGGCGGGCCCGCCCTCTCGGCGAACACTATGTCCCGTGACTCCATCTGCACTCCCAGTTTCTTCGCGATCAGTTCGACGTAAGGTGTTTTCGCCGCTCTCCTCAGGGAGGTTAGAAATTTCGAGGTCAGACGACATCGCCTCCTGCTCCCGATCATTGATCTCAGCCTTAAGCAGTGCCACGGTTTTTTCCAGGCCTCCCTGGCCTGCACGCTGAGTTTCGAGCTCCTTTACCCTGGTCTCTAGGCCGTCTACCCGAGTTTCGCACGCGGTAATGCTCCGGCGAAGTTCTCCTACCTCCCGACGCAGCTCCCTGAGCTCATCGGCCAGTTCCTCTTTCATTTCGCGGAGTTCTACTCTAAAAGACCTAATCTCCCCTGCGATTTCTATTGACCAGGCATCAGATGAGTTTGGCTGTTTGTGCGGTGTTTCAGTTGCATCCTCGAAGCTGGCGGTTGGACTGCTGTGTTTGGATGGCGAGCCTACATTCAAGTCGTTATCACGAGTAGGTTTTACGCACATATTTATTGTACGACATTTACAGCGAGCGCCATCTCTTGACAAAAATCGGCCGCACGTGTTACACTTAGCCATGTTAGATAGCTAGCAATGTCGATTCCTGATATTATTGGCAAATTATACTTTTCACCACTAGATGGCGCTGTTACAAAGAAGTCTTAAAGGTGAGACAGTTTTTAAAGGAGCAACGGTGTCTTCTTTACAAGACACAAATTCTATCCTGCGTGGAGTACTGCTTACATCTCTGGGATGGATCCGCAAAGTACTTATTAGATGCTCTCGACAGGTTGCAGCGACGTGCGGTCCGCATTATCGGAAATCCTGAGGTCACGAGTACCCTCGAGTCTCTGCAGATGCGTAGAGATCTTGCTTCCTTGGCAGTTTTTTACCGTCTCTACCATGGTGAATGTTCTGAAGAGCTATTCCAATTAGTCCCACCCTCCCTCTTCCTATACAGCACGACACGTGCAGAACTTAGATGTCACCCCTATACGGTGCAGAACATTCCTTCAAGAACCAAGCGGTTCGGTGACTCTTTCCTTTGTCGCACCATTAAGACCTGGAATTCCTTGCCAGCTCACGTGTTTCCCTCTTCCTACAGTCCCGGGTCCTTTAAGCGGGGCGTGAAAAAGCATCTGATGAGGCCGTCAAGCTAAGTGCCACCATTGTTAACATGGCACGTGTATATAATGGTGGCCCTCTTTCTTGAGACTTTACCTTCAGCTTACCATCAGGCGAGGTAAAGTCAAATTGATGTGTCCTATTTATAAAAAAAAAAAAAAAAAGTTCACAGAAATTTCTTTCCCGAACCCTCAATGCAACAAATGTAATGATTTAAATAAAATTCGGGCGCCATTTATTGTAGCGTAACGGCGATGACGTTCATGTGTGTTACGCTAACAATAAGAGTGTGATGAAAAATTTATATAATTACCTGGATAAGCGAAGCCAGCAGATACATTGGACCTTTTAGGTTAAGGGCCGTATCGTGTGGTTATTTGGTCATTGTTGCATTAGATTCAGAAAAGAAAACACTATTCTATACTTACAACAATATTTAATTGTAAATTATTACAACATTACATGCAAAGCACAGTAAATATAGTCTTGGTAATTGAAGAGGTGAGTGGATGAAGGACGTAACTAACAATTTCTAAATATCGAGATAATCGGCTTCAAAGTTTGAACATTTCATTTGCAATTATTATGTTTTCTTATAATTTATGTCGTAATATTATGGGGTCAAACCATAGTCAGTGTCCATATTTATTATTGGAGATGCATAAACATACAAATAAGTGGATGGAAATTTATTTATTTGAAAAACTGTGCATATACATTCTTCTTCCATTGACAATGTAATAGAAATTAAGTATATTAAGATTGGAAGAAGGGAGTATGTAACATTAAATAATATAAAAACATGCATATATTGCAAATTTATCAACTAAATCTTGGGCAACGAGGTTATGTTATCAATATTGATATTCAGGTTTCCAGATTTTATATGTTTTTTAAACATTAACTTACGTTTTCTTAGACATAAGTAAGTAAATAAAGTAAGTTGGTACTTTATTTTCTTCCAACTTTAATGTCTACTACTAAACCTTTTTAGCATATCATCACCATCTCAGATTTGAATACCGGTCACACTACAAACTTTTTACACTTAAGAACAGTCAAGACAGTCATTCATCATCATCTTTGCATTAGTCCCGGTCGCATCCAAGGCTTTCACCCTGGAGTCCGTGATCCGCTTTCCAGCTTTTACTTTTCAACTTTACACGGTCTTGGCCACCGATGGTGTGAGACTATTGGCCCGCATATCATCCTCTATGACGTAAAGTCAGTACTTTTTGGGTCTACCCTCTTACCGGGGCTCGGTGCAGGTGGTATGGCTAAACGTAACCAAGCCGTCATGACAAGGCTGCCCCGGATGCATGACTTCCTCACGCTATGCTTAGGTGTACTCAATCCATCCACCGCAGCATATTCATCTCCGTAACAAGCAGCTCCTGCTTGCGTTGCCCTAGAAAAGGCCATGCTTCGCAGCCGTATAAGCGGACAGGTTCTTGGGGTCACTAATGCCACTTGTTACCTCACGCAGCTTGACCCATACAGCAGCAATGCATGCGTTGACGCCAAGTCATCACCTGTACGGTAGGGTGTAGGATCTGTGGAGTACGTCATATAGTCGGTCGTCGCCACATTTAACTTCGGGCGGGGAGCAAGCGCCACCTTTTATCACTCTCACCAAACTACCCCTGTCCAATCCACCAGTGCGATACAAACAGCATAAATGAGCAGCAGCGGAGTCTCTGATGCTGTTCGACAGAACGTTTAAAACCAGGTTTAACAGAAACAGACATCCTTTCCTTGGTGAGTACTTCGACAGTCATTTTTTTTTATACATATATGTCACACGACACCCAAGTGGTTCAAATAGCCAGTTAAGTTAAGGAGCAACTCGGAGGGTTTCCGAGCGGAGTCGATTTCAATTTGAAGTGGAATTGGTTTGGAGTCGGTTCAGAGTTGCAGGTAGTGGAGTGGAGTAGAATGGAGTTGGAGTGGAGTCGGAATGGAGTCGCTTTGGAACCGGAGTGGAGTCGGTTTAGAGCCCGAGTGAAGTCGGTTTAGAGCCAGAGTGGAGTCGGTTTGGAGTAGGAAGGGAATCGAAGTGAATTCGGTTAGGAGTCGGTTCGGAGTTGGAGTAAAGCCGGTTTGGAGTTGGTATGAAGTCGGTGTGAAGTCTGAATTTCGATGCGGCGGGAGTCGGTTTAGAGTTGGAGCGAAGTCGATATTGAACCTTTGTGGACTCGGATTAGAGCAGGAATGGTGTCCATTTTTAGTCTGTTTGGAGTTGGAGTTGGAATGGAGTTGAAGGGAGGTGGAGTCGAGTCGGTTGAGAGTTGGAATCAGTTTGGTGTTTGAGTGGGAGTGGAGTTGGAAGGAGTCGGAGTAGAGTAGGAGGGAGGTGGATTGAAGTTGGTTTGGAGTCAAAATGGAGTCGCCTTGGACCTGAAGCGGAGTCGGTTTAGAGCCGGAGTGGAGTCGATTTGGAGTTGGAGGGAGTCCGAGTGGAATTGGGAAGGACTCACAGTGGATTCGGTTTGGAGTCGGTTCGGAGTTGGAGTGAAGTTGGTTTAGAGTTGCAGAGGAGTCGGTTGTGAATCGGAGTCGAGTCGGCTTAGAGTCGGAGTAGAGTCGGTTTGTAGTTGGAGTTGGAGGGAGTCGGGGTGGAGTCTGAATGAAGTCGGTACGGAGTCAGAGCGAAATCAGATTGGATTCTTTTATATTTGACATGCAATGCGTGAACTTCGGTAACACAGCCGCGATGTTGGCTGCTGATGCGCAACATGACATATCTTCAAAAATTGATCATTTGTGAACTTACAAAATTTTTCCACTGCTGCGCGTCTTCGTTGTGCGAGAATTTCGCACAACATGGTACGTAACAATGTTGCCTAATGGTTATTCGGTTTCAAGGAGGGCATTAAAAGCTGAGACCATATACCATACACAGCTTCGCCAGAAAATTCGTCACAAAAACGGTCTGGAAAATCGGTTTTGCTTAAGTTAGCTAATGTCTATATTGTTCTTTAAACTGACAATGTGTGCACGTCATGGCATGTATGTATGACGCCGTTTTGTCACACTTGTGGCGTCCATAGAGTTTGTATAATAGTCTCAGATTAAAAGATTCCATCTGGTATAAAAACTAGATAATGAGCTAATATATTTTGACATTATTCTGTACAACATAGTGCGCCTTTTTGTACTGTCATGTATAACGGTTTTTCGTTGCTCATTGTTGTTAGTCAAGTAGTGATTTTTCAGAATAGTTACTAAGTTTTTTGTTATATGCAGCCAGTCTAGTAGAATACATAGAAGAGCAGCAAATAAAGCATCGTGGCAGTGCATTTTCCTGCACATAACCCCTTCTTCCATGGAAGAAATACGCTTAATTGACCAATTTCAAATGGAAGAAGGTGTTAAGTCACATACCTCCTTCTTCCATGACACTTTTGCTATTTTTGTTGCAGTTATGTCCTTCATCTTCTGGTATTTTTGAAACTGAGCCTAAATTGCGGGGTTTTTTGGTCTAATATACTTTATATACACCTATAACCGCCATTTAATGCGAAAAATCAAAAATCTCAAAAATGTTAGTTACGCCCTTCATCCACTCACGTCTTTAATTATACACTATTACAATACTATTTTTGTGCAACAGCACAACGCCAATATTAATAAATGTACTTATTATAATCAGTGGTTACACAGATATGAAGCTTGCTAGACTAGCCCTACGATTAAATTGTAGCCTTGGAATCAGCTAATTACCACTAGTCCAGCAACTTTAATATAGTCAGATGCCCGTCCCTACGTGCATCATGACTACGACGCTTGTCTTTAATTACCACCAGTCCAGCGACATCTCATATTATCTGATGCTCGCCCCCACGTGCATCATGACTTAACGTTAACGACTGGTGCGGCGTTTAATGTTTAAGTAGAAAGGTTACTTGACTCAGGAAGAGAAAATCAATTTGTAGGCCATTCGTAGTTGGCGACATAGAAAATAAAAAGGTAGGTAAGAATTGAGTCGATGTTAAACATCGGTTACCAGCGAAATCCTTTGGTCAAAAGCTGGGTCGTTTCGGTTCAGGGGGATGCTGTCAGCACCACTCCGGTGAGCGTCACGGGTGTCAGGGTGGACGGTGTTAGGGTGGACGGTGTCAGGATTGACGGTGTCAGGGTGGACCCGCTGTGCAGCAAAATAGAAACACAATGTCATTAGAACGCGGAATTCGCGCAACGTTTCTACTTCTACGATTCTCGATAATTATATATTATATAATCATAAATACCTTTTATCGCGAGTCTTATTGTAGTATTTATAAGCACCTAGTGGCACCTCCAATACACCAAACGACAAGAAATGATCTTCGCAGCTCATCTTTTCGTCTGTCGGGCTTCGAATGTCAAAACGCGGTTTAAGGTATGTCAAAAGTACGTCTTTCCGCCTAACTATTGAATTGTCGCTACTGTTTATTTCGTTTCGCAAAATTCAACGTTCTAGAACATTCCAAGCACTTTTGTTTTGTCAAACAAATAGAAACGCGTAATTAGAAGCGACCGTCCTATACGTAACCAGAATTAAGAATATCTTTATTGGCTAAATATTATGTTCTGTTTTGGAATAAGTTTTTATTCATATATTGAGTATTGAAACTTGCTTACTGCGTAAAACGTGATGTCGACCATCGACATGTGCTACTCAAATCATAGACTCTAAACTATTGCTTAGTTGAAACCAAACATAATTATTTAATACAAAGGGATCGGTAAAATATGCTTTTTTATATATCCTAAAAAAAAAATCATTTATTTCGGACAACAAGGAATCCATATTTTGTTAGTATTAGTATATTTAAAAACATATGTTAGTAAAATTGTCAGTTATTGTTCGTAATCCATTATGAATAAATAATGTCAAAATAGGGCAATACAAGCAATGTCACACAGTAAATTTTTAGTAGGTACCTAATACAAATTTGTATTTTAATTAATATTAAATGTAAAAGATTTGTGAAATTTGTAATTAAATTATTTAATGTAAAAGATATGTCAAATATGTAATTTAATTAGTATTGAATTTATTAATATATGTCAAAAAAATAAAATAAAAATATATATGTCAAATTTGTAATTAAGTTAATACAATTGATATTAAATTTAAAAGAATCTGTATATTATGGTTTCTGAACTATTGCACTCGACTATCAGTGTCACTACTTCCACCGTCCCTATTTAGACACTATTTTTGTGTCCGAGATACATTCACGGATCCACATTGAAATAATAGGCTAGTCCCACCGATCTGCTATAGTTTTCAAAATGGTGTTGGAGCTGCCCCGCAATCTGCAGAGCAATGAGACAGTTTTCTTTCTCATTATGGCTTGAAAACTATCTACGCAAGCCTGGGCAAACATGCCTGATGCGCTACAAAATCGAGGCAGCCCCATCAACATCCTGAAGGCGTTGTTGTATTGGACACGCAGTGCACTGATGGCCGCCTGTCTGTAATTGATCCAGAGGCTACACGTATAGAAAACTTGGCAGTATGCTCTGAATAGTGTCAGCTTTACTGGCCTACTACAGCGCGCAAATCTTCGTATCAACATATTACAGCGCACCGCCAGCGCCCTGCGTTCCCGCTCAATGTCTACTTCGTCTCTGAGGTCGCTAGTTAAAAAATGTCCTAAATATTTAAAACTATGTACCCGTTTAAGGTCCGTCCCGTTTAGTTTAATTCTAGGTACTGATGCGGGACGTTTTCCGCCAGCGGCCTTAAACACCAAGTATTCGCTCTTGTTTGTATTTTAAATGAGACCATGTGTTTCAGTATACTGCTCGCACACCTGGAGCAATTTCCTGATGGCGTTGATCGTTGGACTCAGCAGTACCATGTCATCTGCGTAACTGATATTGTTGACACTGACGTCATCCACGCGACAACCAAACTTCATACTGCTGAGTTCAACGATCAGCTCATTTTCTAAAGTAATATAATTACTAACTAAAATTTATATTTAAAAGTAATCATGTATTAAATAGTTTATACATAAGTTGGCTGTCATTTTGTTATCTGTGGCAGATCGCTGACCAATTGACATTGTCAGACGCAAACAGCTGTATAAACAATTCATTAACCAAACCTATAATTATTGTAATTGTGTAATTATGTTTTACTATGTTTTTACTATGTAAGTAAATCTAGTGCAATGAATGCGAATAAAGTATAAATGGAATGTGAACAATCTAACATGAAGCGTAGAATTGCAAAAACAAAGTGAGTTAAGTAGCGAAACGCTACAATTTACATTGTCAAACTGCTAATGGAATTGTTGTCAATTTATTATGTTCCAAATCCCGAGTCGCTCCGCTCAAAACGGTATCTTTAGCCCGGCTAAAGCTGTGCGCCGCACTGTTGCTGTCTCAGTTGGTGCGGGGGGTACTGGATAATTACAAAAATCGGATCAAAATGGATCGCATTTTAGCGTTCTCAGATTCGACCGTTACTCTGCATTGGATACACTCTAGTCCTCATAAATGGAAGACATTTGTGGCGAATCTTATTGCTAAAATTCAAAGTAACCTCGATGCTTCTTGCTTCTATCATATTGCTGGTAAGGATAACCCTAGTGATTGTTTATCACGTGGTCTTACTCCGTCTCAGATCTTGCATCATTCGATGTGGTTCAAAGGACGGCCTTGGCTGCAGCAGGATTCCGCTCAGTGGCCTGTCTTACTCTTTCGGGTTAACACTCAGTGCGAACTACCCGTGATAAAGGTTGTTGCGTTACCTGCGGCACAACCGGTACCACCAGTGCTATACACATTGGCGCAGAGTATCATCATGGGTCAAGCTGCTACGAGCGGTAGTGTATGTTCTGCGGTTTGCGCGAAAGCTTAGATCCCGAGGTTATCCTGATGCGGAAGATATAGCCCAAGCCGAACTGGCGATTATTCGAACTTTGCAAAAGGTTCATTTTGCAGAAGTCATACATATTGTCCAGAGTGGCAACGTCTGCTCTAAGGCAATCCAGAAACTTCGACCTTTTCTGATTGATGGAATTTTACGCGTAGGCGGTCGACTGGAAAGGGCAGACTTAACCTTTGACCATAAACACCCAGTTTTGTTACCAGCAAAAGATCACATCTTTGATCTTCTAATTGATCATATTAATCGAAAAAATTGCCACACAGGTCCGCATCTGCTTTTATCTCTTATTAGGCAGCGTTATTGGATTTTGGCCGGTCGTAATATAGTTAGAAAACGCGTGCATGCCTGCAATATCTGTTTCAGAGCTCGTTCTAAGGCTTATCAACCACCGGTAATGGCTGATTTACCAGAGTGTCGATTGCAAATTGATAAGCCGTTCACACATACAGGAATAGATTACTGCGGTCCAGTAAATATAGCGCTAACTCGCGGTAGAGATATTCAAAGCCAAAAGGCATATATTTGTGTCTTTGTGTGCCTGACTACCAGAGCTGTTCACGTCGAGATAGCTCCGGATTTAAGTACTGATGCATTCCTTAATGCATTTAAACGCTTCATTGCTAGGCGAGGTCCAGTAGAAAGGCTGTTTTCGGACAACGGCACCAATTTTGTTGGTGCTCGAGCGTATTTTAAAGAACTTTATGAGTTTTTAGATTCCGAAGCTTATAAACGAATCTGGCAAGATGAATTAGCATATCGACGTATTACCTGGCAAATGATTCCGCCAAGTGCTCCTCATTTTGGAGGGTCTTGGGAGAGTAATGTAAGATCTTTTAAGTTACATTTGATTCGCGTGATAGGGGCGCAAATACTCACATATGAAGAGTTACTTACGGTGCTAACTCAGATTGAGGCAGTGCTGAACTCACATCCGCTCGGTCGAGCCTTAAGTCCGGATCCGGCCGAACCGGTAGCACTTACGCCAGCGCATTTTCTACACACTACTCCTTTGAGTTCGCTTCCATCCGCCCCAGTGTCAGAAGACATTAAACGTTTACGTTCGCGTTTTCTTTTACTTGACAAACTTGTCCAATCGTATTGGAGTAGGTGGAGTACCGAACACCTACATACCCTACAGACACGCGAAAAATGGTTGACAGACTCTAAACCTATTGAAAACCCAACCGTACTTCGCCTTTACATTAGCCGTTAGGCATTATTCAAGAAACATATCCCGGCACTGACCGAAGAACTCGCGTCGTGCTCGTCAAGACTAAACATGACACTATTAAACGTCCGGTAGTCCGGTTATGTCCTCTACCTACCCAATAAAGAGAGTAGAGAAATATTTTCTTATACTTAGTCATAAAACTTTAATCTCGAGAGATTTACATAATTAATATGTGATCTCCAACTAGTTTGTATTTCTTAGTGGTAAATTGTTTGCTATAATCGAATGTGATTAACTTGTAATTCCTTTTCTTTGAAAATAATCTGGATTTTATTTCTGAAAGCAACGCTTTCAAGCCGGGAGCGTTGTTTGAGCCATTATATATTACCCCCGAAGCCGATTTTACCTAGCTAGTCTACTGTGTTGGGTCAAGCGCTTTTGGTGAAGGTGTGAGCGAGACAGAGGTATCGGCGAGAAAGGGACAGACGCCCGGCGCGTGTGCATAGCGTCCTTCAGAAACGGCAGTCATCCTACATTCATATACCGACATGCATTGCAATTAAAATTATTGTCCTCCTAATTTGTAAAACTTTTTCTATCTACAAATCACTGGCCACGCGTGGACCATAAGCCTGTAAATTATGTGCAAATGTACCCGTGCAGTGTGAGGAACCAACTATTCTGATCCAGCAACCTGGCTGTACCTTCGAGTCGAGCAAGCAAATAAGCCTCAGGTGAGTGACCCTCACTCTCTCTACCTAGCTCGCAATATTGGTGACCCCGACGTGATGTAAGCCGACGTGATGTAGGCCGACGTGATCTCACTAAGCTATGGACCTGGTTTTTGCCTGCCGGACTCAGTTGATCACCGTGGCGCTATAAATATTGGGAAAATTGCCCATTAGCCCACGAGCCTACCGACGACGTGATCCTAGTTGAGCGACGGACCTGGTATCTTGCCTGCCGGTCTCAACTGATCACCAACCACCACGACAATCGCAAATAGCACATTCCAGTTGGCTTCCCACAAGCGGGTCCCACCAGCTGGAATTTCAAGAGGCTGACAAATTTGAAACCGACCGCGACATGGCACCACAAATCGCTGGAACGCCTGCCAAAAATCCAGGCGCATCGTACGAGCAAACCAGCGACAGTCAAGTGGTGGCTGCAATTATAATTGCGGAGAACATACCACAATTTTTGACAGATTCGCTACGCCTATGGTTATTGAAATAAACGAGCTACGATGAATAATCGCCGACCTTTGCAACGCAGCAAATTCCGCGCAGGGTCGCCCCCACAAACATGGTCAGAGACACGGCTATGTTACTACCACACAAGATTCAAAACAAAAAGCGCATAAATGCGAACAGCCGTACTCATGGAAAAATACAACATAGCAAAATGAAACTAAATTAGCGTAAAATGAGACGGGACTCTGTGCTATATACCCCTCAAATCGTCTGACTATTACCGACTCTAACAGTTGTTATAGAATTTTAGTAGACACAGGGGCAAACAAAGGTTTTACAAGGCGCACAGATCAAGAAACCCGCAATCAAATACAAATTCCTGTAAACACTATAATCCTGCGAAACGCACGAAGCATGAAAATTGCAGCAACTAAGGGCTCATCCCGACGCATTGCACGTCACTGAAACACCGCACTTGGCCTACATATTAGGACCAGCGGTTCCGCAAATAGCGGCAGCCAGTTCCGGCAAAAATGGAACTGCATAACTGGCACTGGCGCACTCCACAAGAGAGTTTCAACCGCTGAATCATCGAAAACCCATCGAGTATCAAGTCTTCGCCAGCCAGCATCTACGGCCCAAACAGGGATACCACTAACGGCAGCGACCCAGGACACCCTTCGGCCATATCAGGATGAGCAACACAAACAAGTTCGAATTCATAAAGACAGAGCTAGATTTCTTAGGTTATCATACAACGAGCCAAGAAATCACTCCAACGTCTGAGAAAATAACGTATAAAGCAGAATATACATAGACAAACAAAATAAAAACAACGCTACGCAACCACCTCAAACGCAGACAAAAGTATGTGCAACTCAGCAAATTCGAAAACACTCGACGCAGCATAACAAACGTCAGCAAAATGTTCTGCGGCTAAGTTCAAGAACAAGCATCGCACACTCCGCAGCACATATACACTTCAGCACAATAATTTTAGTAAAAAATGTAAATATTCATTTAAGGGGGGAGTACTATGGCACGTACACACGGGACGTGATTTCTATCAGGAAATATAATTGTATAAATAATAATTAAATAAATTAGAAGCACGTCCTGCCATAACAACATAATCGTCAGTCAGCAATAAATCAAAGATTGACGATTCCCCACTCTTGAATTACTTGTAAATATTAGTATTTAAGCTGTAGGATTAACAATAATAAATTAATCAATAAACAAGTGAATCCAAGCCTTAATAAAAACATTAAATTGTTTCACGAAGTTTGCCGGCACTTTCGTATAAAGTTTCAAATTCTTTATACAGCTACGTAAATTCCTTACAACAGTATTTTATATTGAAGTTAATGGTATTCCGTAGAGAAACACCGTCAGATGTTCTTCAAGAGCATAGCTCAGGCGTTCGTGGACTTCAACGAGTTGTATCCTTGTGGACCTCTACAGCTAGTCATAGAGCATCTCAACTCCAAGAAGACCTTACCGATCGACGTAAGTATTCTGCCACATACCACATCACTTACATATCCATACTATTATAACGTGTAAAACATTTGGGTGAACGAATTATTTTTTTTTCATTGTCTGTTTTTCTCTTCGAACTGGACGCAAAAACTACAGAACGGATTTAGCTTATTATGGTATTTTTAAAAGACTTCTTCTTCAGACATTGAAATAAAAGTACTATTCAACGGATCCTATCGCGATTTATTTGGTAATATTTACATTTAACCCGACGTTTTGACTACTTTTCAGCAGCCATGATCGCGGGGTTTCATCATAGTTAAAGCATAGTTTGATCACAATTGATAGAATAGAACCCAGAGATCATAACCAAAAGTCATAATAATGAACATCCACACAGACAGAGCCGCGGGCATCAGCTAGTATAGTATGACCGTGAAATAATACGTGCAAATGTTGTGCGGCAGCAAATCACAGTGATCGCGGGCAACATCGCCATGTACCTGGAGTGCCTGGCCCCTGAAGCCCTGGGTCCACTGGCTGCGTGCTCGGCGCTCGTGCAGGCTTTAGACGCCCTGCTTCGCTGCGTTGCTGCTTCCGTAGTTAGATGACGTCCTGCCGCTGTTGCGTGCTGCTACCGCAGCGCTTCGTATTCCTGCCGCTGCCAGTCATAAGGTGAGTTGATGTTTATCTGGGTGATTTTAAGTTGAAGGCTCTATAGACACAATAAGTAATTAACGCGTATTTCAAGTCGTTTTTCTCGATGCATTTTGTTAGAAATGCTGTGTGCATACAGTATATAGTCTAAGGTTGAAGGTTTGAAAGTTGCGCCAGAAAATGGAAAATTGAGAAGCGAGTGGCTGTCATGAAAACAGATGAGAGTTATTTGGTCAGAAAGGATGACTTTATAAATGTAGATTTTGGGAACAGAGGTAGGCTGAAGAGAAGATGGATGGAGAAAGAAAACAAAGGAGCGTAAGGAGATGACGTCAGACAGAAATTGATGGATGAGATTAAGATTTTGCATTGAACCCAAATAACTTAGGCAAGAGCCAACAGATGATGGTGAGAAAAGGCGGTTGGAGGCGGTCTCTGCTAATATGTCTAATTTTGTAAGTTTCTGAAGGACATTGTTATGTGATTTTCAACCTGTTCCTAGAAAGATAGATGCTAAAGGTACAGAGTCCGCCACTGACCTATTTTCATTCTGATATGAAAGAAAGAAAGAAAGAAAGAAAGAAATATTTATTATTAAGCACAGCTGAACAATAATTTGGCAACAACAGCAGAATAATAAATTCACATAACTCACGCACAACTGTGCTGAATAAATGGCCGCCTCTCATCTTAATGCTGTCCACTTTGTGGTGCAGGCGGTACAGCGCTGATTTTCAGAGACGGCCACGAGTATAATTTACAAAAATCAATTATGTTACACAAGCCAAGCACGTAAAATATAATAGAAGTAAAACCACACTATAAAAAAGAACGGCTAAATTAAAATTACTAAAATACTATCGACAAAAACACAGACAGTATAAAAATAAAAAGACAACTTTTTCATTTATCTTATCTGTGCCCGCCATATTGGCAACACAGTTAATTACAAAAGGTCTTGTAACCAAGCCAAAAACATTCTTCAAAACAAAAAAAAAAAGCCAAGCCCGACTCTTCCCGCGTCCGGTCGAAAATGATGCCAATGCACGCCATGTTCAACCAAGCCTTCAAAATTAATTGTGAACATATTATAATCATAACATAAACCCAGGATAAAGTGCAGAAGTGATCCCTCCGTGCAATTTATATTTATTTCCCGCCCCAAGTACAGTATGGACTCACAACCGAACGCCACAAAACGGGCGTCTCGCACGCAGTGCTTGGAGGCCATCCACATACCGACGCCGCCGCGGCAAGGTGAGCTCAAACATAAGTCTTAAATATTATGCTAAATTATTACAAAGCAAGATCTACCCTAAGTTGTACTGCGACTGGAACCTGTGTTCCGACTAACATTTGATTTAAACCAATGATTACAGATTGAAATGAGTCACGGGGCACATCTCAAGCCGAGCATAGGTACATATAAATGGGTCAAAAAAGGTGCGCCTACACATGCGACAGGAGACCTATGCCGGCACAACACACTTCCCCACAGGGTTCAAGGTATTTAGACTTACAGATGACCTAATTAGTAGTACATAATGTACATGTGTGAAAAACAGTGACTTGAGCATTAAATTAAATAAAAATGAATGTGAAGTTTGTTGAGTTACATTTACAGTTATTTAGTCAGATAACCTAGATAGTAGGGCATAAGATACATTTATTGTGTGTACAATACAAGAAGAAAGAGTTTTTTCTATTTAGAAATTCGTTTAATTGAGATCGGTACATAAAACACGTCGTTACATTTTTACGACAATCCCAAGAATATTCAATCAAACTACTTTTGGTGTCGTGGAAACCACAGACAAAATACAGTTATCTATGTTCGGATATGTTGCATATTGTTGTTTCTATTGAACATAGTGGGGCCACGACAAAATGATACATACTGGGGTTCTTAATCGAATATTCCAGTGCTAGAAAACAGAAGCAACATGAAAATATAAACTTAAAAACACTAGCTAACCATACAACTTATTTTATAAGAGAACTTATCTTACTTACAAGCTACTTAGCATTACTTCACTGAACTGTTTTTTCAATAAAGATATGCCAAATATATTTATTTTTATTTAATCTTGCCATTACAATACATGAGCATAATACTAATTATTATCAATAGGCAGAGGGCATAACTTCATTATGCTTGTTGTCATGATTGAACCCTTTGCAGTTTTTACATCCAAGGCACGTACCTTTCCGTCCTTGCCTGGCCTTACATCAACTATTCTGCCCATAGGCCATTGTAACGGGGATACATTGTCATTTTTAATTAACACCATAGTTCCTATTTGTAGGTTTGGTTGGACACCTTTCCATTTGGGTCTGCTTTGCAACATTACCAAGTACTGTTTGTGCCATTGATGCCAAAATGTTTGTTGCATTTGCACACACTGCTTCCAAAAGGAAAGCTTTCCAACATTTTCTCCAACCAGATTTAGTTCTGGATAAGAAGTTAAAGTAGAGCCTGTTAAGAAATGTGCGGGTGATAGGTAAGACATATCATCAGGATCTGCTGACATAGGCGTCAGAGGCCTAGAGTTCAAGATTCCCTCGATTTGAACCAAGACAGTATTCAGTTCTTCATAAGTAAGAACAGCCTGACCAATCACCCGCTTTATATGGTACTTAACGCTCTTTATTCCAGCCTCCCACAAGCCGCCAAATACTGGGGAATACGACGGAATAAAGTGAAATGAAATTCTTTCCGTATTGCAATAGTCATGTATGGCATCTTGATGGCTTGTGGAATTCTGCAAATTATACAAATCATTTAGAATATTATTTGCTCCTTTGTAATAAGCAGCATTGTCGCAATATATTTTGGTTGGTTTATTTCTGCGAAAGATAAATCTTTTGAGGCAAGCTAAGAATGAGTTTGTTGTCATATCTGAAACCAATTCAATGTGTATTGCCTTAGTGACAAAGCACACAAATATAACAATATATGCCTTTGTAATTACTGGCTTTCTAATTCTAGTCTGCTTTACATTAAAAGGTCCTCCATAATCTGTGCCAATTATTTGGAATGGTCGTGTAACATTCACGCGATCTAATGGGAGGGAACCCATAAGTTGAGTTGTGGCCTTGGCCTTAAGCTTGAAACAAATTATACATTTGTGTATGACTGACTTTATCTCTCTATTTGCATTTATAATCCAATATTGTTCATTTAGGCTACAAAGTACTAACCTCTGTCCCGCATGCTTTAAACGCAAATGCTCCTTTCGAATAATTAATTTTGTGATATGAGACGCTTTCGGCAATATAATCGGGTGCCTTTGAGCAAACGAGAGATTGGCGTTTTGCAATCGCCCCCCGATGCGCAGCAATGAACTGGAATCAAGAAATGGACTCAAATTGCTCAAGCTTGTTTTTATATTAGATAAATTAGAATGTTCTTTTAATTGTTTTATCTCAGCATGAAAATGTCTTTCCTGATCAAGTCTAATAATAGCATGCAAGGCGGAGGTCAATTCTTCAGGGCATAACTTATCTTGTTTTTTAATATTCTCCTTTTTACAATTGTTAATGAATCTTTTTACATACGAAATTATTCGTGTAAGTTTTTCTATATTTGAATATTTATCTAGTACAGAGACGAGTGTATTTACATTGTTACAAGTATTACATGATTGCGTCACAGGTTTCAATTCAGGTATAGTATTATTCACCTCGATTTTATCTAGCCTTTTTTTATGTGTATACCCTGCGCTTTGCAAATACTCAGGTCCGTGAAACCATAACCTTCCTACATTAGTCTCCAGTAATTTTGGGGACATTCCACGCGACAAACAATCCGCTGGATTTTCACTAGATTTAACATAGTTCCATATAAATTGGTTTGACAATACATTTATTTTTTCTACTCTATTGGCTACATACACACTAAGTTTTACAGGAGCAATATTCAGCCAGGAAAGCACAATTTGTGAATCCAGGTATAAAAACGTTTTAACAACATATTTTAAGGACAGGGTGTCATGCACCTTTTTGGATAGCATGGCCAATAATAATGCGCTGTTAAGTTCAAGGCGTGGCGTAGTAAGTTTTTTATTTTTGGGATTTATACGTGATTTAGAACACAGAAGATTCACCTTGACTCCATTGTCGGCGCTGATAGACCTCAAATATAGACAACAGCCATACGCAATGTTTGAGGCATCTGCATAACCCACAAGTTCTAATAAGTTGGATGATTCTATATTGATATTTCTAGGAATGGAGACACATGACATGCGCACCAATTCGTTTGCAAATTCAACCCACTGCTTATTGAGTTCGTCAGGTAGAACATCATCCCATTTTAAATCAGTAAACCACACTTGTTGCATTAGATATTTAGCTTGAACCAACAATGGACCAACAAGACCTAACGGGTCAAAAAATTTGCTTATGAAACTCAGCATTTGTCTCTTAGTGTACACGTTCATCACTTGTGTTTCAGGACATTTCATATTCAACGTATCGCCAGCTACATCATAAGTGAGCCCTAATGTTTTTATATACTTACTAGCTTTATCAAAATCTACACTGTCAAAACATTGCAAATTCGAAGGAATATCCCTTAAAATTTTACTATTATTCGAACTCCATTTATGTAGCGAAAAACTGGCTTCTCGCATTATTGCAATTAATTCTAATTTTGTTGCCTCTAATTCAGATAAATTATTACTACCACAATGTATATCATCAACGTAAGTTGAGTGCTTTAGAACAGCTGCAGCTAGTGGGTATTTATTCTGATATATCTGAGCAAGCTCTATTAGACAGCGAGTAGCAAGAAAAGCTGAACTTTTGACTCCATATGTAACGGTTTGCAATTGTAAGCATTTTACAGCATCATGTGTTGAATCACGCCACAGTATGTTTTGTAGACAGCGAAAGTTGTTTTCTACCAATACTCCTCTGTACATAGATTTAATGTCGCATAGCAGGACGAATTTATATGTTCGAAAAAGCGTTAATATATCAAATAGTTCACCCTGTACGACAGGACCGTTGAGTAACACGTCATTCAAACAAACACCGCTTTTTGTTTTCATGCTCGCATCAAAGACCGCGCGCACCGGTGTAGTTTTACTATTAGGGTTGAAAACCGGGTGATGCGGAAGAAAGTATACCTGTCCAGCATTCACATCATAGTTTTGTATATCAAAAATCCTTGCGTGACCTTGGTCAATAAATTCTTTGTATTTTATAGACAATATCTCATCTCTAGCGAATCGCTTTTCAAGATTATAAAACCTTTGTAACGCATAGGAAAAAGAATCCCCCAGCTGCACGTTTTCTAATTTCATCTTTAAAGGTAAGCCAACAGAGAACTTCCTATTTTTTAACTGAACTGATGATTGAAAATACTGCTCAGCCAACTGATGCTCACTATTGCCCTCTTTATAAATAGCGGGTACCTTTTCACATTCCCATAATTTGGAAATGGTGTCATTAATTTCATGCAGCTGAGTATCTTGAGATTTCCTGATAGGCGGCAAATTATTAACTTTGTTACCTTTGACATGTAGGCATAAATTAGTAGCAAAAACCTTGCCAGCTGAGACAGGCAGGCTCCCTGCAACAACATAACCAAGAATGGTGTTAACTAAATAGGGGCCGGAAGGCGTGACGGGCAGCGACTCACGCTGCAAGACCTGAAAAAATATATCACACCCCAATAGAACATCAATTTCACCAACTTTATTAAAATTCTTGTCCGCTAATTGGATGTGAGGAGGAATATTGAATTTTGCTATGTCAAAGTTTTGTTGAGGCAAGTTACAGGTTATATTTCTTACCACGCAGCATGAAATCTCAGTGGAGTAATCATTCACAGAAGAATGAATAGTAATTTTGGTTTGCTTAGAAACCTTGTGAGTGCCATCTATGATACCTAAAATTTGTTGATTTGCATCGTAGACACTACATTCAATATTATTAGCTAATTTTTCAGCTATAAATGAGATCTGCGAACCACTATCTAGCAACGCCCTAGCATTTATAAATGTACCATTTTTACCTTTTATTCGGATCATCGCTGTTGGCAATAGGACGTCTTTAGCGCATGAAGTATTTGTCATGCTGACCGCAGAATGGTCTGTGCCATGACCATCATTGGAAACTGCCACATGCACTGCTTCATTTTCATTGGAGTGCAAAAGCGTGTTATGCCGCTTTTGGCACACAGCACATTTAAGGCGAAGCATACATTTACCACGGTGCTCATTTAAGCATATATTGCATAAGTTTTTATTTTTGACAAATTCAGACCTGTCTTTTTCAGAAGCTAATTTAAACTTTGCGCATTCATACAATTTATGAGTACAATTACAAAACTTACATGTTGAATTGGAGGTTGCTACTCCGCTGACCGCACTTGTAGACTTTTGAGCCTTTGTTGAGTGCGATGAAGTATTCACCATTTGCTCTTCCTCTCCAGTATTTTCTTGAGCAATTGCTCTCCTTTCTAGAAAGGCCATGAAGTCAGACAATGTTGGAACCTCCTTAGAATTTCTTTCAAGATGAAATCCTCTGTTTGTATAATTGTCAACCTTTTTTGCTAAAATATTGATAAGCAGAGCATCCCAATACTGCACAGGCTGTTCGAGATTCTTAAGTGCCGCTAAGTGCATGCTAACATTACCTATTATAAATCGCAAGCTTTGTGCTGTGCATTTTGTGAAAGTAGGCAATTCCAGCATGCTATTTACATGAAAATTCACCATTTTAGAAGTATTAGCATACCTGTTCTCTAGAAGCTTGAGTGCTTCATCATAGCTTACATCAGTGAGAGGTAAATTTTTTATGATGTCTAATGCCTCTCCCCCAAGCAGCGAGCGAAGATAGTACAGCCTTTCACATGAGCTTAGTTTTTTGTCAGAGTGGATTACTGAGCGAAATAAATTAATGAATGGATAATAATCCACAATACTTTTACCATCAAAACTTTGAATTGATATTTTTGGTAATCTTTTAAACTCACCAGTAGTAGGAGCAAGTGTATTCTTGAGTTCTGCAGTCCCTGTTGTTTGACGTGTCTTCAACTGATAATCCAGCATCGCGATACTTTTGTAATACATATCCTCGTATTCCGAGTAATCTTCCTTATCACCCGGATCGTTCAGAAGAATAGCTTTATTTTGCTCTTCATAATCGTTGAAAGCAGCAACAAACCGATTACGTTTTTCTTGCAAGAGCTCATAGGAGCACGATTTTACGTCATCTGAATCACAAAACTTAGAGAGCCGCGTCATGGATCCCTTGATGTATCCGCGATTTGCTATCAATGCCTTTAATTCAGACATTGTGTTGAACGTGAACCTAAAAGACAAATGCCGACAACAGGGTTTTAAATCAATACAGCGAAGGTTAAGTACCAGCCAGAATTCAACTACTACACGTGATGACGCGTAATTTTAACACTTGTTTTTTCCCTTACCTGCTATTATACAGAGATACTGCTAAAGTAATTAGCATTACACAATACACTGCCCCTAAAACAGTTACAATATACCGTGTATTCAGTTTACAATGACTAGATAAAGTTACAACTTTCAGACAAGTATTTTTTCTTTTTATATTTTACAACATAAAACTGATAGAACATACAGCTACAAAATGGCGATTTGCTAGACGGAAATTGAAATCTCTAAAATCAAGGAGATGGAACGTGATTTTTCAATAACTTCAACTCGTTCAACTTCAGATCGATGCGAATTGTTGCTTCGTGATTGGTTGCAGCGCTGCCGAGTAAAAAATTGTCTCTGCCGACCGCGTTCGGATACAATATGTACGGCGCCAAATGGACTTACGTTCCAGATCTTTGCTTGAGGTTGTATCGCCGTCCTCTTCTTCCTTGCAGAGTGAAATTCGCCGTCTCGCTCGCACACGAATGCGTAAAAGATGCTTGCCGAATGATGACTGGCAAAATGCCACGTGAAAAATAAAAATATTTTTCACTTACTTGAAGCCTTCTTGACTTAATCGCGACTTCACCTGGGTAGTAACACACCATAAAACGCCCGAAGTACTGCGTACGTGTGATAGCCCTCTCACGCCACAGTAATTTTCCTTCAGGTGACAGGTAGCAATGCACTTCCAAGTAAATAATTTTCTTGCTTTGACCGCGTCTTCCCCTGGGTAGTAACACACCATAAAACGCCCGAAGTACCGCGTACGTGGGATAGCCCCCTCACGCCACAGCAATATTTCTTCTGGTGGGTAATGCACTTCCAAATGGGAAAAAATTTCAAGGCCGGAACACTTCTTCACTGACGATTATTAATCTTCTTAAACTCGAAGGACCATTTTCTTCTGTACAATACAAGAAGAAAGAGTTTTTTCTATTTAGAAATTCGTTTAATTGAGATCGGTACATAAAACACGTCGTTACATTTTTATGACAATCCCAAGAATATTCAATCAAACTACTTTTGGTGTCGTGGAAACCACAGACAAAATACAGTTATCTATGTTCGGATATGTTGCATATTGTTGTTTGTATTGAACATTGTGTGAAAAACAGTGACTTGAGTGTTAAAATAAATTAAACTGAAATGTGAAGCTAGTTGTGTTACATTTACAGTTATATATCAAATTGTTTAAAATAGGGAATGTTTACTGTCAGCAATACAAGGCACAGTAAATACCGAACAATAACCAAGTGACAATAAGATAAACTAATGAGTAAATGCATAAACTAATGAGTAAATGCATGTGATATGTTTGAGTACCCAGCCGGATCAGACTATGAGCTACTATATGACATGGAAGTGCAGTGCAGTCTCCTGTGCGGCCACTCTAATTTGACTTAGACTGCTCTGCCATATACATGTTTTTGAGATGGCGTTTAAATGTGTGTTTTGTATTCAGGCAACGGGCCGGCGGCAAGAGGACATTCCAACACTGCGCGGCAGTATGCCTGAAACAGCCCCGGAAGGCAGCCGTCCTGTACCGAGGCAGCGACAAAGGGGGAACTTGCGACCTCTTGCTATATCGCTGCTTTTCGTACCTCCAGCTGAGCTTCTCAAAGAGGTAAGCTGGCCTCTGTGTGGTCACCACCCCAAAGACCAAACTGGCCAGGTGCAACCTTCTCCTGTCTGCAATCTTAAGCATCTTTAGCTTATTTAGATAGGGAGTTACATGGCTTCGCCTAGGTATGTCCACACAGGAGGGAGAATGCCACGGTACTCCGGGCGCCTCAAAGGGCCATCGCCCAGAGAGTGTCGCGAAGCTACCGGTCGGTAAGCTTCGCGGCGGCGTGCGCTCTGGCGGGCACCCCCCCTTGGGAGCTCGTGGCGTGGGTGCTCGCCAGAGTGTACGAATGGACGGCGGGGCGTAGGGCGCTTGGGGAGCGCCCCGCCCCTGAGGAGAGGGAGGCCGTTCGGCGGGAGGCGAGGGATGCCATTGTCCATCACTGGACGGTGGACCTCGCCGCCGCAAATTTTGGTCGCCGGACGTTGGACGCGCTCGGGCCGGTCCTGAAGGACTGGCTCGAGCGGCAACACGGCTTCCTCTCTTTTCGACTGGTGCAGGTGCTGTCCGGGCACGGCTGTTTCGGATCGTACCTGCACCGGATCGGGAGAGAGGAAAGCCCATCGTGCCACGACTGTGGCGCGGTGGAGGACACGACGCAGCACACCCTAGAGGTTTGCGCGTCGTGGTCCGACCGGCGCCGCAGTCTTGTCGCGGTGGTCGGACCAGACCTTTCGCTCCCCAGCTTGGTAAGGGCCATGCTGGGGAGCGAGGAGGCGTGGGCAGCGGTCGCCTCCTTCTGTGAAGACGTAATGTCACAGAAGGAGGCGGCGGAGCGCGCGCGGGAGGACGATCCTCTCGCGCCGGAACTCCGCCGACGAAGGAGGGGCAGGAGAGGGCGGGCACGCTGCCACCCTCCTAGCCCCCGGTGATGAGCAGCGGGTGACAGGCGCGGGGGCGCCCTCACCCGCATTGCGCTGCCCATCACCCCGCCATACGAGGATGACTGGGCACTCACGGCCATCCTCGAGCCCCTCCCCGCGCTCGGGAGGGGCGTGAAGGGCCCGCCGCGATTAGGCGGGCAATTGCCGGAGGGGGACTGGACGTAAAGGCTCTGCCGGTTTCCCAGACCCCCTCCAAGAAAGGCGATGCGGGAGTGCCGCTGGGTCGTTTAGTGGGTATACCGGGACCCTGTTCCCGGGGAGTCCCACATATCCCTCTCGTGTGTATGCGTAACGCATTTTTCCCAGCGAAAAAAAAAAAAAAGTATGTCCACACAGAAGCGAGCACAAGCATTTTGAACCCGTTGGATCAAGCTCTCTGTCCGCCCAAGCAGGCACGGGCCATTACTGTACAGCGCAGACATCACAAGCTGTTTTCACCACTGTAAATATCATATTTATGCGGATGACACCCAAGTGTACTACTCGTTTAGTGCGGAGGACACCGATTTAGCCACACAAAACATCGAAGCCGATCTCCATAGGGTAGCGAAATGGTCTGAGAGGAACTGCTTGGTGCTGAACCCACAAAAGTCCAAATTTATGGTCATGGGTAGCGCAAACCAAATTGAAAATATTTTATCTGCTAATCCAAAAATCAGTCTAATGGGGAGACATATTGAGCGAGTGGACACGGCATGCAACCTGGGCCTTGTTACAGACCCTCAGTTGCGTTTCGAGAATCATATAGGAAATATAGTAAAAAACTGTTTCTATAGATTAAAAATCCTATATAAAATAAGAGATTATATTGGTGAGCCTATGCGGAAGTTGCTGGTTGATATTTTGGTCTTGTCACGCTTTAACTATGTTGATGCAGTGTATGGCCCCTGTTTGCTGTCGCGGACCGCGGGTCTCATTCAGCGCGTACACCTCTTATCTATACAAAAAACTGCATAATACCTATACAGGTATATAGGTATTTAACATACTTTGGCAATTCTGAAATTTCTTGTTTGTTTTATTATATTGTCATTTTATCTGTATACTTTCACACACTGTAACTTTATCTCTATATATATTGTATACTATACTATAGTATGTCTCGTATTTCACTACTCACCCCGAAAAATGAAATAGTAACTTTGTGGCTTGTCACCGTATTTTGCGTTAAATTGCAAGTGATTTGCTTTGTTCTTGTCCGTGGCTGCGTTGTCTGTGTCCATTGTTTGCACTGTGTAACCATTTATTTTTCCTTGTCTCACTATTATATGACTGTGTCCTATTTATATTTTCCACCCATATTTGTAATTCATAATTTTGTTTGGCAAGATGATAATATGACGATGTTATATCATAATGTATTGTTTTTGCTCGCATAAAATGGCGGTTGCGTAACATCTTGGCATTGTTTATAGTTATTGTTTACTTGTCTATGGTTGTATTTCTATATCATATCTATGGTAGTATAGTCATAGATAAGGTTTGAACCTGTTATGCCGATGCCACCCCGTTTGGTTTCTGCTGTTTATGTTTTTATTTTTGGTTTTTATTGTTTTTTTTTTGTTTGTTTTGATTCTTTTTTCGATTTTTATAAATTTAATATTTTTTATACTGTAATAACCACGTCGCATGTCCTCCACATAGGAGCCAGTTGAAAACCAGCGTCAGGTGCCTGTGCCTGACACCATGCTGAACTGGCTCCTTTTTTGGTGCAGCGCCTTTGTTGTTTAATTAAATTGTTTGCGTGATTACTTGTATTATCGGTGCTGCATTTAAATAAAAGGTTTTTTCTTTCTTCCTTTTTCTAAGTAGTTCGCTGGGAGCCCATGGTAAGATTCAACCCCCCGGTAGCATTCCTAAAAAGTATCGGCAACAGTATCTGGGAGGGGACCGGGGGCCCTTCCGCCCGCCGCGCCAGCGAGTCACACAACCCTGGTTCGTCTGCGGTGGTGGGGAGCCTTGCTTTGTCTTCTGCGCTGACGGCACAGAGACTCTCTATACCTCCCCCCCCCCCTTCTTTATCATGGCATTAAAAAAAGAAATAGAGTGTATACAGCGGCACCTTCGTCCACACTGAAAGTGGACTTCTGTAACATCAGGGGCCTCCATTTCAATCTTAACGAGGTCCACCACCATCTTGAGACAGCAAAGCCGACCCTATTCTTTCTGACGGAGACACAAATATCATGCCCGGCCGATACAGCCTACCTTATGTACCCCGGGTACAGACTCGAGCATAACTTCCTGAGTAAAGCCGGGGTATGCATGTACGTCCGGGATGACGTTTGTTGTCGCCGTCTAAACGGCCTTGAAGACAGGGACCTGTCCACACTATGGGTACGTATGGATTACGGTGGCCACACCCGTATCTATGCGTGCGTCTACAGGTCTCATAGCGGTGACCTGGGCACGGCTCAACTGTTTGAGCACCTGCAGCGGTCGGCGGACAGAGTAATTGAGCAGTACCCTGCCGCGGACTTAGTATTCTTGGGGGACTTCAATGCTCACCACGTGGAGTGGCTGGGGTCTCACAGGACTGATTTTGCGGGAAGGGCTGTTCACAACTTTGCCCTGACCTATGGGTTCTCGCAACTGGTGCATTCTGTCACCAGAATACTAGATGTCGGGACCCACAGGGAGTCTTTATTGGACCTTTTGCTAACTACGCGCCCGGATGAGTACTCCGTAACTGTGGAAGCACCTCTCGGTACTTCGGACCACAGCGTCATCCGGGCGCAAGTGACTCTCGCGCGGCCAGAACCACCGCGGCCACCTCAGTGGCGGCATGTCTGGCACTACAAGTCAGCAGACTGGGACGGACTGCGAGAATTCTTCTCGTCGTACCCATGGAGGCGGCTTTGCTTCACTTCAAAGGATCCAAGCTCCTGTGCAACAGCAGTCGCTGAAACGATCCTATTGGGCATGGAATGCTATATTCCCAACCGTTGGATCGCAACAGGAGCGAGCAAATGGCCGTGGTTTAATAGGCATTGCAGAGAAGCTAGAGACCGCAAGCAATCTGCATATAAGGCTTGGACCACGGCACTTGCCAACAAGGATCCTAACATTGCTGAAGTGAAGCGGAAATTGAATGCCGCCTCGAGGTCCAGTAAAAAAGCTACTGCCAGGGCGAAGTTTGAGTTCATCGGTGGAATTGGCGAGCGGCTTACTCGTTACCCATCCGGTAGTCGAGCATTTTGGTCGCTCGCCAAAGCTGCTGAGGGAAACTTCTGCCATTCCTGCCTTCCGCCGCTGCAAAAACCCGACGGTAGCCTAGCTCATGGCGCTAAGGAGAAAGCCGATCTTTTGGGTAATCTTTTTGCGTCAAACTCGACGATGAACGACGGGAATGCCGAGCCACCTAATAACCCCAACTGTGGTACTTTCATGTCTGAAATTAAAATCACACAACGGGTGGTCCGGCGGGAACTCAAGTCCCTGGATGTTCGGAAGTCGAGCGGGCCGGATGGTATACCGGCGATGGTGCTCAGGCACTGTGCCCCCGAATTGTGCCCAGTACTTACACGGCTTTTCGCGCTCTCTTACTCCGCGAGACAAGTCCCAGCCTCGTGGAAGACTGCATTCGTGCATCCTGTGCCTAAGAAAGGCGACAGGACAGACCCGTCCAATTACAGGCCTATTGCTATAACCTCCCTTCTCTCGAAGGTAATGGAGCGTGTGATTAATACACAGCTCCTGGGATACCTTGAGGGAAACGACCTACTGAGCGACCGACAGTATGGCTTTCGCCACCGTCGCTCCACTGGTGACCTTCTTGTGTATCTCACAAACCGATGGGCGCAAGCTATCGAGAGTCGGGGCGAGGCACTAGCGGTCAGCCTCGATTTAGCAAAGGCCTTTGACCGGGTCTGGCACAGAGGTCTTCTTTCGAAGTTGCCACGCTACGGACTCCCCGAGGGACTTTGCGAATGGATTGCCAGCTTTTTGTCCAACAGAAGTATCCAAGCCGTCGTTGATGGCAGCTGCTCGGACCGCATGGACATAAACGCTGGTGTCCCACAAGGCTCTGTGTTGTCCCTGACGCTGTTTCTGCTGCATATCAATGACATGCTGTCTGATGGATCCATTCATTGCTATGCGGACGACAATACCGGGGATACGTGTTACACGGGTCGTGCAAATATCCCTCAATTCGAGGTGGAGAAGAGACGCGAACAACTTGTGTCTGAAATCGAGACTACTCTCTCGGGAGTATCCGATTGGGGTCGACTTAACCTAGTCCAATTTAACCCCACTAAGACACAAGTATGTGTATTCACCGCTAAGAAAACCCCATTTATTGTAGCGCCGCAATTCCTGGGCACACCACTTTCCATCTCTTCGAGTATTGGGATCCTAGGTATCGACATCTCAAGCGACGTTCAGTTCCGCCACCATTTGGAGGACAAGGTCAAGCTGGCCTCAAAGAAACTTGGAGTGCTCAACAGGGCGAAGCAGTACTTCACTGCGGGGCAACGACTTCTGCTTTATAAGGCACAAATTCGGCCCCACATGGAGTACTGCTGTCACCTTTTTGCCAGAGCGCCTGCATACCAGCTTGGCCCCTTCGACTCATTGCAAAGACGGGCGTTGAGGCTCGTCGACAATTCCATACTCACAGGCGATGTGGAACCTCTCAGCCTCAGAAGGGACTTTGCCTCGCTGTGTGTGTTCTACCGCCTATACAATGGTTTGTGTTTAGATGAATTGTTTGACATGATGCCCACCGCTGCATTCTATCATCGCACCACTCGCCATAGGCAGGGAATTCATCCTCACACACTGCGACCGGAAATGGTGCGCACCGTGCGTTTTGGAAGGAACTTCATCCCACGCACGCTCAGGTTGTGGAATGAACTTCCTGCCGTGGTTTTCCCAAGCGACTACAATATGGGGTTCTTCAAGAAGGGTATTAGAAGGTATCTACAGGGTCGGTAGCACGATTGTGATGCCCCTGGTGTTGCAAACGTCCATAGGCCACGGTAAACACTTCCCATCAGGTGGGCCGTGTGCTTGTCTACCACCTAAAAAAAAAAAGTATTTCGCTGGGAGCCCATGGCAAGGTCCAACCCACCGATCTTATCCCTAAAGCGTACCGCCTGCGAAAACCATGGTAAGTAGTTCGCTGGGAGCCCATGGTAAGATTCAACCCACCGGTAGCATTCCTAAAAAGTATCGGCTGCGAAACCCGTGGTAAGTATTTCGCTGGGAGCCCATGGCAAGGTCCAACCCACCGATCTTATTCCTAAAGCGTACCGGCTGCGAAAACCATGGTAAGTAGTTCGCTGGGAGCCCATGGTAAGATTCAACCCACCGGTAGCATTCCTAAAAAGTATAGGCTGCGAAACGATCTATCGATTGCAAAACGATCTGTCTGCATGTCAAGCGATCTGTTAGACAAGTCCTAAAGAAAAATACTTACTTATTACTAATACCGTTACCATTTCAGCAAAACCGTACCACACATTACCAATTACCTGGGATTGAGATTGGGTTAAATAAATAATATTGAATACGGGTGTAATGAGTAAAACCAAGACGTCACCAACTCATTTTGCAACACACCTATGAACAGTCGGTATTTTTTCCTTTTTTTTTATCTTAAAATACAATTAGGTAAATAAATACAGCTTTATACGTTCTTGAAACAGCATCTTGCAAAGCATTGTTCTCGCAGGCTTCGATGATTTGCGAATTGCCTTCGTTAGGTATATTTTTTCCCCTCAGGCTTCGGTGACCCGCGAATGATCTTCTTCATATCTTTTCAGTTTCACTCTGTAAAAAACATTAGCTAATGTTATACATAACAAAACACATTTAATTACTGTATAAGTATAACAAGACACTTTTTAAGAATGATGATTATAATAAGAAGCCTATTTAATCGTATTTTACTATATGAATTTTTTTATTCATATATTTCTGAATGTATTCAAATGAGTAGATACTTAATTAAATAATACAAATTCAATAATGATCTATTTCTCTCTTTGAAAACACAAGGTCCATCCTAGTGAGGACTTATGTTTGCATCAGGATATAATATTTTAGACTCACGTGCTGTGGTTAGCGAGGTTACTAAATTTTATTTCAAGGTGTTCAATTTTCATAGTATGATAGGTATTCAAACAACCGTGCAGCCTTCACGTTATAATAAGTAGGTATCTGCTTAGCGTGTCTATATAAATATTTTAATTATAACTTTGAATAAATATCATTATTATAGAATTTTCCATCTCCTGATTCTAATTACAAAGGTGATTAAAATTTCATAAAGAATAAAGTTAAAAGTACCAAATGTATTTTTATCAAATATTTTACAGAACTGGTACTAATTATTATATTATCTAATACAGCCTTGAAATCTAATTAAAAAAAACTTATACCTATATAAATACTTAATAATATGTAGCATAATTTATTTTTAAAAACTGAATTCATATTTTATTATTAATATACTTCTGTATATATTTAATGATTAAACGAATTTACCTGTATGTGAAGTTCTATCATAATTATGTTCACGCCGAGTCCGAATAGATTATTCTTGAAAATATATATAACTACATGTAGTATCGCCTAGTTATAACCACTCTTGCACTAAGTTTAGAGAAAATAAATTCTTTTTTTTTTTTTTGTGGGTAGACATGTATTGTTACCTTTGCCTTGCGACATTCGTTCAAGCTCATTTGGTTTAGAGTTCTTCCAGAGTTATAGAAATCATTGATGTATCGCCGAAATATTAGGTAAAATAAATATGGGCAGCATAGGGCGGGTGGGTTTATAATCTATTCGGACTCGGCGTGAACATAATTATGATGGAACTTCACATACAGGTAAGTTCGTTTAATCATTAATTATATTCACGCCGAGTCCTCTAGATTATTCTTGAAAATATATATAACTACATGTAGACTTTGAGAGTCATTTTACATTGGGTATTTCGGGAATATCATCAATGAGAATATAAATCAATAAACGTTTTGTTTATTATTATGTAATTTGTATTTATCTCTGTAATATTTATAATCACGTAACGAAAAAGTATTTAGTAATTTTATATGCAGTACTGGACTACTTCACTGACTATATTTAATATAATTATTCTTACAATAATTATTTGATAATAAGCTTCTTCAATAGTAAAGAAAACATAATGCCTATTCTGTGACGACAGAAATCAAGATTTTAACTAATGATTTAACCGTTTATCACTGATTCTGCCAGAATAGTATCATCATTATCAAGGATGGGTCTATGATAAAACTTGGCAAAAATCGAAGAGTTCTTACTCCAGCCAGCGGTTTTTCTGATTGTGTCCAAATTTACGCCAAGTGAGTGCGCGCACGACGAGGCGGCGTGACTCGTGCTATGTGCATTGAACACGCTCGTGTCGACCCCGCATTCACCGAGCGTATGCTTTATCCAGCGGCTAAGTGTCTGTGTACCTACTGGTTTATGGGGTTGTCTAATACCAATAAATAGTCCTTCAGATTTCCTCAAAGATGTAGTGCGTTCTATGTAACATTGTAATGTTGTTGCCGGACAAATTTCAAGCCTGTTTGTAAAGAAGGGCAAGTTAATAATAGGTTGATATGAACCTGGTCTAGAAGTCTTTAAAATATCGGGAATTTTAATAACGATGCGCTGGGAATAAATTTTTATTAATTTTATTTTTAAGCTTTATCTTAGAAATAGTTTGGACCCTTTGTGCGGTTGAAAGAGCTAATAAAGTAACTGTTTTATTTGTTAGTTTTTCTAGACTAAGTTCATCGTTAGGATGCCATAAAGATAGCTCGTTTAGGACTAGGTTAGTGTCCCATGTAAAGCTGTATTTAGGTTTTGGTGGCTTTAGTCGATAAACACCCTTGAGGAATCTTTTTAACCTATCATCCTGACTTATACTTGGTCCCAGAATTAATGACTGCCTGACTGATATGCTATAGCTATATATAGCTGACTTATATGAATTAAGAGAGCCATATTGAAACCCCTTATTAAGGAGCTTCGTTAAAAAATAAATAACAGTTGGTACAGATGCCTCGTAAACATTTGCAGAATTCGTTTAACAAAAACCAACCATTTTTTCAAATATACATTATACTGTTTCATGGAATTTGGCGCTAAAGATATTCCTGCCACCAGGATAATCGAGTCGTGTATCCAACGCGAGCTAGAATGAGATAACAACGCATTACTTTTAGGTGAAAAAATTACAGTTTTTGTTGTGAGAAGAGATCTATACAAAGGGTACCATGGTTGAGTCGGTCAAAAAAGCACGACCATGATGCCTCTGGCTTTATCTGTAATAATCTTTGTCAATGTTTTAAGATAATTGAAATAGGTGGAAATGCGTAAAAATTTAAGTCAGATCATGATTCTGTAAATGAGTCTATCGCAAAAGCCTCTGGATCGCGATGCCACGAAATATATGTATCACATTTGTGATTAATGCGACTTGCAAAAAGATCTATGTTTGGGACTCCAAAGTAATTTGTGAGAGTATTAAAAGCCCAACCAGATAATTCCCATTCGATATCTGGATGATTTTGACGTGATTCGTAATCTGCAATAGTATTATCACTTGACTTAATATATGAAGCCAGAATAAAGAGATTCTTGGTCTCACACCAGTTACAGATATCACGAGTTATTTGCGTTAGATGTGGATATTGGATGCCCCCCATTTTATTAATATACGCAACTGCTGTTGAATTGTCAATGCGCAGCAGTATTTGACAATTAAAATATGGATTTGCAAAAAAAAAAATTAAAGCTATGAAGGCTGCGAGGAGCTCTAAATAGTTAATATGTTTTCCTTTTTCCACGGTAGATCACTGGCCGCTTGCAGTTAATCCTTCACAGGCAGACCCCCCCCCCCCCACCCCGTCGTTGAGGCGTCAGAGAATATTTCAACATGATAAACGTCAACACTAATTCGATGGACTGAATGTTCCATTTTATTTAACCACCAATGAAAACAGCTTGGAGTGATGTGGGTAATGTCATAAATTTGTTATAGTCATTACAGTTTATCAAATTGAGATATTTACAGCGTTCCATTTGTTTCGTGTGCAGCCAACCGTATTCTATAGCTGGGCATGAAGATACTAATAACCCTAGCAATTGAGCAAAATCTCTAATTCAACAACGATTTAATTTTGAAAAGATTTGGAGCTGAGTCTTAATCTTCGATTTTTTATCTAATGGTAACCTAACCTGGAACTTGTGTGAATCCAAAATCAAACCCAAAAATTTACATTGTAACGGCCCCTGCATCGTTCGGGTTCGGTACAGTAAAACGTTAAATTCAAACATTTGATCCTCAAAAATAAACCTCAAATACTTTCGAGAGTCTTTGTGTATTTTAATTAAAAATTAAGCGTCTTTGAGATCAATAGATGCCATTTGGCAGTTATCTTAATATATATAAATCTCGTGTCACAATATTTGTCCTCAATGGAGTCCTAAACCACTTAACCGATTATAATAAAATTCGCACACCATGTGCAGTTCGATCCAACTTGAGAGATAGGATAGTTTAAATCTCAAATTATAGTCCGATTCGCGATAACCGACATCCACGCGGGCGGAGCCGCGGGCGACAGCTAGTATCTTATAATTTTTAATGCAGTTCTTAAATCTCATAATTTAAAATGTTCAGTTCTAATGATTTATTGAGATTTTTAAAATTTAATATAAATCGCATTTTGCCGTATGGTTTTGGCACTAAGAAGGTGTTCGATATAACTTGACCCTTACACGGGGAGCACTGCGATATAGCATCTATTCTGATTAGGTCTTTAATAATTTCTAAATAGTGTAACTTTTCGTTGTATGTATAAGTTGGCTTTATGAGGCAGTACATGTTGCACAACAGGCGAATCAAATTTTATTCTATACCCTTTAATCCATGATAACACCATCTGATCATCAGTGATAAGAGTCCACCTATGATGGAACTGAGATAAAAGGCCTGCATACTTAACTGAGTCTAGTAGCGGCGGTTGGGATACTGTTGGCCCCGTGATGACTTCTTCGATGAGAGTGCGTGCGGCGGCTGGTGTTGAGTCGCTGGCGTAGCATACCGACCGCGCGCTGCTGCAGGCTCGTGGCTCGTCATCGGCGCAAGCGCCGTCCCCGCAGGTGGCCTGCGCGCCTGGAGAGGAGCCTTGCGGTTTAAAGGTCTCGCAGGGCCTCTTTTAATGTTTTCAACAGTTTGTTATTAGAATCTTTCAGCTCAATGCCAGATTTTAATTTTTCTGCTAAGTTTTTACCGAAAAGATATGTATCAATTTTGGTATTTTTAAGATGCTCTTTCATATCTCTTATTCTTGTGATAGAATTTGCATATTGCAAATCGCATAAAATCTTGTTTACGTCCATCAACTTTTGCAGCATATTATTATCTTTAGTTTTAGCATTTAATTGAAAATTTATTATGTCCGTGAGACCCACAATAGCACTATACATTTGTTTTTGTTTTATTAAAATGCCTTTATCGCGTTTTACGCGGTTTCAGTGATTACTGCTTTGATTTCTAGATTTAACTTAGGGGAATCCATTTCGATGTAATTTGACGGTGGGAGGTACTTTGAAACTAGGTTTTTTCTGTTTTCCTTAGTAAGGCCTTCTTTAATTATATGCAATAAGCGGTTAGCAAGTTCAGTACGAATTTCTGGGCCATATTTGTTAGTAATGCTAGGGTCATCTCCCAAAATTTCTGTATTCAAAACAGGAGTGTTTGGATCGGTATCTTGGACAATAACATTTTGTTCAGAAACCGTACTTGGCCCTGGCAAAGTTTCAATTGATTCATTGGAGTTATGCATGTTATATTCAGGCCAGTCTAATAACCAGTCATCAGGTCGTAGAGCTGGAGTATCTGAAGATTATCACGTGTATGATAATTTTGATAGCTTATTTAAATGCGTTGAAATAGCCCCAATGACTATTCCGATTGCATAAAATAATTTGTGTTACCACATCGTGGGTAGCTACTTGTTTTGAAATATTTTCTTAGAAAAGACCAATTTTACTTATTTTGATGCGTTGAAACAATCCCAACGATTGTTCCGGTTGCATAAAACAATATATTGAACACGTCGATGCGTGTGTAACAACTATAATATCGGCAGAAGTGCCGACGTATTTTAATGCGTTGAAACAGCCCCAGCGACTGCTCCGGTTGCAAACGTTTTAATTACGTAAGTACAAGCTCATTTTATATAAGTTTAATAATGCGGTGGAACAGCCCTAGCGACTGCTCCGGTTGCATTTTTTTTTTCTTACACTTATCACTCATTATATTACTAAAAAAATCAAAAAGTAAATACCTGCACCCAGATCCTCTTCGGGCATGACGGCCTCATCAGATGATGAAGACAATCAGTCAGTACTGATGCACTAACTCGTCGTTTACTAAGTTTCTTCTCCAATCTTTGTATTTTATTTTTATAACGGTCAATATCTTCTTCATAAGTCGTTTTACGTTTTAACATTTTTTAAATAAACCGTGCGAGAACAGATAACGTGTTGAGTGGTTGAGCACTAGAATGCGAATGAGCTTGAACGAATGTCGCAAGGCAAAGGTAACAATACATGTCTACCCACAAAAAAAAAAAAAAAGAATTTATTTTCTCTAAACTTAGTGCAAGAGTGGTCATAACTAGGCGATACTACATGTAGTTATATATATTTTCAAGAATAATCTAGAGGACTCGGCGTGAATATAATATACATTAAAAATAGTGTTGAAATCTAATTTAAGAATTTAAAAAACTTATACCGATAAAATTTTAATACCTACGTAGCATAATTTATTTTAAAGACTGTATTCATATTGTATTAGGTATGTACCTAATTTAACGTACTTGACATTTTTCGCAATCTCTGTTTGCAATGTCTGTTTATATCGTAATTAAAAATAATTGCTTATCATAATTTCAAATAAATCTAATAGAATATTCAATGAAAACCTATGATAAAGGACTGATAGTGTTATCTAGTGCCAGTTTGACGCCGGGACTTAAATGCATCGAAAATTAAGGGGTGTACCAATATAGTGTTGTATAGTGAACTACCCTATACTGCATAAATAGTGCACTATTAGTGATAAAATTTGGTAGTTTTTGTTGTTTCTGTTTCTCTGTGTGTGGGCCGGTGCATGATAATCATAACTCTGTGTGACACTCAGTTATAGCTGATCCGGACTGAAAAAAAATCTTTTAATCATTAATATTGACGCCAACGCCATCTGTGATTCGGTGGAAGTAACACAGTTAAAAGTTTAATAGGGAGAAGGAAAAGGAAAAATAAAACACTATTTACATTATGGCTGGCAAATGTGCGTCGTGTGGGAAATTTGTCTCCACGAAGGGGGGCCCAGTGGGCTGTAAATGTATAAGTAGGGGGAAACCCAATAAAGACAACACCCTAACCACCCATACGAAAGGCGATGATGATGTGGATACACCTCCCAATCGGAATGAGTCTTCTGTGTCTGCCAGCGGCTCAGGGGGCCCAGTCGGAGAGCGGGCCGGACACCCTGGTACCAGCTCTTCAGTTCCGTTCGACATCGGATACGAAATGGAGCTATTAAGGACGGAGATCCGGTCCATGAGGGATGACCTAAAGACGGAACTGAGGGAGTTCAGGCTGGAGGTGGCCGATCTTCGACAGTCTGTGGCTTCGTGTAGGAAGAGGGTCGATTCGCTGGAAAATCGCCTTGTACTGGTTGAGAGTCGTCAAGATCAGCACCGACCACCGCGTGAGCTAGAACAAACAATAAATAAATTAAAACTCGAACTCAACGACAGGGAACAGGACCTGCTGCTGTCTGATATTGAGATTTCGAATCTGCCCGACTGTGCAGAAGAAAATGTCATCCAAACTGTGGAACTATTAGCGAAAAAAATAGGTGTAACACTTGAGAGAAACGATATAGTGTATGCCGAGCGTGTGGGCCCTAGGGTGGAGCGTTCTGCGGAGTCCGGCGGTGCGGGGGCGGGGAAGGCCAGGCGCATTGTGGTACGGTTGGCGAGACGCGCACTGCGTGATGAGCTACTGCGGAATGCTCGGGTAAGGCGAGGTGTCACATCAGCTGACTTACCTGGCTTTGATACGCCCCCCAGAAGGTTCTACTTGAACGAAAGGCTGACCAGGACAAACAAGCAGCTGTTCTATTTCACCCGACAAACTGCTACTCACTTAGGCTGGAAGTTCACGTGGACGAAGCGGGGTAGAATACTCACTATGGAGGCTGATGGCAGCCCCACCCACACTATTCGATCAGAAGCTGATCTTGAACGGGTTTTTGGAAGTGATGCTGTCAAAAGAGTTAAGGATTAGTTCAACTCTGCCATTCTTTATAGTTATTGTGCGCCTATTTTGTTTTTTCTGCACTAGGGTGTTTTTGTATGCTTGCATTTGTACTGGGAAAAGTAAACATATGGCTAAAGTAATCCACAAGATTTATAACAATTATGTACATATAACTACTTGCTGGCATCTTATTTTAACATGTATTAGGATAGGTAAGCTCATTAAGAGAATTAATTATAATATTTATAAAACTTGTATACATATAAATATGAACATTAGTGGTAGGAAAAAAAGATCTGTGAGGGTAAATGACAAAAGTATTTACAGTATTTACATGGTTGTGTGTTTTTGCATTTATAGTGAGAAAGTTGAAGCCCAGACAAACTACAATTTTCACAGAGCTTATATGTATGTAGCTATGTACAGTGATTTTGTTTTGCGATGTGCTGACTTAGTAAAGTTATTAGTGCATGCGGGCAGCAGAGGTACATGTATCACAAAGGTTGTTCATTGTTGCAATGGTTCTTATTTTCTACATTTACATCACACTGTCTGCATCATATATTATTACCTTTATATTATTATTACTTATTGTATATATTATATTACATACTATTTCAGCTTATTGAGTGGTCATACAAGGTTACACTGGCAGTCTAGATACTACAGGGAGGTAATTGTATTGGTACCTTGCTGCTTTTTATGTACTATACAAGAACCTATATTAATAATAGTAATCACACAACTATCAAATGATATATCATGTAATACAGGACATAAACATGCATAACAAGGGGGAGAAACGTTTGAAGGTTGGTCTGTTCAATGCGGGTTCGCTCGGTACCGGCCATGATGAGTTTATTGTTGCTATGGGGAACCTCGGGGTAGATATTATGGCGATAAACGAAACATGGATGAAAGAGGGTGAGGAGGGCGCATGGAGCCGCGCGCCCACAGTGCCTAACTACAGGCTGCGTCACAGGCCGCGCCCCACTCACATACGTAAAGAAGGGGGGGGGGGGGGCTTGGTTTTTATATACGCCATGGTATACATGCTCGCAACGAACCACACCCAGCTTCTGCCAATGTAGAACAGATGTGGCTGAGGCTTAGCAGAAACTCACAGTCCATCATGGTGGGCACTGCATACAGGCCACCCCACCTCAATGTAAACACACTCATAGATGCATTGACGGACTCCATCTCCTCCTTCTCTAGAGCTGACAAAATTATCCTCCTAGGCGATTTTAATGCTGATTTCTTGGACAAAACAAAATACGAATCAAGGCTGTTTGACTCCTTCCTGGTTAGCACTAGCTTAGTCAACTATGTGACTGAACCCACTCACTTCACTGATCACAGTGCGACGCTAATCGACCTAATCTGCACGGATGCTGGGGCACACAATGTCACAGTGCTGCATAATCCTGACCTTGGGCGGCACGCCATTGTCTCGGCAGAGATAGATTTCAAGGTGGAGAAGCCTAGACCCGAGTGGGTCATCTACAGGCCAATACAGGATATATTGCTGAATAGATTTGAACAAGACAAGCATAGGGGTGGTCAAGTGGTTTCATAGTTACCTCATCAAGAGATATCAGTTTGTCCAGGTGAAGGATGACAAAACTGGTTGCATGATGGATTCTGCTCATCGCCAGGTCACTAGGGGCGTTCCACAGGGCTCAATCCTCGGGCCGTTGCTCTTCATCCTCTACAGTGCTGATATCACCAGCGCAATCGCTAACTGTGGGTTCCACCTCTATGCTGATGACCTCCAACTATATCTGTCCTTTCCTCCATCCAAGTGCCTTGATTCTATAAGTAAAATTAATAATGACTTAAAAAACATTGCAGATTGGTCACAGCGCAACTGTTTGGTTCTGAACCCAGATAAGTCTAAGTTCATGGTCATGGGCAGTAGGCACCAGGTTGAAAATACATGTCAGCATCAACTAAATGTTAACATTGACGGTTGTACAGTTCGACAAGTCAAGGAGGCACGTAATCTGGGAGTGGTTTTGGATCAGCAAATGCTGTTCGAGACACATATACTACAAGCTGTCCGAAACTGCTTCTATAGGTTGAAGGTGTTGTACAGGATTCGCCCATACATCAGTGTGAGCATTAGAACACTACTATGTGAGTCACTTATACTCTCCAAACTCAACTATGCTGACACTGTGTATGGGAACTGCCTACTGAGGAGGACTGAGAGACTGATCCAGCGAGTGCAGAATGCCTGTGCACGGTTTTGTTTTGGGATCCCATCACGCTCGCATGTAACACCCTTTCTGAACAGTGGCAACATGTTGAAAATGGCAGAGAGAAGAGAGTTGCATCTTGCCACCCTATTGTTTGGTGTAGTGCTGAGACATAGACCAGAGTACCTGTATGACAGGCTGTCCTGGTCGAGGGACTGCAATAGGCACTGCACTAGGGCATCAGCCTACCTCATGTTAACGCCGAACCATAGGACGGCCGCATACCGGGGTAGCTTCAAGTTCGCCGCAAGCCGCATATGGAATGATCTGCCACCACCAATCCGTGCTCTAAAAACCATAAATTCGTTTAGATAAAAATATCACACATATCTATTGTTTAAACAACAAAATGGCTAACTCACACCGCGAATGCACGCTTGAACCCTGACAGAACATTTGCTTCCAAGTGATGCTGCGACGATTTGGCTGCCGTCATAGTAGTATACACCTATTGCGCCACGTTTTCCTTTACCGTGGCTACTATATTCTATCTCGGCACCGGCAGCTCCTGACATCTTGTCGCACGTCCATAGCATAAGTACATCATGAATACATTGAACGCATAATATTACATAAACACTGACAACCACAGGAGCACACATTACACAATTTGTCATTCACAAAAGCAAGAACAAATGTATCAATGGTACTGATAATGTCATCCAGCTTTATTTTATGTAATTGCCGTCATTTTAAATTATGTAATATCGAATGGTGATGTAATCCCGATTCCCGTTTTTGACATTTATTGATTAGCTGTCAAGCTATCGCATCGTTTGTCTGCGCGGCCGCACGCCACGGACAATACCACAAAGCACAGAGTTTTTTGGACTCTGTACTATTTCGTAAGTTATGTATTGCCATACTTATTTGTTTTGATTTTTGTTTGTTTGTTTAATTTGATTCTCGGTTTTATATTTGGTTGCGAACGGTTTTTGTGTAGGTGACGTCACCCGGCTTGGCGCCACCTGAAAACCAGCGCTGCGCATGCTTTTTGGCATGGGGAGCATTATGCTGAGGTGGCGACCATATTTGGGTACGCACATAGAATAGTTATAAGAATAGTTATAAGGCATTCTATGTATCGTGTGTCGTACTTAAATAAAATATTTTTCTTTCTTTCTTTCTTTCTTCAAATTAATAAATTATAGATGTAGGTACCTACTTACTTACCAATTGTTTTCGCTGTCCATTAACATAATATATTGACCTTTACTTATAGCACAATGCAAATTGCACACGAAAATACTAAGTCAGTTATCCGCCACACCACTGCATAGCAACGACATGATACGACCGTGTATTGAAATGAATGACGCAACTAACGCGACGCGTCCTATGAGTCCTTGAGAAATGCATTCTTTCCCACGGGTGATAATTTATTTATTTAAAAATTTATGCACACACAATAAAATTATTACAATAGGTATATGGATGGTGGAAAGTATAGTACAATGGCACTGCTTATTTCTTTAAGAAATTTCTTCCAGCAGACCGGCGAGAGGAGATCGTGAAGAATAAGAAAAGGTACACTGAAGTGTGTATGAAAAAGAGAAAGAATAGAGTTTACACACACATACATAGAATTACAAAAAATATACATATAAATACACAAATATATATATCAGTATAATATTTAAGATAAATAGATAGGTACATAAAAATATTATAAGTACATAATTACACAATAAATAAGCAAATATGCATACAGGCAAAGTAGTTTTGGTATCATATAGAAGAAAGATAGTGTTTATAGACTTTACTTTTGAAGGCAGATAACGTATTGCTGGCTCTGATGTCAGATGGAAGGGAGTTCCACAGTCTAACCGCTTGCACAGAGAAGGAGTAAGAGTAGAAATTAGTTTTGTGTGAAGGAAATTTAAGCACATAGCGAAGGCCTAACCTGCACGGAGCACCAGGAGTGCGAACAAATGAGAATCGCTCCCTCAGGTAAGACGGCGCTGAAGGATTATACAGAATATTAAAGAGAAGACAGAGTATTCGAGTGTTCCTGCGAAGGCGGATTGGGAGCCACTTGAGTTCATTGCGAAAATCTGAAACGTGATCGTACTTTCTGAGATTAAAGATGAAGCGAATGCACAAGTTTTGCAACCTCTCAAGTTTATTTAGGAGCTGCTCAGTGGCATCTAAATAGCAGGCGTCAGCGTAGTCAATAATGGGTTGGATAAGGGTTTGAGCAAGGCTAATTTTGGTTTTTAAGGGTAAAAAGGTCTGGAGGCATTTCAGGGAGTGAAAGGTATAGTGAACCTTTCTGCTGACTTCGTTAATGTGGGCGCTCCAGGACAGGTTGGCATCAATGAGTACCCCCAAATTCTTGGCGGTATCCGAGTAGGGTATTGGAGTACCATTCAGAAGAACTGGGGACAGCGTATTCAGATCAAGTTTACTGCGCATGTAATTGCTGCCAATGATCATTGCCTGTGACTTGGCTGGGTTGATGCTTAATCCAAATGATTTGGCCCAGAGACTTATCCTATCCAGGTCGCAATTTATGGCAGATATTGCGGATGAGGCATCAGCTACAGCGAAATGATGGTACAGCTGCAGGTCATCGGCATAGAGATGGAATTTGCAGGATATAAGGGTCGTAACTGAGTTGATGAAGATGGAAAATAAGAGAGGGAAAAGAACGCCACCCTGAGGTACGCCCGCAACAAGCCCACACCAGTCAGAGGACGCCTGGTCTAGATGAACACGCTGTGAGCGCTCCCGAAGATAGGAATCAAACCAAGAGATAGCATTTGATGAAACATTGTTAGATTTCAATATACCAAGTAGTACGTCAAAATCGACAGAGTTAAAAGCGCTGCTAAAATCTAACAATATCAATATAGTTAGCTCTTTACTTTCCATAGCCCAGCGAATATCATCAGTTACTTTAATGAGAGCCGTAACTGTGCTATGTCCAGCGCGAAATCCAGATTGGAAAGAGCTGAGCAGGTTAGAGGAAGACAGAAAGAAGGTCAACTGTCGATGAACAATATGCTCAAGAACTTTTGATAGAAACGGAAGAATGGAAATTGGCCGAAAATCGGACACTGTGGAAGGATTGGAGGATTTGGGCAATGGAATGATATATGCTGGTTTCCAGGAGTCAGGAAAGGTACCAGAGTATAGAGAGTAGTTGAATATGTGAGTTATAACGGGGAGTATACTAGGAAGAATTGGAATAATCATTCTTGAGCAAATATGGTCAGATCCAGCAGCAGAAGAAGAAATAGACAGGAGAGCTTTATGAACTTCCATTTCGGATACTGGGTTAAAGTTAAAAGGCGAAGTATGCGGTTTAGGCACACCCGAAAGAGCATGCAGAGTACTCTGCTTGATAACTGCGTCCAAGGATGTCGGTGGCAGCGAGAAGTGATTATTTAAATCACACACGTCTATATCCCCGACGTCAGAATCAGGCGATTTCCCTATACCAACAGACTTGAGAAATCTCCAAGTGTCCGAAGTGTTTCGACTATTGAGAGAGTTATAGAAATGGCGTCTTTTTGCATCTCTACACATACGACTGCAGCGATTGCGCAGTGTCTTGAATAAGAACAGGTTGTGCTCCGATGGACTGCCCCTGTAGCGCCTTTTAGCTTTGTCCCTACGACCCATGAGGTTTTTGATAGTAGCATTTAGCCACGGCGCCGGGTTGTGCCTAATCTTGACACGTCTCAAAGGGGCGTGTTGGTCATATAACTGGATAATCCTCGAACTAAAAATATTAACCATTTCATTAACATCAGCAGAATCTAAGATAAACGACCAGTCAGTGCTACTGATGTCACTATGCAATGCCTCCAGGTTAATACCTCCAAAACTGCGACGGCAACGGTACTGTGCCTTACGTTTAGGCGGTCGAATACGATAGGACAGGTATAATAGATCGTGATGGGAGAAAGGAGCAGATAATTGGCCATGTGTACTTACGTCGTCGGAGCAAGAAACGATAACGAGATCAAGCAATGATGGAGTACGATTAGGGATATGGTGAGTGGCTGAAAGAGGTAAGGCTTGAAGGTTATAGGAAGATAGAAGTCTCAATAGTTTGCGAGACCTACAATCGTCTTTTAATAAACAGGTATTAAAGTCACCCATTATGACTACGTGATTATAGGAAGGAGTTACATTATGAAGAAGATTATCGAAATTGTCGAAGTAGTCGATGCTAAGATGAGGACTATAAAAGACTCCGAGTAGAACAGTAGTATGAAGTAGCCGAATTTCTAAGAACAGGTGTTCGGCAGACTCACTGTAGGCAGAGGGCGATGTATTAACAATTTTGTAGGAAATGTTGGCACGCAGATATATGCTTACACCGCCGCATCCCTTTCCTGTTCTATCATTACGTATCAAAACGTAGCCGGGGAGCGCAACGTGAGTAGAAGGTAAAGAGGGTTTCAGAAAGGTTTCTGAGATAAGAATAGCATCAAGAGAGGAGTTGCTAAAAGACGCCAGAAGGTCAGGATGGTGACCAGGAACACTATGAGCATTAATGTGAACTAGGTTAAAGTTTTTAGGATAGTAAGAAAATGTGGAAGAGATTTGATCGTGCAGAGTTAGGGCTGGGGAATCCTCATCTGCGCTAACAAAACTGTCTGAGTCAGAGGAGCAAGAAAAAAAACTACTATCTATGTTATCGAAGTCATTCAAGTTATGCATTATACTATATAATATTAAAATACGTAAAAATATAAAATAAAATAATTATATGAATACAAAAAATAAAATAAAAATAATATACAAATTTACTCTGCGATACCACCAACTCGCTAGTGTAGTGGAAAAAAAAAATCTCCTAAGCTGAGACGATAGAAAAAAAAAAACTCAAGGCAAAAGTAGCTTAAATAAAAGAAAAGGGTAGAAAAAAAAAACAGAGCATTTAGTGAAAACAACGAATGACGTCACTAATTTACACTAATATAAAACATTATACATTCATTTACGAGTGCTGCTGCAAAATACTATGATTACAAAACAAAATGAGCAAAAAAAAAAAACAAACAAATATCTATAATATTGTCATACTCAATGCAAAAAACTAAATGGTTACAAATAATGAGAACCTACCTATGCTGAGGTCATAGCATTCTTCATGAACATATTGTATTAAGTAGGAGTAACGAAACGCAGCCTACAAATATAGCTGTTATGCTGTCAAGTGCTATTAAGTAGGAGTAACGAAACGCAGCCTTCAAACATAGCTGTTATGCTGTCAAGTGACAACAGGTGAATATTTTTTTCAAATTCCAATGAAAGTGAAGTTTTATAACATACCAGGTATAAAAAAAAGGGAATTTTTATAAATGTGCGATGTGAAGCAGGTACTCAGACATTTTGTAATAAGTAGTGACTCATTTAGCTCAGGGAAGATCGACTATTGACGATTGCACGACACGAACCGGAACGAGTACCTATTCACGACGACGGGAAGGCTTGGCTACTTTCGTAGTGTTTTTCGCAGCTGTACTCCTCGATGTTGAGGCGGCATCTGGCATCGGAGACTTGTCGGTCACGGCGGCGGCTCGAGGAAATTGCACAATGAGGGCATCGAGCTCAGATTTACACTCGATTTTATGTCGGATCTTATCAGGAGTTATGAAAACAATTTTGCCTTCCACTGACCAACAATTCTTGATACCGAAGTGTTGCCTGGCTGAAGTAAATATGCGATGCCGCGTTTTAGTCAGGAACTCGGATACCGTGATGGCTGTTCCTTTAAGGGACGTTTTATTATCCCAGATAGTGTTACGTTGTTCCATGCCTCGAAACCTCACAAGGATTGGACGTGGTTTCCCACGCGCACCGCCCAGCCTATGGCACACAGCTAAATGCTGTAAACCCACTTCAGAGAGCTTCATATCTGTGGTCATAATTTTGTGAATAGACTCATGCAGGAGCTCATTTGGCTTCTCAGGAATAACGTGGAAGAGCAACACCTTCCTCCTCATAGCAGTTTCATGCCTGTCTAACCCAAGCGTGAGAAGTTCAATTTGTGCTTTCAACTTAGTCAGGGCTTGCCAAACAAAATGCTTAAACTCCGTGTACTCACGTGATAGTGATGCGAGGTCAGGCGGTGTGGGTGCTGCTTTGGGCGAGATCTTTTGCAGCTTCTCATCATACTCCTTCATCCGGGAGCTGAATAACTTCGCCAGATCTTCCAGTCCACTAGTGAGTTTCAGATCCATAGTGAAGTGAGCACAGGCCGAAATCGAACAGGAAGTTGTATATAACACTAGACAGCGAGTGCAGGTTGGTTTTAAGTAAAGTTAATAGGATATACATAAATATAGTGGAATATATAATTTTAAATTAAAATATATAGCAGCAGTTAATTTTTAGTGTGTGTATTGCGTGACTACCCACACTATACCATGATCCAAATGCATTCTTTCCCACGGGTGATAATAAGTCTAGGAGCTGATTAACAGTTTTATATAGGTATAACAAAACTTTTTACCTATAGATATTCTGACGATACTAAAATAGATGATAATAGTTTTCACACTCATCTAAAGTTCATGCATTTCATTTTACATTCTATACCAATACCAGGCGTGGTTCACTCCGCGCAGTACATCCGTTATATACCTACGAAGTATCCGGCCGAGCGGATTTAAAATTAGTCGAGTGTCACGCGCGCGCTCGTGTGAACGCTTGAGGTGTTTTCTATGCTCGCGCTCAGCTGAGATTTTATAAAAACATTTTTTTTCTCTCTTGATCGTGCCTACTTAGAGTAGGTACCTACCTTAGAATGGACAAGAAAAGAAAATATGACAGACGATATTGTGTGGCGTTCGGCTGTTTGAATTCGAATAGAAATATGCCGGATTTATCTTTTATGTTCTGCCTGTTTGCCAAATTAATAAATCTTAAAATTTTAAGGTACCTACCTACCCATAACCCAACCTATCAATACTACTGTTCGGACAGAATGCGTATCTAGACAAAAACTACTTATTTTATAGGTAGACCACAAATAGGTAGGTACCTAGCCAGCTTGATTTTAAAATTAGGAGGGTTATTGGATCGGACCCATCGGGGACAACGTAGGTACTTCGCCGTCACCCGCCCGACGTATTTTTCTAGTTTCGAGTGTCCTTGACGGGCATCACGCGCTGACTATAGGTAGGTAGGTACCACCGACGATACCTACCCTACGTAATTTCTGCAGTTCCAAGTTCCTTCTTTTTAAACGACTTCAAAAAAGGAGGAGGGTCTCAATTCGATTTTTTTATGTTTGTCTCTTCATAACGCCGTCATTTATTAGTTCTTACCTACATAATATTTGAACCTTCGCGCTCACAAGCTACCTTATAGCTTATAGGTACCTAATATTTAGTATTCTTGGTTTATAGTCCGAGAGCTGAAGTAATAAATTGAATAGGTATACAAATGAATAGCATAATATTTAATATTATTCACCTGAACATGATAATTAGATACTTTGGCGCACTTTGGCTAGTCTGACGGGTATATAGACCGAGAGCTAAGGTTAAGTTTGACAATACATGGTGGCTGCTCTCCTGGCCAAAAAATTTGGCGTACCTGATGTTGTGTGAGCTGAATTCCACCGTATTGCGTCGGAGCAAGACTGGAATTAATTAAATCTTCTTGCGCAGTGATCCTTCTGTACGTTAGTACTACTAATTATTCTGTGCCAATACTTATCTTAGTACTATCACTATAATTTTTCGTTTTTTCACCACGATGCGACAACATAGGGTATGTGAGGCCCTTCGTGGGTGTCTCGAGCGATAAGACCGCATGTAATATAAACAATGATTTTTCGAAACTTTGTATGGTTAACTGAGTATGTATTGCTTTTATTAAAATATTTATATACGCATGTCACATAAATATCGCGTATTAAACTGAAAATATATTCAACAAAATACTCTTTCAACTCTTTGACTATATCAATAGAACATGAAGCAAACTATGTACAGGCTTAGGGGGCAACTCGGAGCTAAAATATCTCATCCATGCCTGAGTTGACTACTTTAGAAATTTGATGTAGGTTTTTCGACCGAACTTCGTATTACAGTGTCCGAGATTACTTCCTTTACAATTTGAGGCAGTTAATTCGGGCAATGACAACAAACTAAAGATAGATTATTGGCTATATAGATTTATTAGCTTTTGTATACATGTAATTAAAAAATCAAAGAAAAAAAATCAATGGAAAAAATATAATTAAAAAGTAATGAAACAAAACCATTGCTACAAAATAATTACGTACCTACTTAAATCAAAAAACTTACAAAAATTTTACGCCTAATCTGTATTAATCCTTTGTTATGATCCATTAACTTTATTAACATAGACACAAGGCTATTTTGTCAATGCAATGACCTACTGTCATTGATATATACACACTAGATTAGCAATGGCCGCACCAAAATCAATGCCACCACAGATCTGACCACGGTCATATCTGAGGCGACTTCAGTTTAGTCGATGTCACACAGTTCTGTCACACGTCCGAACTGAACCGAGCGCGCTAAAATGGTGAAATGTGCAGTAAAATCTTGTGATTCTAAGTCCTACATGCACAAAAATTAAAAGGAATTAATTTTCACGAGTAACTATACTGTTTATACATTGATATTGACGCAAATACCGCTATAATCCAGTTTTAAAATTAATAATTATGATTGCCATTCAGTGTTACCACCAAAACATCGTTTTGGTTTACCCACATTATTGGGAGAATTAGGAATTATGTAAATTATAAAATAATATTTTCTTTTCTTACTCGGGGGACTTGAAGTAAACTCGCGAGTCCATAATCCATGTACCTTTAAATTTATATTGAGATCATAATTTAGGCTATTTATAAGTTGAACACAAATCAGTTTACAACAAGGTCTTATAGTAATGACCTTCACACACGTTAAATAATGTCAAAATACGATTACAAATAGCATCACGTTGTTGGGCTCTCTCGCAACAACAGGCTGCTACTGACTAGACCTAGAGTAGTTGACTTGTGCACCGTCTAACGCGAGCGCAGGCGCCTCGGATTGAGGTGAGTAGGGAGTTAAGGGGCCACCGCACGCGCGTATGGTGTATTGTCAGTAGGTATCGTAGGATATTATACTTGTATAAGAACATTAGGAATACTTAGATAAAAAATATATGTTTTTATAAGGTAAAAGCACCAATGGTGGACACTGAGCAAAACCTTTAATGTAAGAAAAGTAACTATTTGGTTTACATGACTATTTAATTAAAAGACATCTAATGGCATATATAATACATGTTCAAAAATTCCCAATTCGCTGTCGTAAGTAAATATTGAATTGGAGGCAGTTGTTTCTAAAAAAAATTGTTAAGTTTTTTAATAGGTGTAATTTTTTAATTTATTATTAATGATTATCACTATTATACGGTAACATCCATAGTTACAAATATGTAAATTGTTGATGCATCTATCTACGTAGTAGATAGATGCTTTTACCTTACATAGTTGTGACCCGATAGTAGACACTTTCGAAAAGTTCCCTTTATTTAAAAGAAAAAGTAACCATTCGGTTTACAGGACTACTGACTTAAAAGATGCTTATAGGTATCTATTAAGCATGTTCAAAAATTCGCAACACTGTCGCAGGCAAATTTTGAATTAGAGACCATTATAACTTAAGATTTTTGTTAAGGGAACTAATTTTTAATAGATGTAATTTTTTTTGTTAATATGATGATGGGAGGGATGTTAAAAATAAGTAAATTCTTTACCTACTTAGACCATTGCCGTATTTCTATGGTTAGAATTTCTAACAGTTTTATGTGATTGTCCACTTTTGGTGATAAGGATCAAGTGTTTTATAATTGTATTTAAAGTAAAAATATGTTAGTTTATAAAGATTTTATCTGTAAAAGTTAATGATTGAATTGAATGTTGCTGTTAGAATTGAGAAAAGACGTAACGAGCATTCTTTTAAAAACATAAATTATGTAGTTTTCCATACCTATTGAAGTTTAATTTGTCCATAAAGTGTTGGCCATTGGTACTTTTACCTTAATGCACGAATCTTGAAAGTCGATAAATTCAGTTGATTCCCTTTTGCACATTTTATTTTCGAAGGTGAAAAATCATAAGGCTTATATTCACATACATATACGTTTTACTTAATTATAAACTATTTGCAAATATTAATAATTTGTTTCCTAATGTACCAGTAGATACATACATACCTACATACCACTCAAAATCGAAACTCGCAGTCTGGTAAAAATAAACATTATATTAATGATTTTTATTACAAAATTGGTTTATAAATTCTATATTTTCGTGGGTAAATATTCATACGTCTGTAAACACTGGCTCACGATCACATGTCTATACTTTTGTCTTTGTCTAATCCCAGCGACATTGGCGTTCATGCGACGCGTGCGAGTGAGACATATATATTTACCTTCATCATCTTCAATTGTTAAGTAGTTATTCTCGTAGTTGCGCTTCTAAGCTCACAAGTGGCATCGCTTTTTGTGGCGGCGATCTGTACTGGTTTGCCACTCTAATTATTTACCTCAGTGCCTACTGTTATTTCTCTGTCTATTAATTCAGTTAATGAAGTATCGGGGTGTTGTAGGTCAGAGGAAAGGTTTGTAGAACGGTTCCGAATAACACAACACCTCACGATTCTATTACGCGTTTATTGTCACAATCACAAATGTATTAGGGTTCACATTAATTACGTTAACAATGATTACAAAGATCAACTTCTTGTCGTCAAAGTGAAAACCGTTTTTTAGCGGGCCCTGTTGACATCTCCCTTAGTGTTGCCAATCTCATCAATCACGTCGGGGTCACCAGTATGGTAAGGTAGTGGTGTAATCCTACAGGAGTAGCTTGTAAATAAAAACACTCACGTTTCAAGTAGACGGTTTAATGTCCCAGGTCCAGGTAGGTACAATCCTTACACATTTATTAAGTTCAGAAGGCACAAAAGGGTAGAAAAGCACAAGCACGGGCACAGGAAGAAAGTTCAGAGATAGTATATAGACTTAGGAAACAAGTAGCACGGAAAAGAAGCGGAAAGCAAAGTAGTATATAAGGCTCGATCGTTGATGGCGTAAAAAACGTATAGGCAAAAAGCGTGCGCTCCGCGTCGAAGACAGATCGTGACTGGTGTGCCGGCCGCGCTGCGCAGGCGACGCGTCTATAATACATAGCGCGTTATTTACCTGCCGCGCGCTAGGGATGGGACACAGTCGATAGTGCATGTCGGCATTACGATCGACGGGCTGGTAAGTACCGTAGTGTTAACTGTACATGTAGTGCCGTAACAAATATTGTAAATAATTATAATGTATGTAGATAAATGTAATTAGTCTATTTATTGTGTTTTTATGTAGAATATTATATTTACTGAGTATTTTTATGTTTGTTTATATTATATTAGCGTTTAATGTATATGTGTTGGAAAGAAGCCTACACCAACTAAAACCTCTGTCAATTTAGTCTATTGGTAGTGGCAGATCGTACGTGTGTCGGCCAGGGTCCGAGGCCATCTGTGTGGCCACAGTGACGGCCACCACAGAAGATTCTAATTTTTTTTGTCGTTTAACAGACTCAGTGGTTCTTTTGCTGATATAATTATTTTTTTCCCAAAGTGTCACATAATAATCTTGAGTCTTTTGAAAGAACCTTGAGAAGCTGAGCTATGTTTGGTTTGGATCTAATTTTCTTATTAAGTCTGGAGTTCCAGGACTCAGATACATTATTGGTTTTATTTATGTTGTAGAAACACCATTTATCGGCCAAACATTTTTTATCTTTTAGCCATGTTTGCTCGAAATATTTATTAAAAGCTGAAACTTGCGGGTCCTGTGTGCATTCGCCCAATACATAGAGCCAACCATCGTCCCTGTACTCTAATGGTAGGTATGAAAGTGCAATGCAACGTCTAACATGGGCTTTACATAGTTTTGATTTTGTCAAGCCATATTTTTTCGCATGTCTCCACACCGCTTGTGAGAAATGAAATAGACAGCCTCGAGTAATTATGTTTGGATATACTTTACGAATCGCATTCATAATGCCTACTTCAAAATCTGATGTAATAACTTCTGCATTAAAATCTGGAACCTGACTTTTTATTAATTTAAAAAAAAATTCATACGATTCTTGTTTTTTGTCTGGTAAGGCACAATGTTCATCTCATCGGAATTTGTGACTCCACGATCAACGTGAAGGCTAAAAAGTTGCGAAAAAGGAGGGACAGCGCTTTTAAAAGTGCCATCAACATAAACCTCTTTGGCTTCTTTTAAAAGTTCTCTCCCTTCCTTACTGGCAAAAAGTAAAATTCTTGATTTTTTATGAGAGTAATCCGCAAATAAAAATTTGTCATAAACATTCGGTATAATTATGTCTTTTATATGAGAAAAACGTATTCTTTTCGCTTGCAAAGCTTTATTCCGATGTTTGTAAATAGTTTTTTTTATACTATCATATTTAGGTAAAGCCTGTAATAGATTTAACCCTTGATCTTTCATTTGTTCTAATGTATCAGCATATATTGCTGGTACAGGAGTCATCTCATTCTTGGCTCGTTCAATAGATTTATATACGCGATATTTTATTTCATTAGCAGCTACATCTGACTTACATAAATGTTTAGTTTGCTTTATTATCAATGACTCGTTTGTTAGCATAGAAGCCGAACAGTTTTTTTTTGCACATGCCCACACCTAGTGTCCATTTTGATTCTTTCTTTTAAAATTATACCTATATCCATCATTCAACAAAACTTGGCCTCCTCTTTGTGATGGTATATACAAACGTATCATTTGTACTTGTTGAATAAGAACTATTATTATCCATGACTGAAAAAAATAACAATCAAAATTAATGTTATTTCATTTCAAAACTGTTTAAAAACGAGTTGTAAAAAGTACATAACTGTTGTTATAATAAGTAAGTACTTACCTGAATTTGTTTGTCATCAATACTTGAATACAAATAGGTATGTATGAAGCTTATTGTATACTCTAACACTCAACAGGAAATTATATTTATTTACATTGTTAAAGCAGTTCTAATTTTAGCTCATACTTCCACGGTACAATGTTAAATAGGCAATTGACGGATTTTTTTCCTAAACTACCCTCAACATTAGACTAAGTGATAGGAGGACGAATATTGGTACAAATTCAAATATTAATTTTGACATAATTTTTTTAACTTTTTTTTGATTCTGTAAAATACCTATAGATATTTTATTCTTTATTATTTATACAGTGATTTTTAATATACATGTAAGTATACAAAAGTATTAAGTATGTAAGTAGTATCTCATTCAATCTCATTCATCGTGTCAACACCGCCTGGCTGAAATGGAGGTCGCTTACAGGCGTTCTATGTGACCCCAAAATGCCAATAAAGACCAAAGGCAAAGTATATAAGTCCGTAGTTAGACCAGCCATGCTGTACGGCACCGAATGCTGGACCACCAACAAGGTACACGAGAACCGCTTGCATGTGAACGAAATGAAAATGCTGAGGTGGGCCGGCGGTGTCACGCGGCTGGATAAGGTCAGGAACGACTACATTAGGGGCACATTTAGAGCCGCTCCTATTGCCGAAAAGCTGCAAGAAGGACGGTTGAGATGGTACGGTCACATCATGCGACGAGACGGCACGCACACTGTCCGAAAAGTGCTTGACATCCCCAACCCGCCCAGAGGAAGAGGAAGGCCGCCTGCCACGTGGTGGTCCAATGTCCAAAGGGATTTGAAAACCAAGAACCTGCCAGATTCGACAACTCAGGACAGACCGTCCTGGTGCCATGCCATTAGGAGGCCCGACCCCAAATGAAATGGGAACAGGGACAGAGAGAGAGAGAGAGAGAGAGAGAGAGAGAGAGAGAGAGAAATAACAGTAGGTCATTGCATTGACAAAATAGCCTTGTGTCTATGTTAATAAAGTTAATGGATCATAACAAAGGATTAATACAGATTAGGCGTAAAATTTTTGTAAGTTTTTTGATTTAAGTAGGTACGTAATTATTTTGTAGCAATGGTTTTGTTTCATTACTTTTTAATTATATTTTTTCCATTGATTTTTTTTCTTTGATTTTTTAATTACATGTATACAAAAGCTAATAAATCTATCTAGCCAATAATCTATCTTTAGTTTGTTGTCATTGCCCGAATTAACTATCTCAAATTGTAAAGGAAGTAATCTCGGACACTGTAATACGAAGTTCGGTCGAAAAGCCTACATCAAATTTCTAAAGTAGTCAACTCAGGCATGGATGAGATATTTTAGCTCCGAGTTGCCCCCTAAGCCTGTACAGGCTTAGGGGGCAACTCGGAGCTAAAATATCTCATCCATGCCTGAGTTGACTACTTTAGAAATTTGATGTAGGTTTTTCGACCGAACTTCGTATTACAGTGTCCGAGATTACTTCCTTTACAATTTGAGGCAGTTAATTCGGGCAATGACAACAAACTAAAGATAGATTATTGGCTATATAGATTTATTAGCTTTTGTATACATGTAATTAAAAAATCAAAGAAAAAAAATCAATGGAAAAAATATAATTAAAAAGTAATGAAACAAAACCATTGCTACAAAATAATTACGTACCTACTTAAATCAAAAAACTTACAAAAATTTTACGCCTAATCTGTATTAATCCTTTGTTATGATCCATTAACTTTATTAACATAGACACAAGGCTATTTTGTCAATGCAATGACCTACTGTCATTGATATATACACACTAGATTAGCAATGGCCGCACCAAAATCAATGCCACCACAGATCTGACCACGGTCATATCTGAGGCGACTTCAGTTTAGTCGATGTCACACAGTTCTGTCACACGTCCGAACTGAACCGAGCGCGCTAAAATGGTGAAATGTGCAGTAAAATCTTGTGATTCTAAGTCCTACATGCACAAAAATTAAAAGGAATTAATTTTCACGAGTAACTATACTGTTTATACATTGATATTGACGCAAATACCGCTATAATCCAGTTTTAAAATTAATAATTATGATTGCCATTCAGTGTTACCACCAAAACATCGTTTTGGTTTACCCACATTATTGGGAGAATTAGGAATTATGTAAATTATAAAATAATATTTTCTTTTCTTACTCGGGGGACTTGAAGTAAACTCGCGAGTCCATAATCCATGTACCTTTAAATTTATATTGAGATCATAATTTAGGCTATTTATAAGTTGAACACAAATCAGTTTACAACAAGGTCTTATAGTAATGACCTTCACACACGTTAAATAATGTCAAAATACGATTACAAATAGCATCACGTTGTTGGGCTCTCTCGCAACAACAGGCTGCTACTGACTAGACCTAGAGTAGTTGACTTGTGCACCGTCTAACGCGAGCGCAGGCGCCTCGGATTGAGGTGAGTAGGGAGTTAAGGGGCCACCGCACGCGCGTATGGTGTATTGTCAGTAGGTATCGTAGGATATTATACTTGTATAAGAACATTAGGAATACTTAGATAAAAAATATATGTTTTTATAAGGTAAAAGCACCAATGGTGGACACTGAGCAAAACCTTTAATGTAAGAAAAGTAACTATTTGGTTTACATGACTATTTAATTAAAAGACATCTAATGGCATATATAATACATGTTCAAAAATTCCCAATTCGCTGTCGTAAGTAAATATTGAATTGGAGGCAGTTGTTTCTAAAAAAAATTGTTAAGTTTTTTAATAGGTGTAATTTTTTAATTTATTATTAATGATTATCACTATTATACGGTAACATCCATAGTTACAAATATGTAAATTGTTGATGCATCTATCTACGTAGTAGATAGATGCTTTTACCTTACATAGTTGTGACCCGATAGTAGACACTTTCGAAAAGTTCCCTTTATTTAAAAGAAAAAGTAACCATTCGGTTTACAGGACTACTGACTTAAAAGATGCTTATAGGTATCTATTAAGCATGTTCAAAAATTCGCAACACTGTCGCAGGCAAATTTTGAATTAGAGACCATTATAACTTAAGATTTTTGTTAAGGGAACTAATTTTTAATAGATGTAATTTTTTTTGTTAATATGATGATGGGAGGGATGTTAAAAATAAGTAAATTCTTTACCTACTTAGACCATTGCCGTATTTCTATGGTTAGAATTTCTAACAGTTTTATGTGATTGTCCACTTTTGGTGATAAGGATCAAGTGTTTTATAATTGTATTTAAAGTAAAAATATGTTAGTTTATAAAGATTTTATCTGTAAAAGTTAATGATTGAATTGAATGTTGCTGTTAGAATTGAGAAAAGACGTAACGAGCATTCTTTTAAAAACATAAATTATGTAGTTTTCCATACCTATTGAAGTTTAATTTGTCCATAAAGTGTTGGCCATTGGTACTTTTACCTTAATGCACGAATCTTGAAAGTCGATAAATTCAGTTGATTCCCTTTTGCACATTTTATTTTCGAAGGTGAAAAATCATAAGGCTTATATTCACATACATATACGTTTTACTTAATTATAAACTATTTGCAAATATTAATAATTTGTTTCCTAATGTACCAGTAGATACATACATACCTACATACCACTCAAAATCGAAACTCGCAGTCTGGTAAAAATAAACATTATATTAATGATTTTTATTACAAAATTGGTTTATAAATTCTATATTTTCGTGGGTAAATATTCATACGTCTGTAAACACTGGCTCACGATCACATGTCTATACTTTTGTCTTTGTCTAATCCCAGCGACATTGGCGTTCATGCGACGCGTGCGAGTGAGACATATATATTTACCTTCATCATCTTCAATTGTTAAGTAGTTATTCTCGTAGTTGCGCTTCTAAGCTCACAAGTGGCATCGCTTTTTGTGGCGGCGATCTGTACTGGTTTGCCACTCTAATTATTTACCTCAGTGCCTACTGTTATTTCTCTGTCTATTAATTCAGTTAATGAAGTATCGGGGTGTTGTAGGTCAGAGGAAAGGTTTGTAGAACGGTTCCGAATAACACAACACCTCACGATTCTATTACGCGTTTATTGTCACAATCACAAATGTATTAGGGTTCACATTAATTACGTTAACAATGATTACAAAGATCAACTTCTTGTCGTCAAAGTGAAAACCGTTTTTTAGCGGGCCCTGTTGACATCTCCCTTAGTGTTGCCAATCTCATCAATCACGTCGGGGTCACCAGTATGGTAAGGTAGTGGTGTAATCCTACAGGAGTAGCTTGTAAATAAAAACACTCACGTTTCAAGTAGACGGTTTAATGTCCCAGGTCCAGGTAGGTACAATCCTTACACATTTATTAAGTTCAGAAGGCACAAAAGGGTAGAAAAGCACAAGCACGGGCACAGGAAGAAAGTTCAGAGATAGTATATAGACTTAGGAAACAAGTAGCACGGAAAAGAAGCGGAAAGCAAAGTAGTATATAAGGCTCGATCGTTGATGGCGTAAAAAACGTATAGGCAAAAAGCGTGCGCTCCGCGTCGAAGACAGATCGTGACTGGTGTGCCGGCCGCGCTGCGCAGGCGACGCGTCTATAATACATAGCGCGTTATTTACCTGCCGCGCGCTAGGGATGGGACACAGTCGATAGTGCATGTCGGCATTACGATCGACGGGCTGGTAAGTACCGTAGTGTTAACTGTACATGTAGTGCCGTAACAAATATTGTAAATAATTATAATGTATGTAGATAAATGTAATTAGTCTATTTATTGTGTTTTTATGTAGAATATTATATTTACTGAGTATTTTTATGTTTGTTTATATTATATTAGCGTTTAATGTATATGTGTTGGAAAGAAGCCTACACCAACTAAAACCTCTGTCAATTTAGTCTATTGGTAGTGGCAGATCGTACGTGTGTCGGCCAGGGTCCGAGGCCATCTGTGTGGCCACAGTGACGGCCACCACAGAAGATTCTAATTTTTTTTGTCGTTTAACAGACTCAGTGGTTCTTTTGCTGATATAATTATTTTTTTCCCAAAGTGTCACATAATAATCTTGAGTCTTTTGAAAGAACCTTGAGAAGCTGAGCTATGTTTGGTTTGGATCTAATTTTCTTATTAAGTCTGGAGTTCCAGGACTCAGATACATTATTGGTTTTATTTATGTTGTAGAAACACCATTTATCGGCCAAACATTTTTTATCTTTTAGCCATGTTTGCTCGAAATATTTATTAAAAGCTGAAACTTGCGGGTCCTGTGTGCATTCGCCCAATACATAGAGCCAACCATCGTCCCTGTACTCTAATGGTAGGTATGAAAGTGCAATGCAACGTCTAACATGGGCTTTACATAGTTTTGATTTTGTCAAGCCATATTTTTTCGCATGTCTCCACACCGCTTGTGAGAAATGAAATAGACAGCCTCGAGTAATTATGTTTGGATATACTTTACGAATCGCATTCATAATGCCTACTTCAAAATCTGATGTAATAACTTCTGCATTAAAATCTGGAACCTGACTTTTTATTAATTTAAAAAAAAATTCATACGATTCTTGTTTTTTGTCTGGTAAGGCACAATGTTCATCTCATCGGAATTTGTGACTCCACGATCAACGTGAAGGCTAAAAAGTTGCGAAAAAGGAGGGACAGCGCTTTTAAAAGTGCCATCAACATAAACCTCTTTGGCTTCTTTTAAAAGTTCTCTCCCTTCCTTACTGGCAAAAAGTAAAATTCTTGATTTTTTATGAGAGTAATCCGCAAATAAAAATTTGTCATAAACATTCGGTATAATTATGTCTTTTATATGAGAAAAACGTATTCTTTTCGCTTGCAAAGCTTTATTCCGATGTTTGTAAATAGTTTTTTTTATACTATCATATTTAGGTAAAGCCTGTAATAGATTTAACCCTTGATCTTTCATTTGTTCTAATGTATCAGCATATATTGCTGGTACAGGAGTCATCTCATTCTTGGCTCGTTCAATAGATTTATATACGCGATATTTTATTTCATTAGCAGCTACATCTGACTTACATAAATGTTTAGTTTGCTTTATTATCAATGACTCGTTTGTTAGCATAGAAGCCGAACAGTTTTTTTTTGCACATGCCCACACCTAGTGTCCATTTTGATTCTTTCTTTTAAAATTATACCTATATCCATCATTCAACAAAACTTGGCCTCCTCTTTGTGATGGTATATACAAACGTATCATTTGTACTTGTTGAATAAGAACTATTATTATCCATGACTGAAAAAAATAACAATCAAAATTAATGTTATTTCATTTCAAAACTGTTTAAAAACGAGTTGTAAAAAGTACATAACTGTTGTTATAATAAGTAAGTACTTACCTGAATTTGTTTGTCATCAATACTTGAATACAAATAGGTATGTATGAAGCTTATTGTATACTCTAACACTCAACAGGAAATTATATTTATTTACATTGTTAAAGCAGTTCTAATTTTAGCTCATACTTCCACGGTACAATGTTAAATAGGCAATTGACGGATTTTTTTCCTAAACTACCCTCAACATTAGACTAAGTGATAGGAGGACGAATATTGGTACAAATTCAAATATTAATTTTGACATAATTTTTTTAACTTTTTTTTGATTCTGTAAAATACCTATAGATATTTTATTCTTTATTATTTATACAGTGATTTTTAATATACATGTAAGTATACAAAAGTATTAAGTATGTAAGTAGTATCTCATTCAATCTCATTCATCGTGTCAACACCGCCTGGCTGAAATGGAGGTCGCTTACAGGCGTTCTATGTGACCCCAAAATGCCAATAAAGACCAAAGGCAAAGTATATAAGTCCGTAGTTAGACCAGCCATGCTGTACGGCACCGAATGCTGGACCACCAACAAGGTACACGAGAACCGCTTGCATGTGAACGAAATGAAAATGCTGAGGTGGGCCGGCGGTGTCACGCGGCTGGATAAGGTCAGGAACGACTACATTAGGGGCACATTTAGAGCCGCTCCTATTGCCGAAAAGCTGCAAGAAGGACGGTTGAGATGGTACGGTCACATCATGCGACGAGACGGCACGCACACTGTCCGAAAAGTGCTTGACATCCCCAACCCGCCCAGAGGAAGAGGAAGGCCGCCTGCCACGTGGTGGTCCAATGTCCAAAGGGATTTGAAAACCAAGAACCTGCCAGATTCGACAACTCAGGACAGACCGTCCTGGTGCCATGCCATTAGGAGGCCCGACCCCAAATGAAATGGGAACAGGGACAGAGAGAGAGAGAGAGAGAGAGAGAGAGAGAGAGAGAGAAATAACAGTAGGTCATTGCATTGACAAAATAGCCTTGTGTCTATGTTAATAAAGTTAATGGATCATAACAAAGGATTAATACAGATTAGGCGTAAAATTTTTGTAAGTTTTTTGATTTAAGTAGGTACGTAATTATTTTGTAGCAATGGTTTTGTTTCATTACTTTTTAATTATATTTTTTCCATTGATTTTTTTTCTTTGATTTTTTAATTACATGTATACAAAAGCTAATAAATCTATCTAGCCAATAATCTATCTTTAGTTTGTTGTCATTGCCCGAATTAACTATCTCAAATTGTAAAGGAAGTAATCTCGGACACTGTAATACGAAGTTCGGTCGAAAAGCCTACATCAAATTTCTAAAGTAGTCAACTCAGGCATGGATGAGATATTTTAGCTCCGAGTTGCCCCCTAAGCCAGTAAAAATCAGTAAATTTATACGATTAATTTAGGGTGTGTAACGGTTGATATAATAACAAAAAATCTAACGTTCACTTCAGACATAATTTTACTTAATATAATGAGATGTAGCTACCTCCTTTTTCTAGATAATTTTAATAAACAAATAGATTTATGTTGCCAGATGAATTCTCTCGTTTTCCATAAATTACATTAATTTCCATAAATAAATTATTGTTTTCCATGTCATGCATGAACAGTTTTGTATGCAGGTATAATCAATGAATATTGGCGTCGAGATATGTCGGTCTCGAACTCGAGACCTCCCGTTATAGTTGACCGGTTCGTGCCACTAGACCAAAGACTGTATGCAAACTGGTCGCTAATAATATGTTCTTATCCTACATGTGTACTTGTAGTAATTGTTGTTATTTATAATTTGTATTATTCTTTACGATGTTACAACAGTTCACATTTTAAATTCTTATAATAATTTTATGTTTTGATACTTTAAAACTCTTTATTACTTATTCAATGTTAAAATTATTTTGGAATTATTATTGAGATCATTGGCACTGATCTATCGTAATTTTATTGTAACTGAACACTTCAAAATTATTGACATTGAAACTTCAAAAGTTTATGAACATTTATTTTCTAGATCACTGTTTCTAAACTTCTACTAATAATATATGATGGTTATTGTTTAGCAAGCTCCTAGTGAAAAGCAATCACGGACATTAAAATCGCGAATAACTATTTTTAACAAGATAAAAACACAGAGCTGATGTTTATACGGCAACTAGCGCCATCTGTGTCTACTATACTATGCCACAATGATAACTTTTTACACAGAAATAATACCATAATTTAATAAATTAGCATGACATTGTGATTATTTTTTGTACTGCTAAAATCAGGCACATAAAATAATTCATAAAAAAAATTACGTACCCTTAGGTTAAAAGCTCTGATCACACTCTTCAATGGTGTTTTAATAATCACATAAAACACGTATTATTGCAAAAAAAAATACGGATATATACCATGATGATACTACCGAAAATCAAGTACGGAAGTATAGTGTGGTGGCCGAGAACCACGAATGTAACATGCAGAGAAGCGCTCAGCAAAATCCAAAGGATAGCTTGCATGTCTATAACGGGTACATTTACAACAACACCGACAGCAACGATGGAACGGTTACTAAGTATGCTTTATAACTGTACAAATGACGGCAATAAAAGCTCTTAAGAGAACCTTTTATTTTGCACTTCTTTTTTAATTTCACAGATATAAAATCACAATGGGTCGAGTTAACTACAATACTTTGGTCCCATAGTATTCTGGCACACACATTCGGCCGACTTTTCCATTACTGTTCCTACTCCGTGTAATGTGGGCCGCGGGCCAGAGCCTCCCTAGTGAGTATTCTACCCCGCTTTGTCCACGTGAACTTCCAGCCTAAGTGAGTAGCAGTTTGTCGGGTGAAATAGAACATCTGCTTGTTTGTCCTGGTCAGCCTTTCGTTCAAGTAGAACCTTCTGGGGGGCGTACCACAGCCAGGTAAGTCAGCTGATGTGACACCTCGCCTTACCCGAGCATTCCGCAGCAGCTCCTCACGCAGTCCGCGTCTCGCCAACCGTACCACAATGCGCCTGGCCTTCCCCGCCCCCGCATCGCCGGACTCCCCAGAACGCTCCACCGTCGGGCCCACACGCTCGGCATACACTATATCGTTTCTCTCAAGTGTTACACCTATTTTTTTCGCTACTAGTTCTACAGTTTGGATGACATTTTCTCCTGCCCAGTCGGGCAGATTAGAAATCTCAATATCAGACAGCAGCAGCTCCTGTTCCCTGTCGTTGAGTTCCATTTTTAATTTATTTATTGTTTGTTCTAGCTCACGCGGTGTTTGTTGTTGATCTTGACGACTCTCAACCAGTACAAGGCTATTTTCCAGCGAATCGACCCTCTTCCTACACGAAGCCACCGACCGTCGAAGATTGGCCACCTCAAGCCTGAACTCCCTCAGTTCTGTCTTAAGGTCATCCCTCATGGACCGGATCTCCGTCCTTAAGAGCTCCATTTCGTATCCGATGTCGAACGGAACTGAAGAGCTGGTCCCAGGGTGCCCGGTCTGCCTTCCGACTGGGCCCTCCGAACCGCTGGCAGACATAGAAGATTCATTCCGACTGGGAGGTGTATCCACATCATCATCGCCTTTCCTATGGGTGGTTTGGGTGATGTCTTTATTGAGTTTCCCCCTATTTACACATTTACAGCCCACTGGGCCCCCCTTCGTGGAGACAAATTTCCCACACGACGCACATTTACCAGCCATAATGTAAATAGTTTTTTCCTTCTCCTTATTAAACTTTAAAACTTTTAACTGTAGTACTTCCACCGAACCACAGATGGCGTTGGCGTTGGCGTTAATATTAATGATTGAAAAGTTATTTTTCAGTCCGGATCAGCTATAACTGAGTGTCACACAGAGCTACGATTATCATGCAGCGGCCCACACACAGAAAAAGAAACAACAAAAAGTACCACATTTTATCACTAATAGTGCACTATTTATGCAGTACAGGGTAGTTCACTATATAACACTATATTGGTACACTATTTAATTTTCGATGCATTTAAGTCCCGGTGTCAAACTGGCACTAGATAACACTATCTGTCCTTTATCATAGGTTTTCCTTGAATATTCTATTAGATTTCTTTGAAATTATGATAAGCAATTATTTTTAATTACAATATAAACAGAGATTGCGAACTGTCCATGTCAAGCGACATCTATCGTGCGGTACCCCTTGATGGTCCTGGAGGCCACCGTCCTCTGCGCCGCGTGGAGCAGAGGCAGGAATCTGGCTCCCAGGGTGTCCGCACATACGGGGAACACGTATAGGGCCATGGACCACACGACACCCGCGTAGAGTCTCCTGTAGGAGTACTCTGGGCCCCCTCAAGTTGGACAACAGCCTGCCCATGGCATTTGGCAAGGGCATGGAATATTATATCCCCTATACTGATGTCACCGGTGTACGCAGAGCGCGTCCCTGGTTCGGGCGCGAGTACGCGGAGGCTGTTAATCATAAACAGTCTGCGCACCGCGCTTGAATGAGGGTGCGCGCTACGTGCGATCCCAGCGTGGGCCACTTCAAGGCGGCGTACAACAGAGCCACAAAGGTCTGCAAGAGGGCTTATGTCAGAGCGGATGCCCAGCGCATAGCTCGGCTTGGTCAGGAGCTGGTAGCGCATCCCACGGGCAGCCGTGGTTACTGTTTGTTTTAAAATATCTTTATTGACAGAACTTAGGAAATACAAAGTAATAGTGTAAATTCTCATCCTACTAATTTATAGTAATAAATTATATATATACGTTTTACAGGTTGCAAAGTCCTTATAAAAAACAATTTTCTGCAGAATAGATACAAAACTTGTAACCACTAATTTACTCAGGTGGATACGCACCGGCTCGCTCAGGGGCTGATACAGAGTACTCTTTCCCAGGGCGCCTTTTCCACAGAGCTATATGGGTATGTGCACAGGGAAGCTAGGGCTCCAATAAAAACAGCTGGTTGTCAGGTTGTACACACATATATTTAAAAGTTTACAACACAGAACAGTATTTAGAAAATGACAAGTAAGAGGGCAAGTAGACAGACTAGAGTACAGTGAATATATATAGATATACAAGAATGTAGACAGGCAGACACAGGAGACAGAAGTATAAGGCAGAGAGAACACACACAGTAGGCACAGATACAGGCAGATGAACACACACAGTTGGCACACGAATTACAGCACAAGCTACTAAGGTTTTACAGATGAGCTACACATTTACTGGTCCACAGGGACAGTGTACTGGCCTTGGGATTTGTTGTAAGGTCACGGGGACGCTGCTCGCAGTAGACCTCTCCGTGCAGCATCTCTCGGCAGCCAATGCACCATAAAGTACGCCGCAGGTACACTGAGGAAGTGTTGACCTCTTTTAGGGGCTCACAAGCTCCAACCAAAGAACCCTATGTAAAACAGACCTTTCATAAGTTGTGACCACACCTATAGGCCCACCATCAGTCCCATTAAACAGAGTTATAAAGACTTACCAGAGTATCTGGGAGCAAGATTTTCACCAAACAATATTGATTCGAGAAATTGACACAGAGATTTTATTTAAACAGAGATAGCTTATCATACTTATAGTGACGTTTACAGCTGATACGAGAATTAAAATAGAAGTTGCTCGGGAGAATCGGTGCAGGTCTATTTATAGCCGATACATCGAATATTCACGAACAATCTTCAAAATTATGCTAATTCATGGTGAGGTCAATTAGAATCATAAACAAACTGAGCTGAATACTAGACGAGTTATGACAACCATTTATTATGATTTTGACATGCTTACCGATATATCACAATTCCTGAGGAAATAAATCCCATTTATTTTACTATTGTTAAATTGTAAATGAAACAATTAATAAACACGACCACAAATTATATAAATACTAGCTGTTGCCCGCGGCTCCGCCCGCGTGGATGTCGGTTATCGGTTAGTGTTGATCCGACGCTATTGAGCATTTGTCCTCGACTACAGTACTCACCTCTGTTTTCAACTTTCTACTCGCCTCTATATTCGACTCTCTACTCGACTTTCTACTCGCCTCTATTCTTGAATTTATACTCAACTCTCTATTGACTTTTCTGTTCCCCTCTCTACTCGACTTTTTCTCTTCTCTAAACTCGCTTTTCCATTGGCCTCTCTACTTGCCCATCCATTCGATTCTCTTTTCGCCTCTCTACTTGACTCTCCCCACTCGCCTATCTACTCGCACCTCTACTCAACTCTCTATTTGATCTCTACTCGCCACTACATTTATCTTTCCACTCGCCTCCCTATTCGCCTCTCTACTCAACCCTTTACTGCATTCTATTTGACTCTCTAGTCGCATATATCTACTCGCCCCTGTAGTCGACTCTACTCGACTTTCGATCTTTACACGCCTGTCCACTCGTCCCTATTACCATCTCTACTCGCCTCTTCTGTCACTTCTATATTTAGTTCGTTACTCGACTATATCCGTTCCGAAACTCTAATTCACCTTTGTACCAAATTTCATGGGGACATCTTAAAATAAATTCTTACTATTTATGCCATATTCACCATAGCCCTATTCCCCTCCCCCCTCCCCCTTCTATCCCTTTTTTCGTGATAAGGGGTAGCCTATGTCCATTTCCAAACTCTAATCCATCTGTACGAGTCATATATCGTACATGGCACGCGCGCATCATTCACATCAGCACTTTTCTGTCGCCTCACACAAGTTGTACATTTTCGTGACAGTACGCATTCGCACCTCATAATGAGCAGTACTCATCAATCTATTTTAGCATTAGTTACGCGATAATTAAGTGATCAATAAACGCATCTCATTTAATCTATCAGTGACTTATCATTTCAAACAATTCAAATATCGAAGTGTGTGTGTGCGCCCATTCAACAGCGCATACATATTTTTGGTCCTTCGAGAGTGAAGATTGAGTGTTCTAACGTTTCTTTGTGCGGTACCGAATCGGTTGGGCTGGCCTCCCAGAAGCGGGTTTCACCAGTTCAATTGAGAAGGCGCATTAACCGTACATAGGACACGGAACGCTTAGATCAAACATTGACCAGCAGCAAACAAGTAACACAGAAGCAAATTTGGTGAATTAAGGTAGTTATTATTCAATTTTCTATCATGGAGGACATTATTGAAACTCAATATCAAATCATGCAGGCAATGAACAATATCTTGACTAACTTTAAAAAGGATGGTCAGGATCGCAAGACGCCCGAGTACGTGCAGAAGAGAATAGATCTTCTGGATATGTATTGGGCTGAGTTTCAGACTAACCATGAGAAAATTCGCGACGGCGAAGGTTCTGGACATTCATACTTCGTGCAAGATAATTACCAGCAGACACGAAAATTTTACGAAAGTACCAAGGACTTCCTAACTGGGTATTTAAAAAAAGGGCAAAAACCAACTTTTCCCGTAGTGAAATCACCAAGCCTTACATTCGATCCAGCTCCATCGACTTCGAAATCATTAGAGCCAAATTATCAAAATAAAGGTACAGGCGAAGCTGAACGTGGAGTTCAGTCGCCCCTTTCTATACAGTTCCCTGAGATAGTGAAGTCTGACACTAGTAGCAAAATAGACGAGATGTTACGCAAACAGAGAAGCAACTTCAAGGCGTTTCAAAGATCAGCATCGAACATTAACGTGGATCTTCTAAAAGATAAATGGCAGTTTGAAGACGCATTAAAGATATTAGAATCAAGGTGGAATGCAGTTGATTCGCTTTATTGGGACCTTGATAGCTTGCCGAACAAAGCCGACGTGCAATACGAGATGTCTTACAGCACGTGTGAACTCGTTTACAACGAGATGAAAACAAAAATCAATGCCAAAATGTGGTCAGTTTCTCACCGAGAAAAATCAACTCCGAAGATCGAAATTCCAGCCTTTAGTGGGAGTTATCAAAACTGGACCGCATTCAAGGATTTGTTTGTTGAGACCATTCACTCCAACCCATCACTATCAGAAGCTCAGCGCATGCAGTTTCTCAAAAGTAAAATAAAAGGTGAAGCCGAAAAACTCATCCAACATTTAACAATCAGCTCGGAAAATTATGAAACAGCTTGGGAGATCCTCAACCATAGATATAACAACAAAAAGTTGATCTTCTCATCACATATTAAGTCTTTGCTTAGTGTACCTAACACTATACAACCATCCGCACCCTCCGTCAAAAAACTTCATGACACAACGACGGAATGTTTAAACGCGATTAAGAATCTCGGCGTGGATATTTCATCATGGGATCCATTAATAATAGACTTACTTTGTCAAAAATTGGATGCAGTAACTCACAATGACTACCTAGAGTCCCTGAAAGACCCACGTGAATTACCGAACGCAGATTTTCTTAGTTTTTTAGAAAGCAAATTTGTATCATGGGAATCATCTCGTCGCAGGCCAGAAGCATCAAAAGCACCGCAGTCTGAGCAGGCATCCACTTACAAGAGATATCCTTCGTACAAGGCGTACAGTGCAAATCAAAACATTCATCATAATTTCAAATCGAGTACAAAAACCAATGAAGACCCGTCAAAATGTCCTCATTGCAATCAAGAACATAAGTTATTTGCGTGCAAGGCATTCCTCGAATTACAACCCGAAGCGAAACGGAAGGCAGTTGCGAAATACAATTTATGCAAGAATTGTTTAAATGTCCATACGCGTGGCATTGAATGCATGTCAAGAAAAAGATGCCGCGTTTGCAGTTTGGATCACAACACCATCCTTCACGACGCTTACGGTAAAGGGGGCGGACAGGCATTGAACAGCAAATCAGGGCAACAAAATAATATTGCTACTGATAACAAGAAAACGTCAAACGTGAATAGCAATCACGTGTCCTAAGAAAATCTATCAGAAACCCTCCTTACAACAGCATTCATTAAGGTACAAGCTTGCGACGGGTCCCTAATCACTTTACGAGCACTCCTGGATCAGGGTTCACAAACATCCTTAATTACAGAAAAAGCAGCACAAATGTTACGATTACCACGCGGCCGATGTAAAGGTGTGATTTTCGGTGTCGGCGCTAAAGAAAATAGTTGTAAGGGAGTCATACGGATCACGTGTCGTGCCATTCACAGCGATTATGCATTCGATACCGATGTATTTATAATGCGTAACTTGATAAATAATCTACCGAATAAATCGTTCCAGAAGCCAGAATCATGGACATTTTTAGAAAATATAACATTGGCTGATCCAGAATTTTATTTGAGTCGACCTGTAGACATTTTATTAGGAGCTGAGGTTTATTCAAACATCATTCAAGAAGGTATCATCAGGCAGGAAAAGTCACAACCGGTTGCGCAAAAAAAACGCCTGGGATGGATTTTATGTGGAAATGTGCAAACATTTCACTGCAACGTCGTGATAAACAACATCAATGATATTCAGAAATTTTGGTCTAAGGAAGATCTACAGAGTATAAGAGACTTTAAAATACCCAGATGGTACCAGATTGGAGAACATGATCCTATTCAATTACACGGCTTCTGCGATGCTTCGATAAAAGCTTATGCATGTGTTGTATATTGTAAACATAACAACCTCATTACACTGGTCGCCGGAAAAACAAGACTAGTGCCCGAAAATAAAACGCTGACCCTTCCTCGTCTAGAGCTCAGTGGGGCGCATTTATTGTCAACACTTATGTGCAAAATTCGGTAACCTATTGAAATATCGAATTTCTGTTACCCGAATCTTAAAACCCCGAAAACGGTTGGTAGAACTTTTAAAAGACAGATGTAATGAATGACAACTTTCTATAATTCCGTTTTTCATTTCCCAGATGAATCAATTTCCAGGTGCACTAAAACCAAATTTTCAAATAGTATTTTTTTGTTTCCCATATTGTCATAATCCAAATATAGTTATACCAGATTCTCAGAATATTTTTTTTTGTTTCCCATCGTACCATTTTTCAAATAAACTATTACCAAATTTTCATAATCTTTTTATTTGGTTCCCATACAAATCGTGTTCCAGCTAAACTATATACAGGTATAGTAAAAATCAGTAAATTTATACGATTTATTTAGGGTGTGTAACGGTTGATATAATAAAAAAAAATCTAACGTTCACTTAAGACATAAATAATTTCACTTAATATAATGAAAGCCTGTAGACTTATAATATAATTTTGTTTAAATTATTGTTTTCCATGTCATGCATGAACACTTTTGTATGCAGGTATAATCAATGAATCAGGAAAGCGAGCTCGTGAACACTGCGTACCACGCCCGACCCGACTCGCCGTGGTACTTGTCTGCCCTACACTAGAGTGTTATTTAAGAACCGGAGGCACGGAGGGACGGGAGCCCCTTATTTCGTAGAAAGAAATTTCATAGAATTTCGTTTCACAGAAAATGCTTCATATAATATTTGGTTCTTATATTTTTATTTCGAATATTATTGTTTCAAAAACAATTTCCTACAATGAAACATATTTCACAGAAACACAATTGAACGAATTTTTAATCACATTTTTTTGTTTAACAAACTTATCAAACTGTAGAATTATTTTTTAAAGAATATTAAACCACCTTTATAATGTTCCAAATCACATTTATTTATAACTGTAACATTTACAATTTTAACACCCCGACTCAGATTACCCCGACTCGGATAGGTTAGGTTAGAAGGCTAATGCGGGAGCGAAGCGTAGCGAAGCTCCCGCATTAGGCCTTCGTGGTTATTTTTTTATAAACCACCCAGAAGTAGGAGCCCCGCGTAGCGGGGCTCCGTCGACCTTGCAGACGCATCAATTGTTTAGTTCATAAAAACCATATATATGAAAATATGTTATTCTTTGTAATAAGTTTCTATTAAATAAACAATATAATGATTAAGAATAGTTCATTTGATATTCTATGAAATGATTATTCTAATGTTTAACTTTATATGAAACAAAATTCAATGATTTAAAATTATATTGATTATATATAATGATTATATTGATTATTCTATGAAACGAAATTATGCGAAACATTTTCTGTTATACGAAATTATATTAAACAATTGTCTATAAAACAACGCACACCCGCGGAGGGAGGGCAGTCCTCGCCCGCACCGGCAAGCATGCAGGCATGCCTGCATGCTTGCCGGTTTGATTACCAGCTTGCCTGCATGGATGCTTGTTTGCTTACATGCATACATATATTTTTTAAGGCAACGTGTGTTTTGTTCAGTAGGTCTCCAATTGTAATTACTAGACGCCATATGAGGTTTAGTTTTAGGTTTATAAATCTGGATATTGTTTGTCTGAATATCAATTAACTGGATATCAATTAATTGCATTTCAAAAATTTGTGTTTTAAAAATTGGGCTTTCGTGAATATGGATTACGGTCAGCTGGATTTCGTGCATTTAGATTTCGTGTGTCTGGAACTCGTTCGTCTGGATTATAAAACGTCTTACAAATGAATAAATGGGCAAATGAAATTCGGAGTTGCGATTATATGGCAAATAAAACTTCGGAATTTGAAAAACCGGGATTATGAAAAATAGGCCAAACGTTTTCTGGATTATGATATTCGGAATATTAAAATTCGGGATTAAGATAGGTAACCGCAAAATTCAACAAGCCTTCACTGGACGCGAAATTAAAGTATTTGGTTGGACTGATTCTACTGCTGTTCTCGGCTGGATTCAAGGCGATATCAACCGCTGGACACCATTTGTAGCGAACAGAGTCAAACATATCAAACAAGTCATACAGTCGAACAAGTAGTACACATTAAATCTGCTGAAAACCCAGCCGATTGTGCTAGTCGCGGTATTACCGTAGAACACATGAAGCGAGAACAGCTGTGGTGGAGTGGCCCTAATTTTCTTCCGGGATTCGAAGAGTCATCTGTGGTAGAAAAGCCTACCTACAACACGAGTCAAGAGGAGAAAAAAATAGCATAAAACGACGTCACAACCATTAGTCAACCTCATAGTAATGATGTCATAGAAAACATATTACGTAGAAACAGCAACATAACACGAGCCACGCGCGTACTAGCCTGGGTGTTACGTTTCATTCGAACAGATACTGAGCGTTCGGCTTACTTGAATGTAAATGAATTAACTATATCAAACCATATGATTATAAAATATGTACAAGAAATAGAGTTTGCAGAAGAAATAATCAACCTGCTTTTATGCAAGCAAGTGCACAGCAAAAGCAAAATCCTGAACCTTAACCCATTTTTAGACGAAAACGGTCTTTTGAGAGTTGGCGGCAGACTCAAGCATGCAAACATCAGCGCTGAGATGAAGCATCCCCTTATTATACCTCATAGTAGCCACATTACCGACCTTATTATCGATCAAGCTCACCGCCACTCGTTTCATGCAGGAGCTCGGTTGACACTCGCACACATCCGAAAGTGTTATTGGATATTGGGCGGAAACAGAGCCGTAAAGAAGCGCTTACATGCATGCATCATATGTAAGAAACACACAGCAAAAAAGCAAAAACAAATGATGGGTGACTTACCTGAACCTCGAACTAACCCCTCGCGTCCTTTTGAGCACACTGGCGTAGATTTCACTGGATATGTTGACGTGAAACTGAATAAAGGGCGGGGTGCTAAGACAAGCAAAGGATACATCGCGGTGTTCGTGTGCATGGTGACTAAAGCCGTGCATCTAGAACTCGTATCAGATCTTACTTCATCTGCTTTTTGGCTGCATTAAAACGCATGTCATCGCGCCGAGGCAAACCAGAGCACATTTACAGTGATAATGGCACTAATTTTGTTGGGGCTAATAAGGTATTGCAGCAAGAATTACAGAAATTTCACCAAATATTTAGTGACGAGTTTTGTTCTGAGATCAATGAGTTAGGAATTCAGTGGCATTTTAACGCCCCCGCTTGGCCGAGCGCAGGAGGCCTATGGGAAGCAGCTGTTAAAAGCCTCAAGCATCATCTCCGACGTGTTGTTGGTGAACAAAAACTTACGTACGAAGAATACAATACGTTACTATCTCAACTAGAAGCATGCCTCAACAGTCGACCGCTGTGCTCACTTACAGAGGACCCAGATGACTTAAATTACCTAACACCTTCACATTTTTTAAGCAGCGGCCCCATCCTGACTATATTGCACACAGAACAAGATGAAAGGACACGTTGGTACAAGACTCAGAAGATTTTCGAAGATATTTGGAAGAGATGGCAGTCCGAATATCTTGGTCAACTTTCAACAAGAAGTAAATGGCAGAACCCACACGAAAATATTAAAGTTGACGACGTTGTCATTATTCACGAGCCAAACGTTCCCGCAGGAAAATGGGTTCTAGGTAGAGTAATTGAGGTACATCCTGGTTTAGATGGATTAGTCCGGGTTGTTACTCTGAAGACAAAAAATGGAACTATCAAGCGCCCAGTGATCAACTTGACAGTACTTTTGTCTGACAATGAATCTCCTTCGGCACGTGAAAATACATTCAACAAACTGAACATTAGGACAAGGGAAAAGAAATCACAGCAACGAATTAACCCGATGTCGCATTTAATAACAACTCTCGTTACTTTATTCTTCTTTATGTCGTCAGTCTTTGGTGATAAACAAATATTATCGCCATATAGTCTGACAGCTATACACAAGGCATTATACTTTGACCGAATGTCAAACATGCAGTTTATACACGACGAATGGAAACTGATCGTGTATTACGACATGAACCCATACTGGGAAGGTTCGGCAACACTTGAAAAATATCTGAAGCAAATAAACGACGCTTGCGAGAGAGGAAGAAACAAAGCACTGTGTGACATTATCTTACTACAATTACGTCACTCTTATGACGAATTAAATTACTACAATGGGATGCTAATGAATCAACGTTTCGAACGCACACGTAAGCGGCGAGGTCTCATTAATGGAGTTGGCTATGTTGCTAACAGTTTATTTGGAGTTTTAGACCAACGTTTCGCAGATCAATACCAGAAGGACATATCTCTTATAAAACAAAATCAAAATCACTTGTCACTTTTATGGAAAAATCAGACCTCGGTAGTGGAAGCAGAATACAATCTCTTAAAAAGAACTAAAGAGTCCATAAACAGCCAACATAAAACTATCAATAAGTATTTAAATAATCTGACGAAAGCAACTAACACTCTGCACAAAAATGTACAAGATCAGGAGGTGATGAACGAATTAGCACTTTCCGCCGTCATAGCAACAAACATGCTCGCGAAACTGAAGTCATTACAGGAGACACTGATCGACACTATAACAGATATTCATCATGGAATGTTTAGTGTCCATTTACTCTCGCCGATGCAATTGCGTGACCTGCTCAGCATTATCTCAGGCCAATTGTAGCGTGAACTATCCTTACCTATAGAAAACATACAAACGGATCTGCCGAAAATTTATCATCTGTTAAAAATCAAAGCAAGAATAACAAAACAGTACATCATATTTGAAATCGGCATACCACTTGTCAACAGAGAAAGTTATGATCTATTTCAAGTAATATCAGTTCCACAACAACAACAAAACGATACGAATACAGTAGCTATTGTGCCAGTATCAGATTACATCGCTATTAATTTACGCAAGGATACATATCTGACGTTAACGGCACGAGACATACATCAGTGCATTCAATATGACGAATTCACCCGTTTATGTCATTCCCAAAAGCCAATTTTTCAGTTCAAATCGGCAGACAGTTTGTGTATTAAGGATAATAGTACAAACAGATGTCTTACAAATATCGCAGAATGCCGTAATAACTGGATCGAGTTGAATAAAATAAATACATACCTATTTTATTGCTGCGGACAGTGTGCACTCCGCATCATATGTGAGCATCAGATTACGGCTACACGAGTCACTAAGGCCGGAGTGATAGCTCTCGATTCAGAATGTATAATCAAAGGTGAAGACTTCACAGTTTTTTCACACAAGCTGCGATATACAGAAATGAAAACGTCTCCTGAGTTCGACTCTCCATTAATCGCACCTATCAATCATTTCATAAACATCTCTGTGCCACAAATAGAAGTCCACATCACTGATCAGCAAATCTCGCTGCAGCATATCAAACAACAAATTGAACAGATGAAATCTGAAAACGCCTTAGACACCGAAATATCAAGTCATGACATTCATCAATATTCAGCGATCTACTTGTTGTTTACGGGCGCTATATTGACAATTGTAGTTTATCTTTGTCGGTGGGCATATCGCCGCCGGCAGGGAAGCGCAATCTTGCGATCGGACTCCGAAGGGCCGCCTATATCGAAGACGCCCCGACGACCGACGCCTGCCACCAGAAGCACACATCAATCTCGAGAGGAAGCGGTTGAATTAAGAAACTTCTCCAGCATCCTAAGCAGCATAAGGAGTCACAAGAAGATACCACCAGTTTTCACAAAGCCAGTATCTAGTGAAAGTGACTAAAACTCAATTTATAAGCATAGAATTAAGTCATGTCATGTAATTAAATGAAATTTGTAAGTTTAGCACTTAAACGTCTTATTTTGTTACTCGTTGTCATCTCATCATTGTCATATTTTGTATCTCATCTCGCGCCGGGGCATATGTACGAGTCATATATCGTACATGGCACGCGCGCATCATTCACATCGGCACTTTTCTGTCGCCTCACACAAGTTGTACATTTTCGTGACAGTACGCATTCGCACCTCATAATAAGCAGTACTCATCAATCTATTTTAGCATTAGTTACGCGATAATTAAGTGATCAATAAACGCATCTCATTTAATCTATCAGTGACTTATCATTTCAAACAATTCAAATATCGAAGTGTGTGTGTGCCCATTCAACAGCGCATACACCATCTCTATACCAATTTCATCAAGGTATCTTCAAAATTGTCAAACTTACATACCCTTGCCCTATTCCACCCCTTCAACTCCCTTTTTCGCAATAAAAGGTTACCTATGTCCATTTTCGAGCTCTAATCCATCTCTGTACTAAATTTCACCATTTCATAATAACTATCCAGTCCTTATCCCTCCCCAACCCTTTTACCACATTATTCGCGATAAAAGGTAGCATATGTCCGTTACTACGTTAATTAATCCCTGTACCAAATTTCATTAGGACATCTTCAAAACTGTCAAACTTTCAAACCTTATTACCCCCCCCCCCCATGCCTCCATTTTCGCGTCAATAGATAGCCTATGTTCGCTCCCAATCTTCAATCCATCTCTGTACCAAATTGATCATCAGGATGTCTTAAAAACTGGCAAACTTTCATCCCCTATAACCCCCCCCCCCTCCCTTTGTCCTCGTCTTTCGCGACAAAAGGTAGCCAAACATTACATACACGTACGTACATTGCCAAACAATAATAAATAGTTCCTATGAGATATTGTAGATGGCACTGAAACAAAAAATTCTAATTCGAAAAATACCATGTTACACCATCCCCCATCATCCTGCGGACACGATACGCTGGAAATACACAACAAAGAAAACATAAAATGCTTACTAATAGATATAGACAAACAGCTGGGTATTTCAAACCCAAACAGACAGCTATAATCACAAAACTAAAGAACATTCCTCCCACACACCTAATTATACACTGACTCGCGCAATGGTTAGGTTACATACCTAGAGTCAAATGCCCTACTAAGAAAATGAAAGTTCCCTTTAACCACTACAGATACACCAACACTACCAACACCTACAAGGAGTTGTGGAGTATTGAAGTGCGAAATGAGAGAGAAACACTCGAAACGGTGTATGGTGGAACCTACAATGAGACAAATTATAGTCACGTACACACTCAGAGAGAAATCAGTCTTATATAAGGATAACAAAAGCATAACATAGCACTGGTTTTGTAGACTAGATAAACAGTGCTATGTAGTGGCAACATCGCTGACATTAGGTACTGGAGACGGCTCCTCCTTAAACTTCAGGATGTCTTTGATGTGGTACTCACCAAGATCCTTACCGTCTAAATCTGACAGCCTATATACCAGAGGGGATTGCTTGGCGGTCACCACACATTTAAGGAACTTAGGGGCTAACTTGGAGGTGAAGTTCTTTGCTTTGTTTGACAGGTAGAACGTGCGTTTGTACACGATTTGTCCTACTTTCAGCTCCACATGCCTTTTTCTGAGGTTGTAATACTTTTCATTACGCTGGTGGGCAACGTTCAAGTGTTTCCTCACCTGGTCGTAGATGCGTTGTATTTCTCTCAGTTTGACACCAAAGGCTGATGGATCGTCCACAGCGACAGAAGCCGGGTGGCACGCAATGTCTGACTGCCTGTATAGAACTCCATCTCCAATGAACTTCCTACCATGCACCAGAAAGTAAGGAGTGAAACGAGTTGCTTCGTTAACTGCAGTGTTCAGAGCGCACTGTACTTCAACCAAGAACGACTCCCATGCTTTGTGTTGTGACTTCACATAGCACGAGATCGCTTGGACAACATTGCGAATAGCTCTTTCCGCCTGATTAGTCTGGGCATGATACCTAGGGTTATAATATATATTGGGTACATTATATTTAGTTAATAGATCCTTAAAAGGCTTACTTACAAACTGAGGACCATTATCCATGTAAATAGTTTTACATACTCCATGCACAAGAAATACACTCTTCTCTATGAATCTCGCGCCCACTACGCCTGTGGCAACCCGAATAGGGCACAACATGACGTATTTACTAAAATAGTCGGAGACCAGGATCAGGTGCACGTTTCTATTGCTTGAAGTAGGAAAGGGACCAAGTAGATCGACAGAGATAGCTTCGAAAGGCTTCGACACCCGCTTCGGGCTACCCATGAGGCCAGGACGAGACGTATTTACGGGTTTGTACTGCTTACAGATTTCACACTTCTCGACATATTGTTTGACGTCCTCGTACATTTTGGGCCAATAATAATTTAGGGCTAACCTTTTATGTGTCGTCCAAACACCACCATGGGCACTAAGTGTGTCATCATGGTACTTAGAGAGCAGGGACAGGCGATCCTCCTGGGGTACCACCAACTTCCAGTCAAAATCTGAAGTCAGAGAATATTTATTCATAGAAAATCTATATAAAAGGTTGTCACGAATGTCAAAATTCGGCAACTTCCTAGGGCTCTTCCGCACACTGTTCATGGTGTGGACATACCATGGGTCTTTAGAGGAGCCAGCATCGAGCGAATCAATCGTTAAACGAGACAGAGCATCAGATACAACATGATCTTTACCTTTCCGATGTTCTATGTCAAAATCGAATTGACTTAGCCTCATGCTCCAACGCGCTAAACGGCCCGTAGGGTTTTTTTCCTTATGGAACCACAGTAAGGAGGAGTGATCCGTGACGACTGTACACTTCTGGCCTTCGACGTACTGTCTGAATTGTTCCAAGGCGAAAATCACGGCCAGAAGTTCCCGCTCAGTTGTGCTGTAGTTCACCTCGTTCTTGTTGAGAGAACGGCTGCAGTAGACGATAGGGTGTTCAATTCCATCGTGAGTTTGTGTCAGCGCAGCAGCAACTGAAAATGCGGATGCATCACTGAGAATACGGAAAGGCAACTCAAAATTAGGCATCTTCAATATAGGGGCAGAGACCAAAGCTGACTTGAGAAGATTGAAGGACTGTTCAGCTTCAGGAGTCCATTCGAACTTAACATTCTTAGACGTTAGTTTACACAGAGGTTTACTAATCTTAGAGAAATTATTGACGAAACGACGATACCAGCCGGCCATTCCCAGAAATCTCTTAACCTCCTTTGGGTTAGTAGGGGTGGGATAGTTGAGAATAACCTCAACTTTACCCGGGTCAGTCCGAAGGCCGTGTTTGTCCACATAATACCCCAGGTATTTGAGTTCACTCCGACAAAAATGAGATTTTTTCATATTAATAGTTAGGCCAGCATCCTTGAGTCGCTGATAGACTCTTTGTAAGAGCTCTACATGCTCCTCAAAGGTACTGGACACACAGTGTAACGGACTACAGTTGATGAGTGGAAGTAGTTCACAATAAGATGGGTAGATGGAGCTAAAATTAAAAATTCAAAAAAAATGGGTGTGGTATTTAAGAGGGATGTTAGATGGCGCAGCGATTGAGCCATTTCCTTTATTGTAAATAAATTAAATTCCATGTTTGTCTTATTGGTAGCGAAATAACGTAAGATTATCCGTTAAAAAATTGAAATAAGATTTAACATCAACTGCTACTGATCCTGCGGTTGATGTAACCAGGAATCTCTATTGACTGCATGTTCTGTGATATTGCACTAGTCGCGAATTCTAAATATTAGTATACGAATAATTAACTGGAAAATTAGTTAGACATTATCTTGGATTATTCTTATTCCAATCATATGAATTAAGGAGTTTTTATATAAAAGGAGCAAATTCGCTGAGGCGGCTTGCCGGAAATAGCTCACGATTGGATGAAGGATGATGTGTAGTTCTAGAAACGGCGAGGTTAGTTTAGAGAAGGGAGACCTCGCCTTTAAAAGGTGGGTTTTCTGGAGGCGGAGGACACTTTTTTTTCGTCATTCATTCGATCCAGATAGTTAACAAGGGGTACGGCTCGGCGGACTGTCTTTGTAAGTTATATATTTCTATCGTTGTAAAGAAATAGTGTTAAATTCCTTTTGTGAATTATATGAAATTGTTGCCGGTGTTGTGTAATAAACGAATTATTAGCTATCTTTGTTTAACGCGAACAGTTTAGAGTTTTTCCAATATACCGCCGAGAGTTTTATAATTCTGTAAAAATTATAAATTGTCGAAATTTATTGTAAATCTTGTTTGTGTGTTTGGGGTGTGGGGTAGGTCAGTTCTCGCGTCGAATATTGGGATGGGTCGCGATCGGAGCAGGACCTGGGGCCTTTGCGAAAATGAAGACACCTTACATTGGGCAGGGATAGTACGTGTAAATGTATGCGTATTATTACTGTCTTGTGCTGTTGAGTCTGGCAGTGCATTCGTAAAGTCCTTACGGTCGTTTTATCATCTTTATTATGTTGAAATTGTTGTACCTTAACATAAATCAGTTAAAGTAAGTGGGGGTAGAATTAAGTAATTGTATAGTAATGTTTCATTATATAAATACCAGCATTCCTAGAACTCTATAGGATCCGGGATATGCGGGCTCATCTAGGGTCTCCTCTGACCATTATACGATCATTGGCCAAAGTAGAATAAACAATATAGACGATTTATTTAGTGTGGTGAAATGCTGCGGGTATGACCACCGCTTTATTACGTATTGGTGCTGTGACGCAGGATCACGGTACAATTTGCTGCCGCTGACCAGGATTACTATGGTTAAGGCAGTGTTTATTACAATTTGGTCCCGCGTGACCAGGATATTACAACTTGGTGACGTGATCCAGGACCGGGGTTATTACAACAGACTATGTCATCCTGAAACGCAAATACCCTATTGTCGAACTCAGGACCAAACAGACGGTCCATTAGGCGCTGCATCGTGGCGGCAGCTCCAACGAGTCCAAAACACATGGTATTGTAATGAAACAGCCCCCTACGGGGAACTGTAAAGGCAGTCTTCTCGGCGGACTGCAGAGAGTCGAACGGAATCTGCCAGTAGGCCGCACTCAGATCTACAGAGGATAAATATTCAGATGGTCCAAGATTTGATTAATGTACGGTAAGGGATAGGCGTCACTTTTTGACACAGAGTTGAGCTTGCGAGAGTCCAAGCACAACCTGAGTTCGCCGTTCGCCTTCTCCACCATGACCACTGGTGAATTCCATGCGGACTGAGACGGGGACACTACTCCCATCTCTAGCATTCGGTCCAACTCGGCTTCCAGGGCTTTCTGTTTGAGAGGAGAGAGCGGGTAGTAACGCTGTTTGATCGGCTTACTGTCACCAGTGTCAATGACATGATGTTCGAGTGTAGTCCGACCTAAACCCACCTTATCCGTGTTCAAAGAGTCAAACTTTTCAATGATCTCGTTGATTACACCCCTTTGTTTAGTAGTCAGGTTGATGTAATCCTCGAGGCCACCGTTAAGGGACACAGACTCGATGGGATTATTGTCACTAAAGCCATCAAGACTAATATTTTGTGAAATTAGTTTATCACCTAACTTAAATTGCTGCCAAAAATCCACTTCGAATATCATGGAGGTGGTGATTTCCGGAACAACATAGAATTTGATAACTCGGATAACCGAATTGTACTCAATAGGTAAAGAAATACAACCCAGACATTGCAAATATGAGCTGTCGGCAGTTGTAATACGAAAGGCAGGGTTGATACTTTCAAGATCAAAATCCAGTTCCAAGAAGATACGGTGCGCTCCCTTTCCTAGCATAGAGAAGGAGGCACCGGAATCCAGAAGGCCTAAGACATTTAAATTTAATACTTCAACAACTAGATACGGTCTAACATCGTTATGGAGTTGTGTATTAGACTGCTGCGTAATGTGCAATAAAGTGTGGTGCTTACCCTTACAGGTTCGACAGCGTGATGAGCGACAGTTAGCCATAATGTGGTCAGAACCTAAGCAGTTTATACATAGGCCTAATTTTTTTATTAGCTTTATGCGCGAGGGTACATTTAGGGCCAAAAACATGGGACATTGGTTGATAAAATGACCTTCCTTGCAATGAGGGCATTGATTACGACAGGTATTATCTTTTTTAAACGGTACCTTAGTACTGGGACTAGGAGAGGACGTGATCACCATGGCTTTCCGTGAAGTTGACGCAGGAAGCTTTAAATTCGAATTGGCCGTGCCCTGCTCCAGCGTCTCAAAAAGATCAGCTCGGGTTCATAGAAAAGACTTGAAGTCCTGCAATGTTGGAAGTTCACGTGAATTAATTGTTTCTTCCCACCTTTGGCGTATTGTGCCACCAAGCTTAGCGGATAAAAAGAAAATTACCAATAAATCCCAGTCAGCGGTTGAAATGTTTAACGACTTCAGGGTTCGCATGTGCTTTGATATGCTATCAGACAAGCTTCGCAAGGCTGAAGTGTTATTAGGAACAGTATCTATATGGAAAAATGGCTGTAAATAAGCACCTTTGGATTATTGAATCTCTCGCAGAGAAGCTGCCAAGCTATGGAATAACTCTCCTCAGAATACTTCAATGCACTAATAACCTCTAAAGCGCTATCTTTCAGACAACTGCGTAGGTATTTAAATTTCTGAATAGACTTTAAGCTACTTTTATTTACCAGCGCATCAAATGTATCTCTAAATTCTACCCATTAGGTAATATCCCCATTAAATGAAGGTAGGGAAATATCTGGAAACTTAATAGCATCCCTGCACTCTGGGTCTGGAGTTGGCCTAGGGCTAGGGCTTGGTGGGTCAGATTTAGTTTTAATTTTTATGAAGTTCTTACCCTTAGCAACAAACTCATAGTAAGTGGACTCAAAGGTTTCCCTCTCTAACAACTCCAGTTCTAAATCGGTACTTAATGTTTCAATTCTGTCTTGGATTTGCTGAAATTGTGAAAAAACATTATTCAAAGTATCTAATCTCAACTGTAAATCTATTATTTTTTCAGCCGTTATTGACAAAGGGACCAAATTACCTACATATTTTTTGAATAAAGTTAATTTAGCCTTTTCTATGCCCCTTCTTTTAATCAATATCTTTAACTCTTTACTTTCAATTTCAGTACTGGATTCAGAACCCGATGAACCGTCGGATTCAGACTTATGTTTTTTCGGCATTCTATTTTCAAATTTTTCCACAAGAGTAATTAATATATAAAGGGAAATAAGACCCAGCAATAGCAACGATATAATATTATCAATCTACCAGCCACTTACTTGAAGACAGTAACCAGTCAATTACCTAGCCAGACTTTCCTTGTTCCTTTGTTCTCGGTAGGTAGGCACCTAAGCCCACGCCACGTGCACGTGTAAGTTCGCCGATGCTTCAATCTCGGAGTTACGCTAATCCTGTGATCCTTCCTCTTATAGCTTGCTCAGTTCTTGATTTTCGATGTTTGTCAACGATGTCCACCCTGCCTGGGTAATCTTGATAGGTATCTCTATCTTGAAAATTTCACGCCGGCATGCGCGAAGTATCGATGAAGGTTGAAGTTTTATTTCCAAGAATCTTTGGAAATCTTTCTTCAAACAGACGATCCGTGCTCCTACTGAAGCTTTGCAAACGTCGGGGTCACCAAATATTCCTGATGGAACCAGATTTATTGGGAAGAATGGGCAGAGAAATTCAAACATCCAGTCGTTTCGTCGTTGATCCATTGAGTGTCATTTTATTGGTACCTTTTTATCGACATTCTCGTTTTATTTAATCGGCGCCATCTAGTGTCTATGATAATGGAATTAGGTAAGTAATCAATGATAGTAAGCGACACAACATGATGTTGTATTTAGTAAATTAGCGAATAGCCGCTAGATGGAGCTATTTTACAATTACTTTTTATAATTATGGTTTTGTCTTGTGACAGTGACTGCTCAGGTGGGACTCGAACCCACGATCTTTCCCTTACAGGGGGAATGCTCTGACCACTGAGCCACCGAGCCACACCTGAAGCTATCCAAATTCTCCTATACTACCGTCTTAGGGCGACGATGGGAGCCATCTACCGACATTCATACGAAATATCGGAAACAATGAATGATGTCGCAATCATTTTTAAACATTGTTTTTTGATGACTCCGCCCAAATAATTGAATGAAATTTTGAAGCATTTACTATGCTAACTTTTCAAATCGAATAAGATAGGAAAAAGTGAATGCTCAGGTGGGACTCGAACCCACGATCTTTCCCTTACAGGGGGAATGCTCTGACCACTGAGCCACCGAGCCACACCTGAAGTTATCCAAATTCTCCTATACTACCGTCTTAGGGCGACGATGGGAGCCATCTACCGATATTCATACGAAATATCGGAAACAATGAATGATGTCGCAATCATTTTTAAACATTGTTTTTTGATGACTCCGCCCAAATAATTGAATGAAATTTTGAAGCATTTACTATGCTAACTTTTCAAATCGATTAAGATAGGAAAAAGTGAATTGCTCAGGTGGGACTCGAACCCACGATCTTTCCCTTACACGGGGAATGCTCTGACCACTGAGCCACCGAGCCACACTTGAAGCTATCCAAATTCTCCTATACTACCATCTTAGGGCGACGGTGGGAGCCATCTACCGACATTCATACGAAATATCGTAAACAATGAATGATGTTGCAATCATTTTTAAACATTGTTTTTTTCATCATTGAGCATTCACTTTTTCCTATCTTAATCGATTTAAAAAGTTAGCATAGTAAATATTTCACAATTTCATTCAATTAGGTATTTGGGCGGAGTCATCAAAAAAAAAAACAAAAAAAAAACAATGTTTAAAAATGATTGCAACATCATTCATTGTTTCCGATATTTCGTACGAATGTCGGTAGATGGCTCCGACCTTCGTCCTAAGGCGGTAGTATAGGAGAATTTGGATAGCTTCAGGTGTGGCTCGGTGGCTAAGTGGTCACTTTTTCCTATCTTAATCGATGAGAATTAAACAATCACAGTCCAGACGGCATGTCCTCAAGATTGTGATTGTTATAGAGTGAGTCTAGTCTTAAGTGTCAATGCGAATTTCGTAATTGAAAGCTGTCAGTTGTATTGACCGCCACAGACCGCGTCTAAGTGTAACGCTTTACTTGGCTGGAAGAAAATTCATGGAATAAATAAAAAACGTATTTAATTAATTAATTTATTTATTATTTATGTACACTTAAATGGCATTTATACAAACAAGTGAAATATTATGTACAAAGGCGAGCTTAACTCAGATTGAGTTCTCTTCCAGCAAACCTGGGAGTGCACAGAGGAATCGCAATGCAATGAGAGAGGCAAAGTCTTGTGTACATTTGTCAATACTTAATAGTATTAACAATATAACAGTATTAATAGTATTAAAATGTGTAAAAAATGTGTAAAGTTTACTATGCCTAATGTAAGACAGATAGATACGCATATCACAATGAACGATGAGTTTGTTCAAATAGTTGATACCACAGTTTTTCTTGGTATGACTCTAGATAGTAAACTGCAATGGGGTTCTCATATCGCAGCCTTGGCAGGAAGACTTAGCTCAGCTGCCTATGCGGTTAGAAAAATAAGGTCACTTACTGATGAGGAAACGGCACGATTAGTTTATTTTGGCTACTTTCACAGCCTTATGTCGTATGGTCTGATGCTGTGGGGCTCAGCTGCTGATATTGAGGCTATTTTCATATTACAGAAACGAGCGATACGAGCAATCTATAGCCTCAGACCCCGTGACTCGCTGAGAGAACTATTTAAAGAAATTAATATTTTAACAGTTGCTAGCCAATACATTTACGATAATGTTTTATATGTACGCAAGAACCTAGATCTTTTCAAAAAAAACTCTGACGTACACAATTATAATACGAGGAATAAAAATAAACTTGTAGTGCCAAAACTCAGACTTCAAAAGGTTGGTAATTCTTTTGTAGGTAACAATATTAAAATGTTTAATAAAATTCCTCAAGAGTTGGTTGACATGCCTCTAAATAAGTTTAAAATCGAAGTAAAAAAGACTTTAATGAAAAAAGGATATTACAAAGTAAACGAATACCTTAATGATAAAAATGCATGGTCATCCTAATCTCTTTGCTTGCTCGCACAATATAAACCTATGAAAAATAAAATAAAAACAAATTGTTTTAAAAAAAGAAACTATAATATTGTTCACTGAGTTTCTTGCTGGTCTCTTCTCAGTAGAACCAACTTACCGAACCAGCGAAAGAATCATTTTCAAATGATTTATTTACTTAATTTAATATTATATTAGTAATTTCCTGACATTATTGTAAAATTTTGACGTTCATATGTGCTCTTTATGTGCCTAAACTGAATAAACGAAATTGATTCTTTGATTGATTCTTTGATTGAGTATGAGTAGGTATACAAAAGGTATACCCCTGACAGCAGGCATTACATATACATACATATATAACCATTATAGACTACATTCACATATATAAAATACTCATGTATACACATAATAAAGACTATATAAATACATACATATAGGCATACATACATTTACATACCTTTTCGTGCGTGTTGCCGGAGTTCATCGATTTATAAGACGTTATCACGTCAAAAATTAATTAAATCCGATTCCATAAAAACTCAAAAGGTAAAAAGAAAGCAAGTCTACGGTCTTGAATTATTTTACATAAAAATAAATAAGAACACCATTGTAATGAATCGAATTCAATAGTCGAGACCCATTGAAATCGTCACAGGCTCGAAGATATATATAAATACATATTATGTCTGTTATTGTTGAGAAAGGTAATAGTCTCTTGTTCGTTCCTTAAAGATATTTAAAGAAGGGCTATCGCGTATGGAATGAGGAAGAGAATTCCACAGTCGCACTGCAGAAACCGTAAAGGAATTGTCATAGTAAGAGGAACTATGGGCGGAAGTTCGAAGTAATAGAGAAGAAAAAGTACGACAGGGTTTATCCCTGGGGACAAGAAACTCAAATCGCTCACGAAGATAAATAGGAGAGTGAGGATTATGAAGAACAGAAAAGAGTAAGGAAAGAATGTGAATATCTCGACGCCGCCGAATCGGTAACCATTTCAGTTTCTGTCGTAACTCTGAAACGTGATCTTACTTTCGTAGACCAAATTTGAACCGGATACATAAAGGAGATGGAAAACGGTGGGCCCAAATGTAATAAGTTGAGATATGATCTAAAAAATTGGTCGTATTTTTGTATCTTAGAATATGAAAAATCACTTCAATTCTCAATCGGGAAGCGGAGAAATATGAGAAAATAGTTTTCGTGAGATTATCGATTGAGTAATCGATTACACAGTTACAAAAATAAAATATTTGCAGTAAATAATTAACTCAAAGTAATTAAATGCAATATATATACTTACACGCAATTTAGTGCATATAATTACAGTCATATTATTAAATCAAATATTAATTAATGACTGAAAAACCAATATTAATGATTATCGATTTCATATCGATTCAAATCTCTTTTATATTTTTAGTCTATGTCACTGACATGACAGCTGATTGACATTGACACTAGACAGTTGCCGACTGTTTTTGTTTGCTCACTCGTTTTGTGTTTTCCGATGCGTTTTGAGTGCTTTCCCGATTATTCGTCATTTTTTACGACCACTGCTTTGTATTTTACGGATTCTGACCCTACCTACCTTGTACGACCCTTGCTTTCACCTTGGACACCGAAGATCGCTCACACATTTGACTTGGAATTGTTATTTTGGATTTTACCGCCGGCTTGTGGATTGGATATTACTGAGACTATGGATCGCTGTGTGAATTGTGGGATATCCACTGGTCACTGCAATACACTGGGCCGACGACCCTTACGCGATGAAACAATTCTGTCAGTGATTCGGCAATGGCTTGCACCTCAGTCTGTAAGTAAATATAACCTCACCTAACCAGCTACCATCCTACCATAGAAGGCGAATAAAACGCTATATTAAATGATTTTTTATTTTATTTTAGACATTCTTTCCCTATCTCCTTACCTGTTACCTACCTATCGCATGAAGTCATTGACGTTCATTCATATGATTTTTTAAACATTTTTTAGTAAATATAATAACTATTAGTGCAAAAGAACACATTTTGCACTTCAGGAATCAATTCAATTCAATCTTTCTCTATGGCGAGCAATGCCGGTGCCGACATGATTCCGCCACTGACAGACATGCGATAGAGATACTTGTTATACGGGAAAATTTGCGAGGTGCCGATTTTAGAATTTTGCCGTGTTGACCACCAGTGACAGATGCCATTCAAACTGGTTAGGTTGTAACTTTGTAAGTATTGTTTGACGTTGACATGATTAAGGTTACGCAACCGCATGGTTAGTGTTATTATTACTTGTTACTATTGTTAATATAATATTTAGTTTGGTTATACCCTGGAACAAACAGTTCAAAATAAATGAACCCATACAAATCTCATCATTGTAGTCAAGATACCACACCAATTTCAACTGTGAAGCAATTAAAGTCTGATATCATTGCATCGGATGAAGGATATCAGTAATCTCATAACCTCTGGGGATGCATGAGCCAGCAGGGATGCCAGATTAATAGGGGCGGGGACATTCATATCGGTAAGGCAGGTATACAAGTCTGGAGTTAACCTATATTTATGGCAGTCGAAAAACAGATGGTCTAGGGAACCCTCGTCCAGTCCACACTCGCACAGTGATGAGTCCCTCACTCGGATTTTGTGTAGGAAAACCGGAGAGCAGCAGAAGCCCGTGCGAAGACGGCAAATGACGGATATAATACGCTTGTCGACTTTCTTATACCGGTAAAACCAAGGCTTTGGTGTAACGTTTGGTTGGATCGAATAGAAGAATTTGCCTTTATTCCTACTACTATGAAGCCAGTGAGCCTGCCACGATGACTGGAGGCCTGCCTGAGGTAAGCTCAACAGATCATATCCCTGATAGGTTAGATGCTTAAGGTCAGATGATGGTGAATTAATAGCGGCTTTAGCAAGAGTATCAGCACACTCATTACCCCCAATACCCGAATGGCTTGGGATCCAAACAAGCTGCACCGTTTTTCGACTGCTTGCACATGCAAATAGAGACTTTTTTATGTCCAGCAATAGGGAGCTATGAAGTCTGCTATGATAGGGGCTCTGCTCAAGGGCTTCAAGACAGCTTAAGGAGTCGGTGAATATGACAGCATTATTAATATTGTGTGACTCTATGTATAGACAGGCCTCCAAAACTGCAACACACTCCCCAGTGAACACTGAAGCCTCCCTGGGGCATCTAAACATAAGCAAGATCCTGGAGTTATGGTAATACACTGCGGCTCCGGTATAACTGCTGCAATCAAATTTTGAGGCATCTGTATAAAACTGGTGCCACCCAGTCCAACGGTTAGCCAAGAGCGCTTTAAAGGTTGAGTTTGCTGAGGGGGAATTTTTTGATATACCAATATTTAGGTATATATTAGGTTTGAAGCATAAGACCTCAAATGAGTAATTGAAGAGGGGAAGTCTATCAAATTTAACCAGTGGGCATTCTAAACCATAAGTAGATCTGTAGGCCTGAAGAATCAGTGGAATTTCTTTATGCCTCCAATAATTGGAGTTATTACAAATGGAGTGTAAATTTATTATTTTCTGTTTCAGGGGATGAGTTTCCTTACTTAATAACCGGAACAGGAAGCGGGCCGCCAGGTACTGTCGTCTTAGCGCCAGAGGAGGCTCTGCACATTCAACCTGTAGAACATTTGTAGGTGTGCATTTCATACATCCAGATATGATTCGAAGGCAGTTAAATTGGATTCTATCCAGTCGTGCCAAGGCTCCCTTGTTACACGGTATTAGTAGAAATGATCCATAATCCATTATGCTACGGATCAGTGCATTATACACTAATTTCATAGTGAATGGATGCGCACCCCACCAGACCCCAGCGAGAGCTTTCAAAATAGGGATAGTTCTCTCACATTTCTTAACCTGGTAGTCAAGGTGTGGGAGGCCAGACAGCTTCGAGTCCAAAAACACACCCAGGAATTTGGCTTTTCGTTCAACTGGAATGATGAAGTCCTGAATGCTAACCTGAACCTGGGGAAGAAGTTTTTTGCGAGAGAAGATGACCACCGAGCTCTTGGGCGCAGATAGGTTGAGCCCATGGTCCTGGAGCCACTGGTTCAAAGAGTTCAAGGAGACTGTCATTGATGTGGCAGCATCAGTTACAGAGTGGTTGGTGACATAAACAGCCAGATCGTCAGCATATTGGAGAATTTGGCAGTCATTATTCAAGCTTGAGCCAATATCAGCTGTATACAGATTGTATAATAATGGGCTCAATACTGAGCCTTGAGGTAAACCTGTCCAAACCCTTCGCTGACCAAATTCCTCTCCCTGAACCCTCAGGGAAACTGACCGAGACATAAGAATCTGACAGATACATTGTATCATCCTCACCGGTAAGCTCAGCTGTTGCAATTTATGCCTGAGGAGAGGGAGGAGGACACTATCATATGCAGAAGCTATGTCCAGAAATGAAGCAACCACCGATTGGTTTTGGGATAGAGCAGAACGTATATCGGTTATAAGTACTCCAACACTATCCATAGTGCCAAGCCCCTTCCTGAACCCAAACTGGGAACTCGGCAGCAAGTCTCTCGACTCCACCATCCACTCCAGACGGTTTTTTATTAGCCGTTCCAGAATTTTAACCATGACCGATGAGAGCGCAATAGGTCTGAAGTTATTTGGGTCGCCTGGATGTTTGCCCGGCTTTGGCACAGGTATAATAATCTGTAGTTTCCACTGATCCGGGATCCAGCCCTCAGCATAACAGTAATTTAAGATCTCTAATAGATACCTTCGTGTTTCTTTTCCAGATTTGGAGATGAATGAGTACGGGATCCCATCAACACCGGGGGAGGAGTCCCTTACGTAGTTTAGAACCATGTCAAGTTCCTGAGCAGAGAACAGCAAGTCCGGAGGGCCACCAATAAGCTCCACAGGAGGCTGTCGAGTCTCCGACAGTGAAGGCACGTATGGTGGGGCTATCTTGTCAAAAAACAGCTCAGCAGTCTGCCTAGATATAGGAGACGCCGAAGAGGAAGTACAGCCTGATCTAAATCCATTTATGCGTTTCCACACCACTGAAGAGGGAGTGGACGGAGATAGGGAAGAGCAAAAGGTAACCCATCCTGTTCGCTTTTTCCTTCGGAGTAGCCTCCTGGTTTTTGCGCAAATATGTTTATAGTGTATTAAGTTGTGCATAGTCATATCGGCATTGTATGTTCTTTCAGCTTCTTTCCTGGTTCTGATCATCTGGGTGCACTCACTATCCCACCATGGTGGAGATGGCAACCCACCCCTTGCGCTGCTCTTCACTGGGAAAGAAAGTTCTGCACAGGCGTTAATAGCAGCAGTAAAACTGTTCACACAGGCTTGTGCACCGCAGAGATCCCCACTACCAATATTAAGATTTGGAAGACATTTGACCTGCTCTTCTAATAAGGATGCATATTGAGGCCAATCTGGGTTTGATAAGGTAAACCTAAGGAGTGGAGGAGAGCTTTTTTCCACATAAGTTCTATTTGTAACAGATACGAGTATTGGGTAGTGATCACTGCCATGCGTCAAGTCCGTGCACTGCCAGAGGGCCACTGTGGCAACATCTGGGGTGCAAAATGCCAGGTCCACACAGCTTTTCCTCTGCCCAGGTTGTGGTCGGCGAGTGGGGGAGCCATTATTTAGGATGCACAGGTTGAGGTCATCCAAGATATCAACCAGGCCATTTCCAAATGTACTGCAGTGATCGGAGCCCCACCTGTAATGGTGTCCGTTAAAGTCACCCATCACAAGGAATGGTCTCTCCATAATCCCTAGGACATTTCTAAGCAGAGGCAGGAGGGTTGGGTGAGGGTGAGCAATATATATCGACACTACTGTAAGGTTTCCAATTCTACCCGCTACCACGTTCATCTCCTGAGAAGAAGGGATCATTGGCACAGGTACAAAAGGAATTCTGCTGTTTATTAGGAGGGCACATCCGCCATAGTGATCTGACCTATCGCATCTCAAAATATTATAGTGTGGTATACGAAAATTGAGGCCTGGGCTTAACCAGGTCTCAGATATGCAGCATGCTATAGGTTTATATTTATTAAGCAGGAAAATAAAATCATGTTTTTTATGACCTATGCTCCTCACGTTCCATTGTAGGAAGGCTTGGCGTGGGGCCATTTTTGAAGTTTTCTAATATAGTAATGAGTTTTTGGGCAACGTTGGACGGTAATTTAGATGAATTGGGAGAAAGTAACGAAGTTAATATTTGCAGGAGGAGTTCAATAATGGAAGTGGTATTATCAACGCGAGGAGAAGTGTTGGAAATTGCGCAGCCGTTTGGTTGAGAAGATTTGGGGGAACCAATAATCTCATTGTGGGCAGCCTTATCGTAGGAAGGAGAAAGAGTCAGTGTATGGTTTCGAGGTCTCGACAATATTGTTTTGCGGGACGAGGAAGAAGCCGGCACTGCCTTGGCTACATTGGCGTAACTGCCCGAGATCTGGGGGACAGCCTTACTGGCTTCTGCGTAGGAAATAACTTTTTCTGCCATTGTTGTTTTTATTGCTCTCTGCCTGCCATACTCCGGGCACACCCTGCTGTTAGCAAAGTGGTTCCCAGAGCATAGCACGCAGAAAGCTTCACCCTCAGAAACAAAGCAGCTATTACTCGGGTGTTCGTGCCCACACCTAAAACAACGGGGTTTAGACCTGCAGAGAGACTCAACGTGCCCGAATCGGCAACATTTCCGACACTGTATTGTGGGGTATATGTATTGATTCACTGGGAAAGACGTGTAGCAACAATACACCCTTTTAGGCAGGGTCTGACCATCGAAGGTAAGTATGCATGTTTCGGTGGGCCTCCAGTCTGTTATGCCATCTCTAACTACTTTTCGATTGATCCGCCTAACCCTTAGGACCTGACCGCAGCCCGGGGGAACCGAAATGTATGACTTGGCTTCATCCTCTGTCATATCTGTGGGTACACCACTAACAACACCCATACGTGTAACATTGAAAGTAGGTATGGAGGCAGTGAAATTATTATCTCTTAGAGCAGGGTTGATAACAAATGCGTTTGCTTCCTGGGGAGAAGGGAATTCCACTGAGACACGATTTCTGCCTACTCTTTTAACACCATCCTTAACAATATTCGTAATATTATTTTTACACAGGAAGAGGCCAAAGGTAACAGGATGGAGGGTAGTTCCGGAAAATTGTTGGGCCTCCAAGCGAGACACATGTACGATAAAAGGCGATTTATCGCCTATATTATAAGTTTCTCTGGCCACCTGACTCTTAGGTTGCTTAGGAGGTCGGGCAGGGATGTTTGTAATTTCTTCGTCCATTGGGCGCTTACGAGAGAGGGTAGTTAAGTTTTCCGCATCTGAATCAAGGCTCGTAACCTCAGCAAACCGAGTCAGCTGGTCAGATGGCATTGAAGCATCGGGAAATATTGCGGGAGAGAAAGAGGAAGGGGGAGTAGAAGGGATATCGGGAGGGTCGGGGGGTTTATTTTTATTCATATTAGTACCTAGTTAGTAATTATAGTGCAATTCAACTATACCTGTAACCCGTTAGTTACCGAGACCAGCAATATGGTAGGTAAGTCACAATAATGGTCACTAAGAAACAAAATAAAAAATCACTCCGAAAATCACGAAATGCCAGAATCGCGTGTCCCTCGATCACACGCTGAGGCAAGAAATCCACTTCAGGAATCAGCTGTTAAAGTAGGGACAAGATAATAGGTCACTTTTGACAGATGTCAGTTTTATATTCATAGTGAGGTGACCTGCTTAAAAACATCGATTAAATGAATGAATCGAATGAATCGATACAGACTTGAAACATATGTGAATTTTAAAAATGATCATGCGAATCCCTGTCCCATTATTATTTTTTCTTTCATAAATTAAAGGAGCAAAATAAGACAAGTACCTACGTAATTTAACAAAAAAATTGCTTTTATTCACTTGAACTATCGGAACTGCTATCTTCATCACTGCTGTCAGCACTCAGAGATATTATTAATTCATTTTCAATAATATTGTCTATTCTCACATCTCGTTCAAAATCTTGTAAAATTATTTTCTTTGTCTTCTCCACGACTTTTCGCCAGTCTTCTGTAGTGACTTCTGCACATGCAGTTTGTAGCAGAGTCATCATTTTAGCAGTACTGAAGGGTGGTTCAGTATTGTTCCGCGCTGCATGACCCTTTATTTGTGCCCAAATAAGCTCGATGGCGTTATACTGGCAATGGTAGGGAGGCAATCGAATAACTTCGTGTCCATGCTCTAGGGCTAGTTCATCGATTACATAGCGGAGCTTGGATGGCTTAGTTGCTTTTACCAGATTTAACAACTCAACTTTTAATAAAGTTGGACTTGCCTCCACACCATTTCTTACCAGCCACGAGACAATTTCTTGCTTTTTATTTGCTTGAGTTGGTGGTTTATCAACTTGTACAGAATGATACGGAGCATTGTCCATTATAATTTTCGATGGGTTTTCTAAGCTGACTAGCAGCTTCTCAAACCACTTTTTAAAAACATCAAAGTTCATTTCCTCATGGTAATCTGTTGTAGTTTTAGAGGCGAATGCGAGGAGGCAGTCTGGAATAAAACCTTGAGAAGCTGATCCCGCGTGACATATAATAAGTCGGGCTCCTTTTCCCGATGGAACTTTTGAGGTGGAGGCCGCTGTATCATCGGTCCATGTCCGCGCAACCGTATGGTTCGCATTCAACCATATTTCGTCAATAAACACGACATTGTCCCAATCCGTAATTTTATTTACCTGACGTAAGAATGTTATTCTCTTCAAAATAATATCGTAGCGTTCTAGCAGGATTTTCCGCTTGTCGGATTTTTTAAATCTAAAGCCAATCGATTTCAAAACCTTTGATAGAGACGATTTGCCTCCAAAAAATAAGCCTGCGCCTTTTAACGAACTCAATAGCTTTTCCCGTGTAGGATATTCTTTTCTCGAGTAATATCCATAAATGTGGTTGCGAATTGCAGCAGCATCAAAATTATCAACGTCAACAATTTTCTTCTCCCTCTTTCGTTTTTTCGGTGTACGTAAAGTATTATCTTCTGAGCCTGATGGTCCGTATTTCTCTTTCAGAATTTGAGTTACTGTCTTCTTCCCTATTCCCAATGCTTCGGCAACGCGTTCTCTCGGTGGTTTCAATGGTAAAAGAGGCCCATCGTTAACTGATTCACGTCCAAAATAATTGTATAATTTCAGCACTAGTTCGCGAGATTGACTGTTTAGAGTTTTCCCCCGTTTCGACATAGTAAGACTGTAATGTTTTTCTTGTTTAATAATCGTTAAGCAATCGGAGTCCAATTTATAGCCAGGTAAACGTAGTCAGTAAGATCAGTTCAATGAAAAAGCCGGATCAGAAGAAAATAACAGAGAGCACACCAAAAACGCACGGTCACTTCGCACAACAACAAAAGACTGCGTCATCATCATGTTATGGCGACATGACATGCGTCATCGACAGGCACTGGTGTTGCCAGCAACATCCACCTAAATTGCACCCAACATCAATGACCTTTCTATTTAGTTATTTTTTTGTATTTTTATAGTTAGTTAAAAGAATAATAAATATGTATAATTAGGTTTTATTATAATCACAACGTGGTTATAAATTTATGGTGATTTTTCTTCACAAGTAATCATTGCATTCGATTCAACTTACAATCCTATCAGCTTTCGATTTTTAGAGTAACATCCCTAGTGTTTAAAAAGAAAAAGGGTTGACTGACGCAACATTGTAACGACGTTCAGTTCTTTAGATTAGAAATTGTTTATTATGTTTAGAATGGTTTATTAGTGAAAGCAAATCGTAAAATTACTCGTATCGGTCATTATTACAATAAATATGTAAACGTAATTGAAAAAAGTTAAGCAATTGTGCAGTTCTTATTTTATGCCCGCCGTTACAAGGTTACGTTGTTGAATTTTGATGAAATGTCAAAAGTGACCTATTATCTTGTCCCTACTTTAGTTAAAGATTGTAACATAACCTCACTTTTACATAATCTCTTATATCTCTGTTCTCAGATTGACAAAATCCGCAGAATTTTCAGTGAAAGGTTGAAAATATATATGCTATTAATTGACACCACTTTCATCTTCTTACAACTAGGCCCAAGATTGTATGTAATCATTTCAGTCTCCTTTTTCAACCGCTCCAGCTTGTTCCAGAGTTCTTCAGTTGCGTCGAGAAAGGTGACATCAGCATAGTCTAAAAGAGGAAGGAGAAGAGATTGAGCAAGACAGATTCTTGTCTTAAAAGGAAGAAAATTCCGAAGGCGCTTAAGAGAATGGTGCGTACCGAAGACTTTTCTGCTGACCTCTGCCTAGTCCACGACAGATTACAATCAATATATACCCCTAGATTTTTGACAACCGCGGTATACGGTATCACAGTATTGTTAAAGTAGACAGGAGAAAGAGAGGCATGGTCAAGATTATTGTAGAAGTATCTGCCACCTACAATGAGTGCCTGGGATTTAGCAGGATTGACAAGCAGTCCGAACGATTTTGCCCAAGCACCAATGCTTTTGAGGTCATTGTTGATGGCAGAATGGCCTCATTCCTTTCGTCAGTCCCAAAATGGCGATATAGCTGCAAATCATGTGTGTAGAGATGAAAATTTGAAGATATCACTTTGTTGATAGCATTGATGAAAATCGAGAAAAGAAGAGGAGAGAGGACGGCACCTTGTGAATCATGTATAACCATTTATTATATGTACATCTTACAGCATATTTTATGTAGCGCATCTTTTAAGTCCTTATTTTGAAAGGCCTAAAACTTATGTCATAAACTCACAACTCATACGTGTCATACATAAATTTAATAATAAAAATATATATTTAGTCCTAGCGATCGAAACGCCTAATCATCGGATGTCGTAATTATTATAATTATTAATATTAGGTCTTTACCTTTGAAAATGCCGTTATTTATGAAAAAAAATTAAACGTTTTTTTGCATGTATTTTTTATTTGTATTAATCGAAGTAATTACCCATGCAATCAATGCATCTTTGCCAATTCAGTTCAGTATTTGTTGTTATAACAGCAATAGAAATACATCATCTGTGAAATTTTCAAACGCCTAGCAAAAAAAGTTCATGAGCTACAGCCTGGTAATAGACAGACGGACAGTGGAGTCTGAGTAATAGGGTCCCGTTTTTACTCTTTGGATACGGAACCGTAAAAAGGTGCCTCGTTTACAATTTTCCACTCTCGGTTGCGACTAAGTACTCAATAGTTACGACACTGAATCCCGGGTAATATCACAATCCATCCCTCAGAGCGTGCCAGTTTTTTCAAGGCTGAGCAATTTAATTCGCTCAAGAAGTCGATGAACTTTTGACGTTTTTTTCTTAGAGAAAGAATACTTTATTGCGTTTTTAATTTTTGTTTAATTATTTCTTGGACGGTGACTTATTTTTATAGTTCCTAAGCCTACCCTTTGCTTATTACCAACGATGCGGTGCTGTGTTCTTTTGTGCAAAAGTGATAGCCGTGATAGTTTGCCTGGATTGAGCTGTCACTCGTAAGTCTATGATTTCTTAACAAATTCTGTATACTAACGGTGTAAACTTAAGTAAATTTGTTAGTATACATTTTAACAATGAACATTCCATAAAGTTTCTCAGTAATAAGTGTAATTATCTTATTTTACTTGCAATTTCAACCTTGATTAAAATATTCAGTGTTGCTAGACGCGGATTGTGATATTACCCGGGATTCAGTGTCGTAAATATTGAGTACCTAGTCGCAACCGAGAGTTGAAAATTGTAAATCGGTCGATTGATCGCTAAGACTAAATATATATTTTTTATTATTAATGTTATGACTTATGACACTTATGGGTTGTGAGTTTATGACATAAGTTTTTGGACTTTTAAAATTAGGACTTAAAAGATGCGGTAAATAAAACTGCTAAATGCTGTAAGATGTGCATATTATAAATGGTTATACATGATTACATGCGTTTTTTATTTATTTCATGAATTTTCTTCCAGCCAAGTAAAGCGTCACACTTAGACGCGGTCTACGGTGGCTCTTTCAATTACGAAATTTGCATTGACACTTAAGACTAGACTCACTTTATAACAACCACAATCTTGAGGACATGCCGTCTAGACTGTGATTGTTTAATCCTCAGTTCAATTTAGAAACAGAATTTGTAAGTGTTTAAATCGGTTTAAACACTTACAAATTCTGTTTCTAAATTCTTGGGGTAAAATCATATTTTAAAACAACACTGCAATCTTTGACTATTGACCTTAGAGTAATAATCTTCTATCTCATTTGGCCACGCCGTCCATTACTCTATACCTACTTTCTTTCTCTAAGGATAACACACTACAATCATTCGTTCTCATACGTTGTCATTCCTTCATTGAATTCACAAATTAAAAAGAGTTTATTCAATTTAGTCGTGTGACCTTGACTAAAAATGCATGCACTATTTATAGTTCGGTGGCCAAACCGAATAAAGTAAGCGTTGAACTAAACTAAAATAAGAGAATTTTTAATTAAGTATAGTTAAATCGGGTGGTCATGCCGAATTAACATCAATATATACTCTTTATTTAGTAAGTTTCAACCTGTTCCTGTATACAAAGAGTAGAAATGAAAAATTCTACAATATATGCATTTAAAACTAGGCGATAATACATACTCATTATTTAATAAGTTTCCACCTGTTCCTACGTATGTAGATACACAAAGTAGCGATGAAAAATTTATACAATACATGCACCTAATACTAGGTGACAAAAGATAGTCCATTTATTTCATAAGTCTCAACCTGTTCCAACGTATGTAGATACAAAAAGTGGCAATAAAAATTTATATAACACATGCACATTAAACTAGGTGACAATCGATTCTACTTTTACTTGATAAGTTTCGACCTGTTCCACTTCCAACATATGTACATAAAAAAGTGCATTTGTACGTATATGTTATTGAAATTTGAAAATACTAGCATGTAATTTTTTCCTATCAACTGGAGCTATCAAGGACAGGACCTGGTATCTTAGTGCCTCTAGAATAGGAGGAATTGTTCATGAATTCAAGTTCTGTTGTTGACCTACATACACACATATAATCACGCCTTTATCCCCGGAGGGTTAGGCAGAGGTGAATTAACATAACACCCACATTTCACCAATCTGTCTTCGGTCCCACGTAATAGGGGGTGAGTCTATTGCCGTATTCCGGGTACTATTGTTGACTCGAGCCATGCATCTGAGGCTGAGTCTGGGCTGTAAATATCTGTCTGATGTTAAAGTTAATCAGCCCTATCCCTTAGTCGCCTTGTACGACACCACATGAGAAGAGAAGGGGTGGCCCAAATTCTACTCTGCTGGGAACACCTATTCGATTTAATATACAAAAAATAAGTACAAACATAAGTTCTAGCTTAAAACCTAAGCTACAAACAACTTATGTTTGTTTTTACAATTTAACGCCACGCCACAAGCCGAGCCAACGCCAAGCCACGATAGTTCAGTGCCAGAACTGCCTGCCAAGCCCGCCGCAATCGAGCATGACGTCACATCCAACTGTCAAATCAAAGCCTATAAATACCTGCTCTGCTCATTTTAGTGATTATTCTGTAACGTGCACTAGTATAAGTCGGAACTCTGTCCGATTGCTTATAATTATTAATATATTTAATAAATAGTCTTGATTATTTGAAGTCTGCGTACACATTATTATCACCATTACGTTTCAATCAGAAGTGGGATATGAAACTTAATCGCCCCAACGCATTTGATGGCCGTGGAGTCCGTCCGCCTGGGTGGGGCGAGCCGGAACAAAACCGTACTAGCCAAGATGAAGATCGTACCAGCCAAGATGAAGACTACCCGCCACCACCCGCTAGAAAATTACTCAAAAGTTTGTTGGAAGATGAAGTCGGTAGGGCGATACACGAACTCAATGAAGAAACCTTGCCACTCAACCATTTGAAAGGCCATCGCACGGCGTTTCTCATCCCAGAATTCGACCCTGAAGGAGAAGATTGCACTGTTTCGACGTGGTTGAAGAAAATTTACCAATTGGGCGACATACATGGCTAGAACGACAAGGTCGACAAACGACAAAATCCTTTCACCTTCAAGATAAACTTCGTGGCCAAGCCCGTTAGTGGTATATTCGACTCGATGAATATAACTATTCCTGGGACGAATGGAAACGCATGCTGAGTAGTGAGTTATTGGGCATTCTACCCCACCTTAGTTCCTTCGGTTATCTTCGATAACCTCAGTCACGGTGGGATAGAATGCCCAATAACTCTTTGTAAAATCATTTACCTAAGCCAACGTTCCACATTTTAATGCCGTTCAAAACACTACCGTTCCGCCGGCTCTCTGCGATCCCCTGCGTCGTAATTGCGTTATCAACTTATCACCTTAGTTCCTTCGGTTATCTTCGATAACCTCAGTCACGGTGGGACAGAATGCCCAATAACTCTTTGTAAAATCATTTACCTAAGCCAACGTTCCACACTACCGTTCCGTCAAAATCAAGTTACGCCATGGAGAATTATTGCCGACTGCATAGCAACGACATGATACGACCGTGTATTGAAATGAATGACGCAACTAACGCGACGCGTCCTACGTGTCCTTGAGAAATGCATTCTTTCCCACGGGTGATAATAAGTCTAGGAGCTGATTAACAGTTTTATATAGGTATAACAATACTTTTTACCTATAGATACTAAAATAGATGATAATAGTTTTCACACTTATCTAAAGTTCATGCATTTCATTTAACATTCTATACCAATACTTATCTTAGTACTATCACTATAATTTTCGTTTTTCATCACGATGCGACAACATAGGGTATGTGAGACGACCCTTCGTGGGTGTCTCGAGCGATAAGACCGCATGTATAAACAATGATTTTTCGGAACTTTTGTAAGGTTAACTGAGTATGTATTGCTTTTATTAAAATATTTATATACGCATGTCACATAAATATCGCGTATTATAACTAAAAATATATACAACAAAATACTCTTTACAACTCTTGGACTATATCCATAGAACATGAAGCAAACTATGTCCAACCGTGTTTTTTTGGTTTTTGAGTAAGTACCAAGTCTTTAACGTTATTAGATTTAATAACCCAAAGGATATATTGTATATTTCAGAAGACCACTACATGAAGCAAACTATGTACAACCGTGTTTTTTGGTTTTTGAGTAAGTACCTAGTCTTTAACGTTATTAGATTTAATAACCCAAAGGATATATTGTATATTTCAGAAGACCACTACATGAAGCAAACTATGTACAACCGTGTTTTTTGGTTTTTGAGTAAGTACCAAGTCTTTAACGTTATTAGATTTAATAACCCAAAGGATATATTGTATATTTCAGAAGACCACTACATGAAGCAAACTATGTACAACCGTGTTTTTTGGTTTTTGAGTAAGTACCAAGTCTTTAACGTTATTAGATTTAATAACCCAAAGGATATATTGTATATTTCAGAAGACCACTACATGAAGCAAACTATGTACAACCGTGTTTTTTGGTTTTTGAGTAAGTACCTAGTCTTTAACGTATAGATTTAATAACCCAAAGGATATATTGTATATTTCAGAAGACCACTTCTTATCTACTACCAATTTGACGTTAGGTGACTGCTGTCATCCTCATCCTAGTAAAATAAAAGTAATAATATCATCGTTGTACGCGAATAAGATAACATGTTACGTATTTGATGAGTAAAATATTGTAGGTACTTTATTTTTAAACCTCAAATTGTTTAAGAAACTTTGGTTTTCCTACTTATGCCAGTTTGTTTTCAGTAGCTAGTAACAATATTTGCTTAATAATTATATTCAATAAAAACATATGTGTGAGTGTAGAAGTCATCAATAAATTGATACTTCTGTTGCAACCGCGATGTAGTAGATAATGTAAAAAATGTAGTTTGACCGAAAGTCTAGAATAGTGTTTATGACGTTCCAGTGTGCCCCGATATGATGATCTACTTGAGATTACGAGCTCCAACAATACATTATTATTGTTGGAGCCGAGGTTCCACTTATTACTTTTGACTGGTTTGCTGACTTTTACAAGAGCGACTGCCGCCTGATCTCCCAACCACGAGAAAGCCTGCGTCAGAGCAGGTGAGGTTAACTTGGTTCTGAAACTGTTGGTTGAACAGGGTTCTACCATGGTTGGTTAACCGAATGAACAGTAAAAATAACCCTCTTTTTTGAGATCGGTTTAAGTATTGACATCATCAACCTCTAAGCGATTTCCCGGAGCCCAGGGGCCGCTTTTATTTTTAAATGGTTTCTTGACTTTTACGAGAGCGACTGCTGTGTGACCTCCCAACCTTGAGAGGAAAGCCTCGTTCAATGTTTAGCAGGTGAACCGACTTGTAGGTAAGGTAGACCTGGGTCCCTCGAAGGTGTGGCAGAGACGAGAGACCTGTACATCCAGGCGTTGTAAGAAACACACAATAATTCACATTTTTACTACAACTTGATATCAGATTGCTATTTATTGTTAGCGGTATCATCAAAGCATGCGCATTGAGATATGAAAACGTAATAAGTTGACCGATAGTCTTAATGACAATTAAATAAGGTTGATGTTAGCATGCAAGCTCTTATTTCCGGATATTAAAGGTTGTATGAGACATTATGTTTTGTCAATTTATAATTATAAGTAGCATAAAGAAGATATTTATTAGCGTACGCCCTCGATAGAGTTTTATGTGGTTTTGATATTGCTGATCCACTGAAACTTTCCTTAAAACCCGATATTTCTGTCAGATTTTCCATTAAGCTTCAAGACTTCAAGTAGTCGGTAACTCTAACTAGCCTCAAGACCTAGTTCGGTTCACGGTCAACCAGTACCTATCTACAGTGCCCCGCTCAGAACAAAAATAACCGGAACATTAAAATGTAAGTAAGTACCTACCCATTTATAATTTTTCAAGTGTTTGTTCAGTCCCCCCCGACTAAAATTCTTTTGGTCTGGTATTTCTCGATAATTATATTATTTTTACTTTTATTAAACTGTCTTTAAGATCAGAATGTTACCTAAATATTTTTTTTAATTGTTGGCCATGTACCTAATTCGCTGCATATAATTTGTAGTGTAAAGAACTTGTATTTGTTACTTATAGCTAGATACAGTAGATACATACACAAAAGATGTCTTTTTAAAATCGTTTGTTTATGTAATTCCCATTTTTATCAAGTTTGCTTGTTAAAAGTAATCCATTTGTTTAATATCAATATGTTTTATTCCAGGTCGGACTCAGAAATCGAATATTGTCAAGACGAAGTAACAGCATTATTCACTCAGCCAAAAAACAAGAAATCCGGCAGTGTTAAGGCTGCAAAACGTAAACACGCAACTGATTCCAGCGATGAGCTAAGGTAATTAAACAATTGTAATATATTATTCGACTATAATTGTTTGTGTTCACTTACTCACACTCGCATCGATAGCTCAATAGTTATATCGAATCTCGTGGGTTCGAATTTGAATTGTGTTATATATCAACCATTGTCTCTTTGTTATTTTCTAAAATGATGCGTGCTTTATAATAACATTATATTATTATGTGCAATATTTTTTCTAAAACGTGTTAAGCCCTCTGTCCCTAGACATTGGGTAAGCATTCAGAAGTACTTATGATATTGTATTTCTCATTTATAGAATAAAGAAATCTAAGCTGGGTGACTACAGTAGTATAGTTGCTAGTGAGGAGAGAGCATGCACAAATAAAGCGACTGTATCACCCGCTTCCACTTTCATCACCCGCGTGTCTTCAGGGCACGTAAGAAGGGCAGTCAGCACTTCGGGCGAATACACTGTGGACCTAAAGCTGTACCGAAACACGGACATCGAGGGTGTTCCGAACGAGCAGCGATATAAGCACGCCCTAACTTCATTAAAGTTGGTAATTAGCGCGAAGAAAAAGGAGTGGGATTTGCTCCAAGGATTTTTAGTTCATGCGTATTCGCTGTTTTCAAACAGCGAACCCGTGTTTTTTAATTATAAGAAATAATTTTTTGCTTAACATGTTTCGAACTTTATAACTATTTTCAATCTTTTTAATTATACTTATTTTTATATATGTTTAGTGATTTACACACAGTCTCGACTTTATTCTCAGAGGGTTAGGCAGAGGTAGGTCTAAATGAAATATTCCATATTATATTCACTAATTAATTTTATAATTAACAATGCCCTTCTGTGCCTCTTGTGGTAAGTCATTTCAAAATAGGTCTTGGATAGGTCATTTACGTAGTAAGGCTCATAAAGAAAATAAAAATGATAGCCTACTTGTTGCGCCGGGTATTGAGATGATCACTTCAGCTTTTAAATCTAGGATAGCAAGTTATAGAATAGCAGCCACAGAAACAAACCAAACCACTGTGGAATTATTCTTGAACTCCATAAGCCACCAAATAGAATCTCTTCTTAATTACAACTTGAAAAAACATACATGCATCAAAGTCAACTTTGAGCTTTATTCATTGTTTTTGCTGGTTAAAAATAATGCACAGGAAATAAAATCTTTTAGCACTAAAAATCTACCTGTTTACGCTAACTATGATTTTAAAACCTTGTTTTGTTCAATGCTACACACATTGAAAACTAAAACAGAAGAATTTGAGGAAAGAGATAGTGGATGGACATTTGTAAGTAGTTCACATTTAGAGATAAATATAAACAAATACGAACCCATGCGGGGTTCCACTTTTATTGAGTTACCTAAGTCCATCAAAAATAAAAAAGCCTGTATTAATATCCGTAACAAAGATCAATATTGCTTTTTATGGAGTGTTGTAGCAGCTTTACATCCTGCTAAGAGGCATCCTGATAGAATTAGCTCATATCCACATTTTCAAGATATTTTAGACACACGAAATATCTCCTTTCCTGTTACCTTCTCAGATATAAAAGTATTTGAGAAAAATAATCCACATTTAAGTTTTATTATCTATGGTTTGAAAAATAAAACTCTTGTGGGTCCTTTCTACAAATCGGAAAATCATGCAAACAAAAAGACTATTCACTTGCTGCTAATAGAAAACGCTAATAAATCACATTATTGTCTTATCAAAGACTTATCACGACTTGTCAGAAGGCAGATTACAGCTCATCATGGTAAACTCTATTTTTGTGATACTTGTCTATTATTTTTTAAAAGTGAAAATGAACTTGAAATCCATGTCTGTGGAGGTATTATAACGGTATTGCCTCAAAAAGGTTCTGTAGTAAAATTTAAAAATTATAATCGAAAACAAAACGTTCCCATAGTAATTTATGCAGACTTTGAATGTATGTTGGAAAAATGTGGAAGTGAATTGGACACAGACTTCACGTCTTCATTACAACAGCACGTGCCGGTCGCCTTCGCTTATCATATAGTTTGCTCTGTTGATTCAACATATAATCGGTTCGTATCCTACCGAGGTATTGACTGTGTTGATAAATTTATTGAATGCCTATATTCAGATGCATATAAAATACATGAAATTCTTTCATTAAATACCCCTATGATCTTTTCGCAAAATGATCTTAATGATTTTAATAATACAATAATGTGTCATATTTGCCAAAATTTTTTATTTGGTGATAAAGTGAGAGATCATTGTCACATAACTGGAAAATATCGCGGTGCAGCACATAGCTATTGCAATTTGCAATATAAAATCGTGAAATTTACACCAATATTTTTTCACAATCTTGCTGGCTATGACTGTCACTTGTTCATTAAGAAGTTAGGAGAAGCACCTGGTTCAATTAAAGTTATTCCGAAAACGAAAGAAAACTACATCTCATTCACTAAATTTATTCCTATTCATAACGAATTCATGCAGTTAAGATTTGTTGACTCATTTAAATTTTTGGGAACCAGTATAGAAAAGCTAGCAAAAACATTGAAACAAAATGATTTTCATTATATGTCTACTTATTTTCCTAGTCAAACGAAACTCAATCATCTTACCCGTAAAGGTATTTATCCCTATGATTACATGAACTCTTGGGAACGTTACAATGAGCCATCTCTTCCGAGTAAAGAATGCTTTTACAGTGTGCTTAATAATAACCACATTTCGGATGATGATTATAATCACGCTCATTCGGTTTGGTTAGAATTCGGTATTCAGGATTTAGGTCAATATACTGATTTATATGTTAAATCAGATGTCTTGTTATTAACAGACATTTTTGAACACTTTAGAAAAACATGTAAACATCATTATGATCTTGATCCCGCCTTTTATTTAACAGCTCCCAGTTTATCTTTTGATGCAATGTTATATAAAACAGGAGTGGAACTGGAGCTCATCGATGATCTTGCAATGTTGAGAATGATACAGGCTGGTATCAGAGGGGGTGTATGCATGTGTTCTCATAGAAACGCTATAGCCAACAATAAATTTAGTGCAAAATATGATTCTGAAGTGGCGAATTCATTTCTAATTTATATAGATTGTAATAATCTGTATGGTTTCAGCATGAGTCAGGCGTTACCCTCATCAAATTTTAGATTTTTGAGTCAATCAGAAATAAAATACTTGGATTTTGAAAAAATAGCTGATAATGGTTCGAGAGGTTTTATTCTCGAAGTGGATCTTGTATACCCTAAATATTTACACGAGAAGCATAATGACTTACCTTTTTGTCCTGAAAAATGTATTCCTTCAGGAGGAAAAACTTCTAAACTCGTACCGAATCTTTACGATAAATATAATTATGTAATCCACTACGTTCATTTAAAAACTTGTTTAAAACATGGATTAATACTCAAAAAAATTCACCGCGTTATAACTTTCAATCAAAGCCCATATTTAAAACAATATATTGACTTGAATACAAAATTAAGAACAGCAGCCCAATCAACCTTTGAGCAGGACTTTTTCAAATTGTTAAACAATAGCATTTTTGGCAAAACTTTAGAAAACAATGAAAAACGAGTAAATGTTCAATTAGTCAATCAGTGGCATGATAACGGAAACAAAACGAAAAAGCGTAATACTGCTGATAGATTGATCGCTCGTCCTAACTTTCATAGTTGTTCAATTTTCACAGAAAACTTAGTGGCAATTCAATTAAAGGCGGATAAAATAGTATTAAATAAGCCTATATACATAGGATTTGCTGTTCTTGAACTATCCAAAGCACATATGTATGATTTTCATTACTCTGTATTTTTACCTTTTTATGGCGATCGACTTAAAATGTGTTATACAGACACAGATAGCTTTATATACCATATCCAAACAACTAACTTTTATAAAGATTTGAAACAAAATTTTTCTAAAATATTTTGATACGAGTAATTATCCGCCTGATAATATATATGGTTTACCGATCCATAATAAAAAAGTCCCTGGTTTATTTAAAGACGAGTTAGCAGGAACTATAATAACTGAGTTTGTGGGTCTTCGATCAAAATTGTATTGTCTAAAAACATCTAGCGATGTAATTAAAAAGGCTAAAGGGATAAAGTCAAGTGTAGTTCGGAATTTTACTATTTCTGACTATAGGAAATCACTTTTAAAGGACACCATTATGCGAAAAACAAATGTATTATTTAAGTCAATCAAACACGAGATTTATACACGTAGTGTTAATAAGATCGCTTTGTCAGCCAATGACGATAAACGTCTAATTTCAGATGATAAAGTCTCAACTAGAGCTTGGGGTCATGTTTCTATTTTAGGAATTTAAGTAACTAGTAATTTGTCTAAAATATTGTACCTATTTGTAAGTAAATTGTATTATATACATATATAAACATTGTTTTTGTGTGTAAGTAATTTGTCTAAAATATTGTACTTACCTATTTGTAAGTAAATTGTATTATATACATATATTATATCTAAACATTGTCTTTGTACTTAAAAAATTGACTTCAATAAATATAAAAAGATCGAAGTAAACTACTTTTATTTCAATTTCCTTTCAAAACTTATACTGTCTATAAGTACTATAAATACATAATAAAATCATATAGCAGATATGAAAATGTTGATTCCCATCCATTGAACTACTGATGCTAAACATTTTATACCACAACACAGTTTATGCTTTGTTATTTACAATGCTAGTAAAGAAACTTTTTTTTTTAAATATTCACTCTTCATCTTGATCAGGTTTTAACATGAAGAAATTTTCATGTTCCAACCGGTTCTGTATATTATTAAATAACCATGTTTTACATATAATACAATTTTCATGTTTCAATCTGTTCCTGTGGATTATTAAATAAGTCTAAACCATGTTGTAACATGATGCAATATTCATGTTCCAACCTGTTGTATGAATTATTATCGATTCTATATGTCAGCACATTAGCAGATACATGTATTAGCAAGTACAAAACAAGGCACTGATGAAACAGTATCAATTTTCAGAAACTACAATATAAAGACGAAGTTATTTAGAAATTTATCACTTCATTCTTCATTCGATATTTGTCAGGTGTGCAGCAGTATAATATTACTTTAAACTTTGTTAATAATTTCTCTAAATTTTGTTAATATGGTGAGATATTTCTTTCTTTCTTAAGACTTTTGCAATATCTTACATTGGATACAACACGATTTATAATATCAAATTTTTTTTTTTCAGAATACCAATGCGAATATACTCCCAATAGAAGAGGGAAATGAAACGCTGAATGGGTTATATTCACCAGAATCGCTTCCAAATGCGCAAGATCCATATGCATTTGAGAACGAAAATGAACCATGGATATTCACACCTCAAAATGCATGTAGAACAATTAAAAAGGACGTCAAAAGAAATAAATCTAGCCGCAAATCAAAATCAAAAATAGTGAGTAAAATCTTGAAGAAACACAGTCATATACAACCATCATATATAATAAACAGTGAGTCAACTAAAGGACGGCGTTTGATCAAAATTGTAATCAAGGAGCTGAGGGGGTCAAGGGAGAGTGGAGATGAGGATGAGGAGATCATAAAGGCCCAATATATCGTCAAGGATCCTGTTGACGAGATTTCGGATCAAACTGAAAAACTAATCCATAATATTTCGAAAAAATTGTGTGGTTATTCTTTTGCTAATATTTATTAACGAGAATTTTGTTCTGTAAAATATTAAATTTAAGTGTAGCATAAGTTATGATATTTTTAATAATGATAAGATTAATTATTATTAATATTGTGTATTATTAAGAGTATATAATAATAAAACATGTTTTTGTAAATTTTTAGTACATAAATAATTTTTAGCGTGTGACATAAACAATTGAAAATAAATAAATGTTGTTAAATACATTATAGTAATATAGTATAGTTATATATCGTAATAAAGATTAATTAATGTATATTAGATGTATTTATAGAAAAATAAAAATCTTTGGTTATGAAAATATGTGTTAAAAAATTATAAATATTAAAAATGTGTTAAAAAATAAAAAAAACCATTTACTTTAAAAAAATGTTTTATTTATTAAAACTGCGTATAGGAAGACATATTACCTTTCTTGCTCTATTAAATAGTTCTTTATACATAAAACATTTTTAAGTGCACATTGTTTAATATGATTAATACAATTAAAACTGGTTTCATTATTTGAATATTTGTTATGCAACAGTGATAAATTTGGACACTTGTCTTCACAAAGATCTATACAAATACAATTCATACAAAGATCTTGAATCCACTTAACTTTTTCTAAGCCCTTCACAATAATTTCTTTATTTTCTAGATAAGGAACAATTATACGTCGAAATTCTCTATAGTCGATATAACCTTCATTCCAGTAAATCCCTCTGTTTCTCTCCAACCACGTAACTTGTTTTTTTTCATTCGTAGTTAAGTATTTAAATAAGTATGGAGGCTTTATTAAGAACGTTTGGGTATAAACACGAGTGGCCAGAGCTAATTCCTTGACTATAAAGTTATTACAAGTGTCTTTAAACCCCTGGACATCCACTATAATCGTATTCGGGTTCATGATAATTTTCTCACAGTGCTGCTTAATGGTTTATACTCAATTATACAGTCGTTCAATATAAGACAATATGCCGAAGTTTGATCTGGGATATCAAAATCACTTTCAATTTCCACTCTTACGTCCACAACAGGACCTGACTTAAGATTATCTGGTTGTCTAGAACAGTCTACGACGAATAACGGAGCAACGTTTTTAAATTGTTCCTCACTTAATAAAGGCTCAGCGCGACGTCCGTAATAAGACTGTTGAAATCTAGTATATTGTTCATATATTAAAGCAATTCGATTATTCGAGAAACTTGTATTTATATTTTCATATGGGAAGTAGGTGGAATTAAGGTATACCTTAACATCACGAATCTCACAATGATCAAACTGAGACATATCAGATATAGCATTATTTTTTCTATTTGTCTGTAAACCAATAACAACAAATCTTGGTTTCTCTATTTGCGAAGATGTTTTTATTGACCAAGTATGTTTGGTGGTTTTAGGCAACATTGGATATTCATACAAATCCCAATTCCTGAATATCATCTGAAGTGGTCGATCTTTTTCTAACAATTTTAGAATGTTTATTTTTTCTCTATCAGATACTTTAACATGTGGTACACGCCATATTATTTTGTTTATAATAATATCTTCTACAATTTCACCAGGGTTAAGTTTTAGTGCGTTCAGATTGGTATTACTTCGTAATAAGATTAATTCATGTTTACTGTTTATTACTACTTTCTTAAAATCTTCTGCAAAACCAAGAATGTTGCAAAGTGGTATAGAAGCAGAAAAGCTACCTCCATTAGTACTTTTTATTCCGTCGATATTCCAACCCCAAGCAGAAGATGTTTTAGCGTCGCTCTCATTCATTGATATAAATGATTTCATCGTGCTAGTTATCCCAGCATTTTTTATTTTATCTATCTCCACTCCATTTATCTCATACCTTATATCTTGAAACAAGTAAAGTAAACTATTGTTTGTGAAATGAACACTACTGACTCTCTCTTTCGAATTTTCAGCCTTGTTTACAATAACAGTCCCTTCCAAAAACAAAGTGCTTTCTGATGGTAATATATACAAGTCTTGCTGATTAATAGGTATCCTGATTTCATCGCTTCTATTAAAACTTGTTACGTAAGGCTTGTAAGAGTGAATTTCAATTCCTTCCACAGAGTTGTCGTAGGCTGGAGCGGATAAAACATCTAGGATATTCATTTTAACAAACCAATCGCCTTAAGAAATGCTTTATTGTTTTTATTTAACTTTATTCTTCTTTTAGGTCGAGCTCTTACTTGATTGAGAGTTTGAGTAGAACTGTTATTTTGAATTGGAAAAAACATATTATATTTATTATAGTCAATCATTTTTTCTTTTGAGGTGTAGATACAACTGTACTTCTTCACCTCGCAAATTTATTAAGTTATTATTAATATCCAAAAGTCTGATCTGTATGCAGCTGATGTTGGTTTGGTTAATTGGAAAGTAAATTGCGTTTTTAGGTATTTCTATAATTCGGTATCCAGGCGGGACATTAAGTGCGAATTCATGTAGAATGTGACTGGATTGTCCGTTTATATAGGAACCGCTAACTATATCACATTCAACTCTTATCACGGTTGTAGGCAAAATGTTGACTGGAAACTCTGATACATGATATTTATTGGCTTCCAAGACTTGTCTTTTAAACCCCAACAAACCTCCGAACGTACAATCTTTAGTAAAATCTATAGTTGATGTGCAAAATAACATAGTTTTTAAGGTGTTGTTATTGCAATGGAGTTTTATGGATGCATCCTTTACTTCAGATTTTAAATAATCACTGATATCTTGCAACTCATAAGTACCTTCAGGTATTTCAATAACATTCTTTGATCCATAGTATAACTTATTATTTGTTTTATCAATATTTGGAATAGAATTATATGTGGATAAATGTAATAATGCACATTCATACTCCCCGATTAATTGTAACGTATTTGGGTAGAAGGTAGTTAATACCGATGAGTTTCCAGTTATAGACAAGGTGAGTGACATCTTGCAAATGATTGAAATGAAAGAACAGTATAAAATTTATAGTATTTATTCCAAAAAGATTGTAGATATTCTAAACACAAATGTCCACAAATTAGTGTGTCAAATTTTTGATATCTTGTATAGTTATAATTAATATTACAGTTCTTAAAATATCGTATCAATTCGATTGGTGGTCTTAAATCACCAAAACTATCAAAATATTCACAATAATTATTTACCTTAACATAAGCTACCCAATGCGTTCCATCGTTTTCTGAATTATCTAGGTTAACTATACCACATTCAATTCGTTTAGGAATTTTTGGTAACTGATCCTTCATGTAAACTCCTCGAAAATAAGGAATACCATATGCATAATTTTGAATATCGATATTAGTTAAGGCACGATTAGGTAGCTTATTATTTAGTTTTTTGACGATTTTATAAACAATCCTTTGCCTTTTTTGTGTGGTTTAATGTATAAACCCTTACCTAATGCTATAGCTTCCATAGTCTTATTATGACGTTCAGATTCTAGTAATTTTTTTTGACCTTCTCTATAATCATTCACTGTTTTTGCAATACCCGCTGCACCACCAGCCAAAGCTCCTAAAGCTGATAAACCAGCAAAAATCGGGATTAAAGGCAGAATGCCTCCGGTTTTTGGTAAAGGTATGACTCGTGGAACTCGAAGTTTTGGAACGCATGGAACAATTTTTTTAGCAGCCATATAAGCGGCATGTATTAAAGATTTACTATCTTTGGGTGAGCGTTTCTTGATTTTTCTTTTAATTTTTGTAACGAAATTATTAAATGTCTTAACACCAGCACCAGATTTGAGTTTAGCTTTCATAACTTTACTCACTAGCCACGAACTAAGCTTTTCTCCTTTACTAGCATCTTTTGCTTTCATTCTTTGTTTGACCATATTTAAAAGTTGTAAATCGGCTTTGTGACGATTAGACAAGTCTGTATAGTTTTCGTATGCAATGTCGTGATACATACAAGCTTCGTCTAGCTTATTTACACCTTTGTCACCACGCAGTAAACGTTTTGAAAGTTTTGTTCCAGGTCCGCAATAATTATAGCCGGGTAAGTGCAGTTCAAATGGCAAATGATTAATAACACTATTGAGTAGTCCACCACCTTGCATAGCTCAAAGTATAATGAACAAAATATTATAATTAAAAACTGTTATGTATATTTATTCCACTATTGCAGTCTTATCAATCCAACTATTCTCTTTATTGCTTAAGCCCAACCATTTTACGAACAGTTTATTTCCTTTCCTTCGTAAAACTTTTTCTATCAAATAGACACCTGGACAAGATGATTTTTGTAGTTCGTGTTTATAAAAGGTTCCTAATATAACTTGTTTGTGTTGATCTTCGATGTTATATGTTTCTGGTACAGTGTTATTGATGTTTTTTATAGTAAATAGTTCCGTGGACCAATTAGGTGTATAACCTTTCTCAAATAGTTGTTTGTATTTACTAATTCTAACTCTATCGCCAATCATAAACTTGGGCTTATGTCTATAGGATACTGTTTTCATTGAGTTCTTAATATTATTTTTAACATCTGCTTCAATCAATTTATTGACATCAACGGGTGCTACTTTAATAGTGCTATGTTTTGTGTTGTTATATGTCTTTACAACACTCTCCAAACCAAAATCTATCCATTTATAGTGTCCGTTGAGACTAAAGTACTTATACAATTTATTTTTAATAGTTTTGATAACACGTTCTACAATTGAAGCCTTTTTCGTTGAAAACGTTGAGTAGTGATTAATGTTATAGTTCTTTATAAGCTTTTGAAATGATGAATTATAGAACTCGGTACCCAAATCAGTTTGGAGATGAGCTGGTATCCGATGGTTAGTTGATATCAATTTCTCGAATGCGTTAGAAACATCATGCTTATTTTTAGTTTTTAGTGGTTCTATCCAAACGTACTTTGAGAAGCAATCAATAACTATTAAAATATAGTTATAACCTTTATTAAATCTTTTCAAGTTTTGCATGTCGATTAAATCAGCTTGCCACAAATCATCAATGCCTTTTAAAATTACAGATCGACGAGGAAAATTTTTTCGTGCAGCTTTATGTATTTCGTTAACAATTTGTTGTTTTGTCATTTTGAGGAACTTTCAAGCTTATACTTTTGATCTAATACAAATTTAACTGCTTTTTCAACTATCTCATCAACTGCTTTTCGACTATAAAATTTGCTTTCCAAGTGAACCACTGCCTCAGATACTATTGATTTTAAAGCTTTCTCCAGATGGTTCTGAACATCGTTTAACATAGTATTTTGCAATTTTTGTAAGTCAGTTATTAGTTTAGTTCTCAATTCATCTACATATGCTTTGTTTACTGCATCATCTGCATCTTGAGGAGGTTTGACCCCTGTTAGCTTCGATGTCTTCAAATCGTAATCACCATTTTCAGATTTTAGCAATGCATTATCATAAAATTCAAGTAATTCTGATATACGTAATCGCTTATGAATATAATGACCAAATTTGTCTACATTCATATTTAAGATGTATTGTGTTGAACGGTGTATAATAAAATGATACACATTTCTTATTAGTAAATCTATTTAATGATTTTGCTTTCACGTAGTTCTTCAACGATAGATATTATTTCATTATCTAGTCCTGTGTTGCCAGCATCTCGAGAAGCAATTAATAACTTTAATCTATCAACCAATTCATTTGGATCATCCCAATATACAAAATCTGTGTTTTTTTTCCACATTTTTGCTAAAGGTAATCCTTTTCCTACTTTTGGTTCACAGCTTGGACTTTTACTTTGTTGATCGAAAAGAGGTTTAATAACTTGCATATATTTTTGTCCTTTATTACCTTTATTTGGTACTTTTGGTTCACAGCTTGGACTTTTACTTTGTTGATCGAAAAGAGGTTTAATAACTTGCATATATTTTTGTCCTTTATTACTTTTAATTGGTTTTCTTGAATCAAAATCGCGACGATGTGCATTTGTTACAAGTAACATCGACTTATAATTTTGCATGTCATAGTCTGTAACAAAGCTCAGATCAACGTCTTTTTTTAAGAGCAACTGTCGCAAGCCAGGTGTACATTTGTATTTGTGTCCGGCTACAGTAATAACGTCGTCACCAATCGTTATACTAGAGGAACCTAACATTAACTTTCCACGTTCATTTCTTACACCAAATGGCACATCCGCTAATATTTCTGAAGATAATGACCAGGATGATACATCATGATCTGGATTAGTATCGACTAATGACTGAAATGAAGAGTCAATATCGGTTTCCGATTCGTCACTGGTATCATTTGTTTCTTTTATATCTTTCTCTTTATAATCTTTCTGTAAGTCGTGATTGAAAGGTTGATCATGAAATTCTCCTTTTTCTTCTTTTTTTGTTAGAGCTAGTCGGTTATTGGTGTTGGCTATTAAATTAAGAGATTCTGTAACAGGCTTAAAAACTGTATCAAGCACTTGTCTGTTATTATCTTCAAAATCCTTCATGTTACGTAATTTTTTTTTTACAGCTTGTGTCGCATCTACAATTTGTTTTTTCAATGATTTTTCCATCATGTAAAATAGATGGTAATCGGATAAGAGTCGATTAAAGAATAACAAGAAAGTGGAAGCAGTCTATTTAAATATTCAAATTTTATCTAATTCTACAAAAGTGTCAAACTTTTTTCTATAGCAGCCGTTGTTTTTAGGACAGTCTTTATTAATCACAACATAGTCATAAGGCTCTTTCCATATTTGAGAACACATGGTACGAAATTCCAACCACGTCATGTCAGTGTTAACATGTTCTTCATAAACATGTTTCAAATTAATTTCGTCTTGCTTAAAAAGCACAATTAAGTTAGCGTTATCTCTTATTAGTTGTTTAGGTATTTTGCTATATGTTTGATTTAAATAAAAACTGTCAATCAATTTATGTCTCCCCATGGCAAAATAATCACGCATATTACTTTGATTTTCACATGCTACATCGTCAAAAATAATCACTGAATTAGGTTTTGCATCTGACACTTTCATAACGTCATCATTTGCCTGATATTTCTGAAAAGTGATTCCTGGTACTCCTCGTAAAACTTTTTCTAAAAAAATGTACTTTGGTTGATATAGAGTTTTAGAATATACATAAACATTTTGAAATGTCAATCCATTTTCGTGCAAAAGGAGACCAATTAACAAATTGGTTTTTCCACAATTTGATGGTCCGCAAATGATGCAACGTACTGTATTCGGCAATAATTCTCCGTGGCGTAACTTGATTTTTGGTAAATCATTACAGATTATACTAATCTGTAACGATTTTGCTTGTTTAATGAATTTCATGTTTGATGCAATGCTGATGGACTGGTTATGAACAAATGTAATTATGACATTATGTATTTATAACCGTAAATAGTTAAACCAAACTGCTTACAGACAACGCCATGTATACAGGTAAACGTGAATGAAATGACTCTATCGCTAACTTACAGAGCACCTTTCAACGCAATTACGACGCACGGGATCGCAGAGAGCCGACGGAACGGTAGTGTATTGAACGGTATTAAAATGTGGAACGTTGGCTTAGGTAAATGATTTTACAAAGAGTTATTGGGCATTCTGTCCCACCGTGACTGAGGTTATCGAAGATAACCGAAGGAACTAAGGTGATAAGTTGATAACGCAATTACGACGCAGGGGATCGCAGAGAGCCGGCGGAACGGTAGTGTTTTGAACGGCATTAAAATGTGGAACGTTGGCTTAGGTAAATGATTTTACAAAGAGTTATTGGGCATTCTATCCCACCGTGACTGATATGATTTTACAAAGAGTTATTGGGCATTCTATCCCACCGTGACTGAGGTTATCGAAGATAACCGAAGGAACTAAGGTGGGGTAGAATGCCCAATAACTCACTACTATGCTGATTAGAGCTTTTCCTAAACATCGTGACTACAGTGCATTACTCGATAAAATGATGAATAGAAAGAAACTACCAAGCGAAACAATGACGAAATATTACCAAGATAAAATCGCCATGTGCTTTCGTTGCAACCTATCTGACGCAGCCAGTGTTTCATGCATAATCAGAGGATTACCGTTTCCATTGCAAGCAAACGCTCGTGCGTTCCAATGCCAACGTCCAAACGAACTGTATGAGTCCTTTCGCTGCGCCGTCGATGATTATCGTTCACCGACTATTGAAGCACATGACAAGCCACAGAAGGACGTTAAACAGCTGCCAAACCCGGATAAGAAGGTGAACCCCGAAATTGATCCCTGTCCTCGTTGCAAGAAGACGGGCCACATCCTACGAAATTGTTCGTTACCCGACCAACGGATTTGTTTTAAGTGTGGGCAAAAAGGTAATATTCCCACTCGTTGTTCTGGCTCTTCAACAACGCATACTAAGCCTAGCAAAACCAACGATATCAGAGAAATCAAACTTGTACAGCATTACAACGAGATCTACAAAAAGGTCGTGAGGAATGTCAGGCAGTCGAAGAAAATTCAAAAGTTAGAGTAGTTACATCAAGCAGCGAATCCTTACCACCTGGTTCCTCTATCATCAAGGTTAAGGTGATGGGCAATGTTCAAGAAAACGATGTCTGCACAGTACCGTGCCACTACGAACTGCAAGGGATTTGGCTATAACATCCTTGCCGCCCCCAACTGTCAACCTCTCCTGCAAGCGGCGCTCCCCGCTAGATAACGGACGAGGCTCTGGCGACCGAGCAAAGGCGGTATAACCTTACGCCCAGCGGGGCAACCGGCTGGAAGAGGGAGCAGCGACCTTAGGGACCAAATACCCCCAAAAATATCTGGTGCAGAAGGCAACGGGAAACCACTGCACTATTTTCCCAAGAAAACCACAATGAAAAGTTCACCTACGAAGAATGCGTTGTTATGCGATCCGACTGACTCTCGGCGCCATCGCGATACCGGGTCGCATGGTGTGAAGTATGTTACCGGCCACTCCACTGCGGACCACCGGACGGGGAGTGGAAGCAATGTCACTGGTCAAGGTACAGGATCACAAAAAACCCCATTACGAAAACAGCTGCGCATGGGGACTTGGAATGTAAGAGGGTTGCTAGAAGTTGGAAAAGTGGATATAGTTGAGCGGGAGATGGCGAAAAACAAAATAGATATACTGGGGATTGGTGAGACGCATCGTAAAGGAAATGGTAATTTTGTTACAGACAATGGCAACGTCATGTACTTCTCAGGCGGAGATAACAGTGAAAATGGAGTTGCTTTCATAATACCTAAAACACTACGGAACAACGTCAAAGGATATCAGACTCCTAATGACAGAATGATCGCAATAAAACTGGATGCTAGCCCTGTACCCATCAACATCATACAGGCCCACCTCTCTATCTAGTGAGGAAGTCTGAGTTTTATGAGTTTTATGCCAATTTGGATACGCTGCTACACACTATACCATCCAAGGAAATTACGGTTGTGCAGGGAGATTGGAACGCCAAGGTGGGTGATGCCAAGTTCCCTTGGTATCACCCACCTCGCTGAGGGGCACGCTGGTTGGTAAATGGGGCCTCGGTAAACAGAATGACAGGGGTGAAAATTTTCTTCAATACTGTATTGGAAATCAGCTCTCTGTAGTGAACATCAGGTGAACATCGCCATCAGGTCATAGAAACCAGATTGACTACATCACGATCAAGTCCAGATGGCGGTCATCAGTCATTAACGCCAAGACGCTTCCTGGTGCCGACTGTGGCAGTGACCATGAGCTACTCATTGCTGACTTCAGATTGCGTTTGAAGAAAATCCGTCCAAAAACTCCGAAGACTGTCACACTAAATGGTCCGGCTTTAATCCACTTCCACAGCACAATTGACTCAAAGATCAAGTCCATGAAATGTGAACCACTTGACTCTAGCGAAGCAGACTGGAGTAACCTGAAAAGGGAGATTCTGCTCACGGCAAAAGAGAGTACGGTACTTTACAAAACTGTCAATAAAAAAGAATAATGGATAAGCCGACAGTCGTGGGATCTCATCGAAGAGAGACGAGAGCTAAAAAGCGCGGGTTTAAGTTTGTAACATAATATTTCTCGTTCGTAGTGGCAAATCGATTTTATGTGTTTCAGTGCCATCTGTCGTATCCCTTAGGAACTATAAACGATAGTGACCGATGAATTCATTGAACGTATCGACCGTGGGGTGGCGCTAGTTGTCCCATAGTTTTGAATCAGTATGTTTAAATATGTTTTGGATTAAAATATAATAAAATAATAGGTTATTATTTTATTATATTTTACTTAATAAGCTATATCTTTAAGCATTTTTTAATTATAATAAATGTTTGAGTACGTAGTGTTTGTTTATGGGCTTTTCTAGTTTGTCTATCGTTGTCAGCAGCTAATTAGATAGTCTTTGGTCTAATGAGTTCATCATGATTAGCATATTTTGAAGATTGTTCGCGAATATTATAAATTTCGGTTATAAATAGACCTGCACCGACCGTCAGCGAAAAACTAATAATTTGTCTCAGCCAGACTCGTAACGTTTCTCTGTGTCTTAATAAATCTCTGTTTTTTTGAAATCTAACAAGTGGTCATCTGCCTGTCACATTGCCACAAGTGGTCACTTGCTCCCAGATATTCTGGTAAGTTTCTATTTCGCTCGTTAAGAGTACCCGCTCTGGGCCTGTAGTAATTGCTCACAACTCATTTGTTGTCTGTTTCACTTAGGGACCTAAGTTGGAGCTTTGAGAGCCCTCAGAGATCGCCACGATTTCGTGCAACAACCTCCATCTCACAAGCAAGTGCGCTGCAAACAATAGCTGGGTGTACAGCGAGAGATTCGCCGCTAGCAGCTGTGGGGTAGAAGGTTCTCTGCAAGCGTCCCCTTGACTGCACAGCCCAACTCAAAGGCCAGTACACCACCTACTGGTACCTATCCCGGTGTAGCTGCAGCTGTGCTGTGCTTACAGAATCTGTGTATGTAGACTGTACCGTATTTCGTGTGCCTACTGTGTGTGTTCTTCTGCCTATATTTCTGTCTCCTGTGCCTGCCTATCTTCATTCTTATGTGTATGTCTTAGCTCTGTGTATCTGTCTGTCTACTTATTTTCTCATTTGTATATCTGCTCTGTGTTCTATTTCTTTTAAATATATGTGTGTATACTGTGTGTACCCGTTGTTTTCATTGGAGCCCTAACTTCCCGGTGCACACTCATCTAGCTCTCTGGAAAGGCGCCCTGGGAAAGAGTACTCTGTCAGCCTCTGAGCAAGCCGGTGAGTATCCATCTGACTAGTTCAGTGGTTACAAGTTCTCCCGGCGATCGCGAACGCTACAACCTATTACACAAGGAGGTGCAAAAATCTACACGGAGGGACCGAGACATGTTCATCAACGGATTGTGCGATGAGATTGAAGGACATGCGATCTTTTTATGAAAATCAAACAGCTAACCGGGACCTTCAAACCGAAAATTTGGATAGTGGATGACAGTAAAGGGAATACTTTAACAGAACTAGAACATGTCCTAGAAAGATGGAGAAGTTACTTTTATGAACTGTATCGGGCTGTAAAGGGACAACTAACGGAACGAAGATGGGATAAACACCCGGAAGAGCCCGCCATTTTGCTTTCTGAAGTGCAAGATGCCATTCAGAAGCTTAAACACAAAGCGGTTGGCCCTGATGGAGTGTCGGCTGTAATGCTTCAACACCTAGGCGCAGACGGTACTAAGTTCATACACCAGATATGCAACAAGATCTGGAAAACTGGCCAATGGCCAGAAGACTGGACCGAATCTGCCGTCGTACCACTTCACAAAAAGGGATCCACTAGAAAATGTGAAAACTATCGCACGCTGTCACTGATGCCTCACGCTAGTAAAATCATGCTCCGTATCATGAACACCAGGCTATCAGCATTTACAGACCACCAGATACCTAATGAACAATCAGGCTTCGTCGCTGGAAAAGGAACTAGGGAACAAATATTGAACGTAAGCGTACTCATTGAGAAATGCAGAGAGTTCAACAAACCGTTGGTCTTGTGCTTCATTGACTACGCCAAAGTATTTGACTGCGTACAATGGAGTACCATGTTTAATGTATTTGTGGAAATGGGAGACCCCTTACACCTCATTTTCCTGATACAGAACCTATGCCTAGACGGCACTAGCTTTGTAAAATTGGAAGACCATCAGTCGAAGTCCTTTCACACTGAACGAGGCGTGCGCCAAGGCTGCATTCTCTCACTCAAATTGTTCAATCTGTACGGCGAATACATAATGAGAAAAGCGCTTGAGGACTGGGACGGAGCCGTATCAGTAGGTGGCCTACGCATCACTAACCTCAGATATGCTGATGACACGACTATAGTTGCATCGAGTGAAGTAGAGATGGCAACTCTGCTGAAGAAAATAGAAGCTGAAAGCGCCAAACTCGGTCTTAAGATCAACCATTTTAAAACCAAGATCATGGTGGCGACCTATTTATTATTATTGGACGGTTATTATTGGACCTAAGCAAGGCATTTGATTTTGTTAGTCACCCAATACTTCTTACAAAATTAGATAAATATGGAATAAGGGGTCCTGCATTATCATGGTTTCAATCATATCTGGATAATAGAAAACAATTTGCAAGAATTACTAAATATAACAATAAGAGTATGTAACGGACTGCAGTCGTTAAGTGGAAGTAGTTCACAATTAGATGGGTAGATGGAGCTAAAATTCAAAATTCAAAAAAATGGGTGTGGTATTTAAGAGGGTTGTTAGATGGCGCTGCGATTGAGCCATTTCCTTTATTGTAAATAAATTAAATTCCATGTTTGTCTTATTGGTAGCGAAATAACGTAAGATTATCCGTAAAAAAAATTGAAATAAGATTTAACATCAACTGCTACTGATCCTGCGGTTGATGTAACCAGGAATCTCTATTGGCTGCATGTTCTGTGATATTGCACTAGTCGCGAATTCTAAATATTAGTATACGAATAATTAACTGGAAAATTAGTTAGACATTATCTTGGATTATTCTTATTCCAATCATATGAATTAAGGAGTTTTTATAAAAAAGGAGCAAATTCGCTGAGGCGGCTTGCCGGAAATAGCTCACGATTGGATGAAGGATGATGTGTAGTTCTAGAAACGGCGAGGTTAGTTTAGAGAAGGGAGACCTCGCCTTTAAAAGATGGGTCTTCTGGAGGCGGGGGGCACTTTTTTTCGTCATTCATTCGATCCAGATAGCTAGAAGGGGTACGGCTCGGCGGGCTGTCTTTGTAGGTTATATATTTCTGTCGTTGTAAAGAAATAGTGTTAAATTCCTTTTGTGAATTATATGAAATTGTTGCCGGTGTTGTGTAATAAACGAATTACTAGCTATCTTTGTTTGACGCGAACAGTTTAGAGTTTTTCCAATGTACCGCCGAGAGTTTTATAATTCTGTAAAAATTATAAATTGTCGAAATTTATTGTAAACCTTGGGGTGTGGGGTAGTTCTCGCGTCGAATGTTGGGATGGGTCGCGATCGGAGCGGGACCTGGGGCCTTTGCGAAAATGAAGACACCTTGCATTGGGCAGGGATAGTACGTGTAAATGTATGCGTATTATTGCTGTCTTGTGCTGTTGAGTCTGGCAGTGCATTCGTAGGGTCCTTACGGTCGTTTTATCATCTTTATTATGTTGAAATTGTTGAAATTAATTGTAAATCTTGATTTTGTGTGTGGTTGGGCGTGATACGTGCAAGGGTGCGCGATTAAGATTTGTTGCGACTGGGGCGTGGGGTAGGCTAGTTCTCGCGTCGAATATTGGGATGGGTCGCGATCGGAGCGGGACTTGGGGCCTTTACGAAAATGAAGACACCTTGCATTGGGCAGGGATGGTACGTGTAAATGTATGCGTATTATTGCTGTCTTGTGCTGTTGAGTCTGGCAGTGCATTCGTAAAGTCATTGCTGTCGTTTTATCATCTTTTGTTATGTTAGTAGTTGAGGGTAGCACTGCGGTGTTTTAGCTAGTTCTCCCGTAGGAGACCCATGGCGATGTGCCTGGTTATGGAGGGATACCTAACGGTGGCAACAACTCCATATTTATCTGAGTAGCTGGGGGCCGGTGACCTTTGAAGCGGGCGGCATTCCGATTTTACCTGTGGAGACGGGATCGGAAGGGCTTCCTGAATGTGGGTGACTGTTTGTTCTGTGATGGGTAGGTACCGTCGAAGTGGAACCGTCCAATTGGGCCTGGATCAGAACTTACAGAGCTCGCAGTTCAGTCTTATGTATCTATTTATATATGCACTAACTATTGTCTCGTTAGGGTTTCAGTTCACATCCCTGAGCTTCGGCTCGTGGACTGGAGCAAGCACACAGTTGTGAGGATAGGCCAGTCGGGCCTAACTGGCTTGCACCCATAGCAGAGCGGGAGTGTTGATGGAATACCATCAATACATGATGGGCTCGCAACACACCACACGTTTGAATGTAAATAAGGTGACGTTACGCCTGGTTTTGGTTGAGCGGAGGTTCTAAGTTGGGGGTAGAGTAGGCACTCACACAATGGGAATGGGTTGGGAAGTGTATTGGTAAGGACTAGTATTGTAACGGTTCTGAGCTGATCGGGCCTTTGCTTGGTGATGTGACGTATCATTCCTTGGTGATGCTTGTGATTGATTTAGTTAGGGTTTTTCGTGCGTTAATGCCGTGGTGAAATCGTGATTTGAGTAAGTTGTATGCGAGCTATCGTGTTGTATATTTTAGTGGGCGTTCGTTGTGTTCGGATTAGACCTATAAGCGAGCCGTCGTTGGACCGCGTTGCTGGTGTTCTGCTTGCCTAGCAACTGACTTAGTATGGTCTCAATGAAACTCGGATTGGTGGCATAACATATTTTAAATCCACCCACATCATAATTAATCAAATTCGTAATGGAAATTATTCCGAAATGAGAAGTTTGTTTGACTGATCTACCAATTGACTTTGAATAAAATACTATGCTATAAATAATACTTATTACTCGGAGCGTCGTAGCCGAGGAATCATTTTGGCGAGGTACATCTAGCTCACCTTAGCAGAGCGCTTTCCTAATTTGGAACTTGTATCGAACCTTAATTGATTTGGGCAATTGACCCTAGATATGGCTGTCTTCTACACCAGGGACACTATATCGATCTCGTTTATGCACGTGACAAGTATGAGTCAGTTCTGACATGTTAAAGATCCTATTTTGGACACAGAATCTCATTTGATGGATTGGTCATCAGACCGCGCTACGACATGAAACTATTCATTGAATCTGTACTAGTCATACTATGTTTTGACAATATTGTGAAAGAAATAATCTTATTTTGAATTAGAATTAATTGGCAACGCCTTTCTAATTCAAGTCTAATTAGACGTATACATTTGTCTGGATTCAGATATTGGGGGAGGGAAAATGCGAGTCGGCTATCCTACTCTCTAAAGGCGCGTAAGTTCCATTTGGGGCTACGTGCTTACAAAAGGATAGAGGGGGGATATTTAAAGTTGGTAGTATCCCACTGCACACGGCGATTGGTGGAGCCTGTGTCCACGGGGAAACAAAAACTAACAAATTCAAAGTATATGCCTATGGGGAGCAAAAGTTGTTCGGGTTGTTTGCCACAGTAGTAGTAATTAGGGCAGTGTTAGGCTTGCAACACTAAGTCGACAATGTAAAAGGTTAGATCAATAAAGTTATTCGGGTTGTTTGCCACAGTAGTAGTAATTAGGGCAGTGTTAGGCTTGCAACACTAAGTCGACAATGTAAAAGGTTAGATCAATAAAGTTATTCGGATTGTTTGCCACAGTAGTAGTAATTAGGGCAGTGTTAGGCTTGCAACACTAAGTCGACAATGTAAAAGGTTAGATCAATAAAGTTATTCGGATTGTTTGCCACAGTAGTAGTAATTAGGGCAGTGTTAGGCTTGCAACACTAAGTCGACAATGTAAAAGGTTAGATCAATAAAGTTATTCGGGTTGTTTGCCACAGTAGTAGTAATTAGGGCAGTGTTAGGATCTAGTACGGTTGTAGGTTGCTTGTGAGAAAATTATTTGTGAGAGACTCATTCATTGAGAAATTGTTGTACCTTAACATAAATCAGTTAAAGTAAGTGGGGGTAGAATTAAGTAATTGTATAGTAATGTTTCATTATGTAATCACCCCGGTCCTAGATCACGTCCCCAAGATGTAATGTCCTGGTCACGCGGGACCAAATTGTAATAAACACTGCCTTAACCATAGTAATCCTGGTGAGCGGCAGCAAATTGTACCGTGATCCTGCGTCACAGCTCCAATACGTAATAAAGCGGTGGTCATACCCGCGGCATTTCACCACACTAAATAAATCGTCTATATTGTTAATTCTACTTTGGCCAATGATCGTATAATGGTCAGAGGAGACCCTAGATGAGCCCGCATATCCCGGATCCTATAGAGTTCTAGGAAATGCTGGTATTTATATAATGAAACATTACTATACAATTACTTAATTCTACCCCCACTTACTTTAACTGATTTATGTTAAGGTACAACAATTTCTCAATGAATGAGTCTCTCACAAATAATTTTCTCACAAGCAACCTACAACCGTACTAGATCCTAACACTGCCCTAATTACTACTACTGTGGCAAACAATCCGAATAACTTTATTGATCTAACCTTTTACATTGTCGACTTAGTGTTGCAAGCCTAACACTGCCCTAATCACTACTACTGTGGCAAACAACCCGAGTAACTTTATTGATCTAACCTTTTACATTGTCGACTTAGTGTTGCAAGCCTAACACTGCCCTAATTACTACTACTGTGGCAAACAACCCGAATAACTTTATTGATCTAACCTTTTACATTGTCGACTTAGTGTTGCAAGCCTAACACTGCCCTAATTACTACTACTGTGGCAAACAATCCGAATAACTTTATTGATCTAACCTTTTACATTGTCGACTTAGTGTTGCAAGCCTAACACTGCCCTAATTACTACTACTGTGGCAAACAATCCGAATAACTTTTGCTCCCCATAGGCATATACTTTGAATTTGTTAGTTTTTGTTTCCCCGTTGGCACATACTTTGAATTTGTTAGTTTTTGTTTCCCCGTTGGCACATACTTTGAATTTGTTAGTTTTTGTTTCCCCGTTGACACAGGCTCCACCAATCGCCGTGTGCAGTGGGATACTACCAACTTTAAATATCCCCCCTCTATCCTTTTGTAAGCACGTAGCCCCAAATGGAACTTACGCGCCTTTAGAGAGTAGGATAGCTGACTCGTATTTTCCCTCCCCCAATATCTGAATCCAGACAAATGTATACGTCTAATTAGACTTGAATTAGAAAGGCGTTGCCAATTAATTCTAATTCAAGATAAGATTATTTCTTTCACAATATTGTCAAAACATAGTATGACTAGTACAGATTCAATGAATAGTTTCATGTCGTAGCGCGGTCTGATGACCAATCCATCAAATGAGATTCTGTGTCCGAAATAGGATCTTTAACATGTCAGAACTGACTCATACTTGTCACGTGCATAAACGAGATCGATATAGTGTCCCTGGTGTAGAAGACAGCCATATCTAGGGTCAATTGCCCAAATCAATTAAGGTTCGATACAGGTTCCAAATTAGGAAAGCGCTCTGCTAAGGTGAGCTAGATGTACCTCGCCAAAATGATTCCTCGGCTACGACGCTCCGAGTAATAAGTATTATTTATAGCATAGTATTTTATTCAAAGTCAATTGGTAGATCAGTCAAACAAACTTCTCATTTCGGAATAATTTCTATTACGAATTTGATTAATTATGATGTGGGTGGATTTAAAATATGTTATGCCACCAATCCAAGTTTCATTGAGACCATACTAAGTCAGTTGCTAGGCAAGAAGAACATTAGCAACGCGGTCCAACGACGGCTCGCTTATAGGTCTAATCCGAATACAACGAACGCCTACTAAAATATACAACACGATAGCTCGTATACAATTTACTCAAATCACGATTTCACCACGGCATTAATGCACGAAAAACCTTAACTAAATCAATCACAAGCATCACCAAGGAATGATATGTCACATCACCAAGCAAAGGCCCGATTAGCTCAGAACCGTTACAATACTAGTCCTTACTAATACACTTCCTAACCTATTCCCATTGTGTGAGTGCCTACTCTACCCCCAACTTAGAACTTCTGTTCAACCAAACTAGGTGTAACGTCACCTTATTTACATTTAAACGTGTGGTGTGTTGTGAGCCTATCATGTATTGATGGTATTCCATCAACACTCCTGCTCTGCTATGGGTGCAAGCTAGTTAGGCTTGACTGGCCTATCCTCATAACTGTGTGCTTGCTCCAGTCCACGAGCCGAAGCTCAGGGATGTGAACTGAAACCCTAACGAGATAATAGTTAGTGTATATATAAATAGATATATAAGACTGAACTGCGAGCTCTGTAAGTTCTGATCCAGGCCCAATTGGACGGTTCCACTTCGACGGTACCTACCCATCACAGAACAAACAGTCACCCACATTCAGGAAGCTTTTCCGATCCCGTTTCCACAGGTAAAATCGGAATGCCGCCCGCTTCAAAGGTTACCGGCCCCTAGCTATTCAGATAAATATGGAGTTGTTGCCACCGTTAGGTATCCCTCCATAACCAGGCACATCGCCATGGGTTTCCTACGGGAGAACTAGCTAAAACACCGCAGTGCTACCCTCAACTACTAACATAACAAAAGATGATAAAACGACAGCAATGACTTTACGAATGCACTGCCAGACTCAACAGCACAAGACAGTAATAATACGCATACATTTACACGTACTATCCCTGCCCAATGTAAGGTGTCTTCATTTTCGTAAAGGCCCTAAGTCCTGCTCCGATCGCGACCCATCCCAATATTCGACGCGAGAACTAGCCTACCCCACGCCCTAGTCGTAACAAATCTTAATCGCGCACCCTTGTACGTATCACGCCCAACCACACACAAAATCAAGATTTACAATTAATTTCAACAATTTCAACATAATAAAGATGATAAAACGACCGTAAGGACTTTACGAATGCACTGCCAGACTCAACAGCACAAGACAGTAATAATACGCATACATTTACACGTACTATCCCTGCCCAATGTAAGGTGTCTTCATTTTCGCAAAGGCCCCAGGTCCTGCTCCGATCGCGACCCATCCCAATATTCGACGCGAGAACTACCCCACACCCCAAGGTTTACAATAAATTTCGACAATTTATAATTTTTACAGAATTATAAAACTCTCGGCGGTACATTGGAAAAACTCTAAACTGTTCGCGTTAAACAAAGATAGCTAGTAATTCGTTTATTACACAACACCGGCAACAATTTCATATAATTCACAAAAGGAATTTAACACTATTTCTTTACAACGATAGAAATATATAACTTACAAAGACAGTCCGCCGAGCCGTACCCCTTTTAGCTATCTGGATCGAATGAATGACGAAAAAAAGTGCCCGCGCCTCCAGAAAACCCATCTTTTAAAGGCGAGGTCTCCCTTCTCTAAACTAACCTCGCCGTTTCTAGAACTACACATCATCCTTCATCCAATCGTGAGCTATTTCCGGCAAGCCGCCTCAGCGAATTTGCTCCTTTTTTATAAAAACTCCTTAATTCATATGATTGGAATAAGAATAATCCAAGATAATGTCTAACTAATTTTCCAGTTAATTATTCGTATACTAATATTTAGAATTCGCGACTAGTGCAATATCACAGAAAATGCAGCCAATAGAGATTCCTGGTTACATCAACCGCAGGATCAGTAGCAGTTGATGTTAAATCTTATTTCAATTTTTTTTTTACGGATAATCTTACGTTATTTCGCTACCAATAAGACAAACATGGAATTTAATTATTTACAATAAAGGAAATGGCTCAATCGCAACGCCATCTAACATCCCTCTTAAATACCACATCCATTTTTTTGAATTTTGAATTTTAGCTCCATCTACCCATCTAATTGTGAACTACTTCCACTTAACGACTGCAGTCCGTTACATCCCGACCCCCGAATCTTTATGAAGGTACATTCTTATTTTTTTTTTTTTTTTTTTATGACCGGAGTAAAGATTCTACTAATTTTAATACAGAACAATAAAAGACAACCTGATTTAAACCTCACACGGGCTGCAAATCGAGGTGAAGATACTTCTTTACCCACAGGCCCCCTTTTTTTTGTATATTTCCCCCTTTGCTAGAATCCAGTCATCCCACACATTAAGTGTCTGTGCAGTTTAACCATATCAAGACAAACCACTTCTCAGTCCCGATACCAAGCTTGATAGTAGTCCCGCAACACAAACTATCTCCTCGAACCAGGACATGACAGTCTAAAGCAAGGAAAGCCTGGTTGTGAGGCAAGCTCAGTCCTAGCGACTCAGAGTAAAAGTTTGTGGAGCGAACCTATCTTACGTTCTTCCACAACCAATTACCCCATCCCCCAATAATAAAGTCATCCCTTAACAGCCGTCAAACATAGTAGGTGCAAACGGTCCACCCCACTTGGCTCGAAACCCAAAAGCATTTGCCCCGAAAATGGCGCATGTACAGTGTAGCTCGTTATAACCTAACTGTATAGTTGAGGAAGTGTGAAGGTACCTTAACGGTATGCTTAGACCTCGGATTCATCAATCTCGAGCCCGTCTATTATCCTAACTCTTAGCAATCCTTCATAATTCCGATTGAGGTGCATGCAGAATGACTAGACTATAACCAAGCCTCGCGATTCTACTCCCCATAGTGCTGGTTGGGAAGGCCCTTCACACTGAATTTAAACAAGTACTCATTCAACATACAACCTTTCCATGACCATTCCTTAACGTGAATATTCCTTTCGCTCTAACATAACCAACTTCCATGGTCATTCAGACTACCAACCAATCAGCACCCGATACAAACGCATGGTTATTGTTTCGTAATTTCAGGAATGCTCCAGCTTTTGCAAGGAAAAGCGGATTTCAGTATCCCCCTCTATTGCACACCACGCGTGGCAAATTGATAAATTTTGATTAAGTCTTAAAGTCGAACGAACCTTACTACAATTTTTTCCTTTTGTAATATTTAATTAATTTTTTTTTTTTTTTGGTAAAGCCACCCTGCTCCCCACCATCTGACGGGATGAGAATATATTTCGTTAACAATTTAGGGTGAAAGTGACTAATGTGAAACTAAGTGAAAATTACTATGATCAACTCATTCACATGATGGACTACTGCTCATACTATCAGATGGGCTTCACCCTATCCACCAAATTTATTGATCACATTTTTTTTTTTTTTTTTTTTTTTATATATATCCTCAGAACAGATCTAAATTATTAATTGAATATAATTTTAAATCAATCCTACTTACTAGTTCTACTTAACTAACTACATTACTTAAATCTACAAATTCTTACATACTAAGTAAAGTAATTGCAAAATCTAATCAACAATTCAAGCTTAAGTTCACGAACCTTCTCTTCTCTTCCCGATCCAGCCCCAGCCTACTGCGTATAATATCTAGACAGATGTATAGTATTGAACTTCCCCCGAACCTCATTAGTTTGGGGGTCTAACAAAATGTACACATTTTGGTAAGGATTTCCCGCCACTACGTATGGACCTTCATACAACGCCTCAAACTTCTTGGTTACCTTTAATTTCGCGCTAGATTTATTTAACTTCCTAATTTTTACTAAATCGCCGACCTGATATTCAATCAACCGATATCTACCATTAAACTTCGCCTTCCGTTTTTCCCCAGCCTCTTGTAGATTCTTACGCGCTATCTCCCTGACTTTCTGTACGTCTAGCTCTCCATTACTCCTACCTATAATCTCGTCAAACGACAACCTCGTCGAAGTTCCGTACATTATCTCACAAGGGGTAAATCCTGTGCTTTCATGATAAGTGTTATTATATAGCTCCTCCAACTTGGGAAGAGTCTTTACCCATCCTTTGTGATTCGTGCTATTATATGTCCTAAACAAACGCCCTAACTCCCTGTTGACTCGCTCTACTGTATTTGGTCGTGGGTTCCTAACCGTAGTGTATACCACTCTAACCCCCAACGTTTCCATGCCCTCTTTCCACACTCGACTAGTGAACTGGGTCCCATTATCCGACATTATCGCCTTCGGCTTTATTATGTCGAAAAACCTCTTTGCCTTATTAAACACTGCCACCGCCGTTGCCTTCTTAAGCTCAAAAAATTTGACAAACTTACTAAACGAATCCTGTAGAACGAGTATATAATTCATTCCAAATTTACCCGTAGGGAGAGGCCCGTATATATCTACCATCACTAAATCGCCAATATCTCTTGTAATTATTGAACAGCATGGGCCTACTTTGTTTGAATTAGAATGCTTTGTTAACTGACATACGTCACAAGTCCTCACTAAACGTTTCACACTCTTAGTTAATCCTTTCCAATAAAACCGATCCCTTATATACTTTATCACCTTGTAACCTCCCTGATGACCCATTTCGAGATGTACTTGCCTAACTAATCCTTCCCTAAGGACATTTGGTAAGAAAATGACTTGTCCCTTTTCACCCCCCTTATCTATATACAAAACGTCATTAATCAATCTACACCTACTCGCCAAACCCGCTAACTCTCCTCTTGTGCTGGCCGTACTTATCTGATTAATTAACCTACTTATCTCTACATCAGCCCTTTGCAATTCAGGTAGTAGTTTTAATTGGTTCAGTAATTCTTTATTTCGTTGCGCTTCCATATATAGGATGCTCGGTGACCTAACCTTTTCTTCCTGCAAAAGTTCCCCTTTAGGAGGATAGCGTGACAATACGTCCGCGACCACATTATCTCTCCCTTTAATATGTTGTATTTCATACTGAAAATTCTCTAAATAGTTAATCCACCGAGTTACCTTAGCGTTATATAACCTCCACGTCTTGACAAATGCCAAAGCCTTATGATCCGTCCTAATAACTACCCTAGCTCCCCTCAGATACGTTTCGAATTTCTCTAAACAACAGATTACTGAATAGAACTCCTGTTCAGTCACTGTCCAATTTAATTGAGCCCCCCTTAATGCCTTACTATAAAACCCCAGCACCCTCTGCTGATCATCATCGCCTACCTGATATAAAACCCCTGCTAATCCCACCTTAGAACAATCCGTTTGCAAATAGAAAGGTTTAGTAAAATCCGGATGATGCAATTGGATAGTTTCTAAGAACAAAGCTTTAATTTGTTCGAACGCCCTTTGTTCGAGTTGACCCCAACCCCAGCCTTTACCCTTCTTCAACAAATTATATAATGGTTGCGCTTGAATATTAAAGTTAGGTATAAACTTCCTATAAAAATTACATAACCCCAAAAATGCCCTCACATGCTTTATCCTTCTAGGTATCGGAAACTCTTGTATAGCTTTAACCTTATCTGGGTCAGTGTGTAATCCCTGAGTAGAGATGATGTAACCCAACATCCTCACTTCCTTACAACAAAACTCACATTTCTTTAAATTACACGTTAAACCTGCCTTTTGCAATTTACCTAAGACTATGTCCAAATGTTCCAAATGTTGTGTGAATGACCCTGTCGTTATTATCGCTAGGTCATCTAAATAATTAACACAAAATTCCCTGACCTCATGTCCTAATATTATATCCATGGCCCTACTAAAACTTCCCACGGACGTTTTCAACCCTTGGGGCAACACATTATAAACGTAGGACTTCCCATTGAAGGTGAACCCCGTATATTTTTTACTATTCTGCGTAATAGGTATTTGGAAATAAGCATTATTCAAATCTACTACACTTATATAGTTAGCCCCATGGAAGGAATTCATGACACCAATCTGTAGTGGTGGTTTCTCCGTTTCTGCCACCATATATTTATTTATCTCTCTAGCGTCTAATAACACTCTAATCGAATCATCTCGCTTAATCGTAAAAGTCAATGGACTACAATAAGGAGTTGCAGATCGACTAACTATCCCCAAATCTTCCATTTCCCTTAGCTTTTCTTCTACTCTCCCCCTATAAGCATATGGCACCGGATAATTTTTCTTAACAATAGGTACATCTGAACACATCACTATCTCGTGCTGATAGCAGTTCGCTCTCCCTAAACGCGAAGTGAACACACCCTTATATTTATGTAACAATTTTAGCAAGCTATTCCTCTGTTCTGTCTCTATAGCAACTCCGGTCTCTAGACTTGTCCAGACTAGATCATTAAACTCGCTACAACTATCCATGGCTGATATTAATTCCTCACTCTCCCTTAGGTCGGCTCCCTTTACTTGCTCTAAAAACGGTATTACCTCTCTTTGCCCTGCCTGATCCAGAACTAAACCTCTATCTATTTTTCCCGTGTTGATAGTTACTTCATTCCCCTTTAACCAATCAAATCCTAAATTCAACGAATTAACTAGGCCTGGAACTACTACAAACCCCATATTTTGTACACACTCTCCTAGCTTTAAAGGCAATAGAACTATTTTCTTAATCTCTCCGCTCCTATGACCCACAGCTGTCTTAATTTTAAAGGGTCTAATCGGCATCCACGGTATTTCGCGACTCCTATCCGACCTCAGTACATCCCAGAATTCCTCTGAGATGCTGGTTATATCACAACCAGTATCCACTAATCCTATAACCTCATGATCAAAAATATGCACTATTACTTCTGAACTAAAGGTTCCCTCATCGCGTTCTGTAGACCTTTCATCAAATACCGCCTCTATCGACACAGGATCGCCTTGTCTCAAAAGTTTCTGTTCAATATTTAATTTAATCACATCAACTATTTGTTTATCGATAAAGAGACTCTTTGGTTCTACTGTTCCAAAACCCAATCCCTCACGTATACCACGAGTAGTCATCTTCGCCACTAGCGGCGCCCTAATACCGTTTCCTACCTTACCTAAAGCTAGCCCTGGATTCCAACCCATTTTGATCATCATATCTAACGCTGCGCTCCCTGTGACTGAGGCTAGATCGGGAACAGAACTTCCAGCCTCTACTAGTTTAAACCTGCGGATGACGCTAACGCCGATGTATCACTCTGCACTACCGTTGCCACCTGCTCACCAGACGGTCGAGTTTTGCTTGGCTTAGGCCAACTGCGATAGTCCTGACGAGAATCCTTAGCCCTTTTCTCCGGTATCCTCTTCTCGCCGCCAGAGGTTGGAGTTGATACAGCCTCTTGCCGAGCTATATCGTCCATCCCTCTCAAAAACTCCGCTGTTTCAATGATGTTATTCAGCTTGGACGTATACCATCCCTGTTGCACATACTTCGGAAACTGCCTAATTATGTCCCCAATCAGTTGTTTCTCGGAAAACTTATAAGTTAGCATCTGAGCCTTCCCGGTCAATCTTAGGAAATGGCCTAACATAGTAGGCGACTCCGCTTTATTCCAAACTCCATGCACTATAGACCGGCGTAATTCGTTCTGTTCGCTTTCTCCCCAGAAGGTAGCCAAAAAGTCCGCCTTGAAGTCTTGCAATACGCTCCAACGACACTTGTAAACTCTTGCCCACTCTCTGGCTTCACCCACTAGACATTCTTGTATCAAGTCTAATTGATTGCCGTCCCGACCGACCTTTCCCAAATATGTTGTTAGGTCTTCCAAAAACGTCACCGGATGCACATCGACTTTGTCTCCGAACTTGGGCTTCTCGAACGTTACATTTCTCACATGGTAGTTTATGTTTCTAGGTAACTCCGAGTTGACACACTCTACGAAGATCGAGGGTTCCCCATTTTCCCTTAATCTAGGAGAGTCTGTATGTAGTTGTTGATTCAATTCCGGATTAGCCTGTTCCCTAACCACAGACAACGCTTCTGTGGGCACTGCCCCCCATTCGCGACTACTTCCGCTTCTGTCTGCTGGAGAAGCTCTTGTCTCACTCATCTCAGCCCTTAACGTCTCCAATTTCGCAGCTAAATCTTCTATAGTACGATTCAACTTCCTATACCGAAGGTTAGCTAAAGAAGTGTTCACATTCACACTTCTCCCCTCCGGTCTCCTTCTAGCTTCAATTGTCCGTCTCACACGCCTAGATGTGGTAGGTACAGGTTCATTGGGCGTCGTAGTTTGCCTTACAGGACTAGTCGTCCCTTGCTCACTTGTCCTGCTTTCCCCATAACGGGCAGGCGCCCGCCTTTTCCTGCTCGGCTTATCCATACTATATTTATCACTGATCGAACACTCAAAGAACACTACACGTAACGATTCGTCAATACAATCACTATAAACTCCCTTTTAACTTATAAATTTGAACACCACTTTCAGCTAAGACTCACGGCTCATAACCGGAACTATATATACACGATAAGTTAACAAATAATACATTATAGCGTTAACTGTTGGTTGGGATGCCTCACTGTCATACAATGTTGCACTCCAACGATATGTGTAGGTATTTCAATTCAATAAATGTTTCTCCCGAGTTCGACCTACTCAAGTCTATAAGATACTTAATATCGACCCCCCAACAATTCGACTGATAACATCCTAACCCAGACTTTACGACCCCCCATTGTTTATTATTCTCACCATTTTTCATTTTACACTAAATTCACCCCAGCATAATTTCCTAGAGACCCTTACCTATAATACAGCAACAAATTGTACGGTATGCAACATACCGTACTCCTACCCTCAACTAACCCACAACAAACAAACACAATGCCAACGACCGATGGTCAGAATATAGTGTCTATCCCGAACACTGCAACGAAATTGTCTCAGACTCTGATCTCAGGTCTCGGCTCCAAATCGTACTGGCGCCTGACCTTCCAACCTATCCCCGGGCAGACAAAATGTTACCATCCTGGTTACCGACACCAAATTGTGGTGTCGTCCTGGCCACCAGGCATTAACTTGTAGTGTGTAGTCTTGATCCACGTCATCAAATTTTAACGTGTAATCCTGGCTTACGGCCCCAAATTGTAATCACCCCGGTCCTAGATCACGTCCCCAAGATGTAATGTCCTGGTCACGCGGGACCAAATTGTAATAAACACTGCCTTAACCATAGTAATCCTGGTGAGCGGCAGCAAATTGTACCGTGATCCTGCGTCACAGCTCCAATACGTAATAAAGCGGTGGTCATACCCGCGGCATTTCACCACACTAAATAAATCGTCTATATTGTTAATTCTACTTTGGCCAATGATCGTATAATGGTCAGAGGAGACCCTAGATGAGCCCGCATATCCCGGATCCTATAGAGTTCTAGGAAATGCTGGTATTTATATAATGAAACATTACTATACAATTACTTAATTCTACCCCCACTTACTTTAACTGATTTATGTTAAGGTACAACAATTTCTCAATGAATGAGTCTCTCACAAATAATTTTCTCACAAGCAACCTACAACCGTACTAGATCCTAACACTGCCCTAATTACTACTACTGTGGCAAACAATCCGAATAACTTTATTGATCTAACCTTTTACATTGTCGACTTAGTGTTGCAAGCCTAACACTGCCCTAATCACTACTACTGTGGCAAACAACCCGAGTAACTTTATTGATCTAACCTTTTACATTGTCGACTTAGTGTTGCAAGCCTAACACTGCCCTAATTACTACTACTGTGGCAAACAACCCGAATAACTTTATTGATCTAACCTTTTACATTGTCGACTTAGTGTTGCAAGCCTAACACTGCCCTAATTACTACTACTGTGGCAAACAATCCGAATAACTTTATTGATCTAACCTTTTACATTGTCGACTTAGTGTTGCAAGCCTAACACTGCCCTAATTACTACTACTGTGGCAAACAATCCGAATAACTTTTGCTCCCCATAGGCATATACTTTGAATTTGTTAGTTTTTGTTTCCCCGTTGGCACATACTTTGAATTTGTTAGTTTTTGTTTCCCCGTTGGCACATACTTTGAATTTGTTAGTTTTTGTTTCCCCGTTGACACAGGCTCCACCAATCGCCGTGTGCAGTGGGATACTACCAACTTTAAATATCCCCCCTCTATCCTTTTGTAAGCACGTAGCCCCAAATGGAACTTACGCGCCTTTAGAGAGTAGGATAGCTGACTCGTATTTTCCCTCCCCCAATATCTGAATCCAGACAAATGTATACGTCTAATTAGACTTGAATTAGAAAGGCGTTGCCAATTAATTCTAATTCAAGATAAGATTATTTCTTTCACAATATTGTCAAAACATAGTATGACTAGTACAGATTCAATGAATAGTTTCATGTCGTAGCGCGGTCTGATGACCAATCCATCAAATGAGATTCTGTGTCCGAAATAGGATCTTTAACATGTCAGAACTGACTCATACTTGTCACGTGCATAAACGAGATCGATATAGTGTCCCTGGTGTAGAAGACAGCCATATCTAGGGTCAATTGCCCAAATCAATTAAGGTTCGATACAGGTTCCAAATTAGGAAAGCGCTCTGCTAAGGTGAGCTAGATGTACCTCGCCAAAATGATTCCTCGGCTACGACGCTCCGAGTAATAAGTATTATTTATAGCATAGTATTTTATTCAAAGTCAATTGGTAGATCAGTCAAACAAACTTCTCATTTCGGAATAATTTCTATTACGAATTTGATTAATTATGATGTGGGTGGATTTAAAATATGTTATGCCACCAATCCAAGTTTCATTGAGACCATACTAAGTCAGTTGCTAGGCAAGAAGAACATTAGCAACGCGGTCCAACGACGGCTCGCTTATAGGTCTAATCCGAATACAACGAACGCCTACTAAAATATACAACACGATAGCTCGTATACAATTTACTCAAATCACGATTTCACCACGGCATTAATGCACGAAAAACCTTAACTAAATCAATCACAAGCATCACCAAGGAATGATATGTCACATCACCAAGCAAAGGCCCGATTAGCTCAGAACCGTTACAATACTAGTCCTTACTAATACACTTCCTAACCTATTCCCATTGTGTGAGTGCCTACTCTACCCCCAACTTAGAACTTCTGTTCAACCAAACTAGGTGTAACGTCACCTTATTTACATTTAAACGTGTGGTGTGTTGTGAGCCTATCATGTATTGATGGTATTCCATCAACACTCCTGCTCTGCTATGGGTGCAAGCTAGTTAGGCTTGACTGGCCTATCCTCATAACTGTGTGCTTGCTCCAGTCCACGAGCCGAAGCTCAGGGATGTGAACTGAAACCCTAACGAGATAATAGTTAGTGTATATATAAATAGATATATAAGACTGAACTGCGAGCTCTGTAAGTTCTGATCCAGGCCCAATTGGACGGTTCCACTTCGACGGTACCTACCCATCACAGAACAAACAGTCACCCACATTCAGGAAGCTTTTCCGATCCCGTTTCCACAGGTAAAATCGGAATGCCGCCCGCTTCAAAGGTTACCGGCCCCTAGCTATTCAGATAAATATGGAGTTGTTGCCACCGTTAGGTATCCCTCCATAACCAGGCACATCGCCATGGGTTTCCTACGGGAGAACTAGCTAAAACACCGCAGTGCTACCCTCAACTACTAACATAACAAAAGATGATAAAACGACAGCAATGACTTTACGAATGCACTGCCAGACTCAACAGCACAAGACAGTAATAATACGCATACATTTACACGTACTATCCCTGCCCAATGTAAGGTGTCTTCATTTTCGTAAAGGCCCTAAGTCCTGCTCCGATCGCGACCCATCCCAATATTCGACGCGAGAACTAGCCTACCCCACGCCCTAGTCGTAACAAATCTTAATCGCGCACCCTTGTACGTATCACGCCCAACCACACACAAAATCAAGATTTACAATTAATTTCAACAATTTCAACATAATAAAGATGATAAAACGACCGTAAGGACTTTACGAATGCACTGCCAGACTCAACAGCACAAGACAGTAATAATACGCATACATTTACACGTACTATCCCTGCCCAATGTAAGGTGTCTTCATTTTCGCAAAGGCCCCAGGTCCTGCTCCGATCGCGACCCATCCCAATATTCGACGCGAGAACTACCCCACACCCCAAGGTTTACAATAAATTTCGACAATTTATAATTTTTACAGAATTATAAAACTCTCGGCGGTACATTGGAAAAACTCTAAACTGTTCGCGTTAAACAAAGATAGCTAGTAATTCGTTTATTACACAACACCGGCAACAATTTCATATAATTCACAAAAGGAATTTAACACTATTTCTTTACAACGATAGAAATATATAACTTACAAAGACAGTCCGCCGAGCCGTACCCCTTTTAGCTATCTGGATCGAATGAATGACGAAAAAAAGTGCCCGCGCCTCCAGAAAACCCATCTTTTAAAGGCGAGGTCTCCCTTCTCTAAACTAACCTCGCCGTTTCTAGAACTACACATCATCCTTCATCCAATCGTGAGCTATTTCCGGCAAGCCGCCTCAGCGAATTTGCTCCTTTTTTATAAAAACTCCTTAATTCATATGATTGGAATAAGAATAATCCAAGATAATGTCTAACTAATTTTCCAGTTAATTATTCGTATACTAATATTTAGAATTCGCGACTAGTGCAATATCACAGAAAATGCAGCCAATAGAGATTCCTGGTTACATCAACCGCAGGATCAGTAGCAGTTGATGTTAAATCTTATTTCAATTTTTTTTTTACGGATAATCTTACGTTATTTCGCTACCAATAAGACAAACATGGAATTTAATTATTTACAATAAAGGAAATGGCTCAATCGCAACGCCATCTAACATCCCTCTTAAATACCACATCCATTTTTTTGAATTTTGAATTTTAGCTCCATCTACCCATCTAATTGTGAACTACTTCCACTTAACGACTGCAGTCCGTTACAATTATATAAATACCAGCATTCCTAGAACTCTATAGGATCCGGGATATGCGGGCTCATCTAGGGTCTCCTCTGACCATTATACGATCATTGGCCAAAGTAGAATTAACAATATAGACGATTTATTTAGTGTGGTGAAATGCCGCGGGTATGACCACCGCTTTATTACGTATTGGTGCTGTGACGCAGGATCACGGTACAATTTGCTGCCGCTCACCAGGATTACTATGGTTAAGGCAGTGTTTATTACAATTTGGTCCCGCGTGACCAGGACATTACATCTTGGTGACGTGATCTAGGACCGGGGTGATTACAAGTAATAATGTTGATATCTTCGATTCAGAGCCTAAAGTTAACAATTTTGGTGTTCCTCAAGGAAGTATTTTAGGACCTCTATTATTTCTATTATATATAAATGATCTTCCATGTGTGTTGCCGCGCACCCCTATTATCTGCGGGTGACGGCTATTACAACTTCATCAGGCGTTTACGCGTTAATTACAGTGAATACCTACCTACTCTAATTAAATCAATCCGCTATAATCTGTCAACTGTAAGCACGATTAATAAATCAAATATATATTGTCAACTTGGACTTTAATTGAAGCCCCAGTGTATACGCTAAATATACATATTGGTGGCCCATGAGGGGAAATAAAGAAATCAAAGAAGAAGAAGATTGAAGAAACCTGGGTAGAAAATCTCGTCAAGGCGGGGCCGGTCGGTTGCTGTGCAATCCTGTTGGACGTGATTGAGAATTGGAGATAGGACTTCAAGCTTCAAGGTGCAGTCAGAATCATCCACGAGTTCTGGGCTGAGGTGACAAGATTCGTCAAAAGAATCTCACCGCCTGTTGAGCTGCTACTAAAAAGATAAGTGGTCCACTCCTTTCTTCCCAGCATCCCTAATCTTTTATCCTTTAATTTTAGATCTTCAATTTTATTCATAATCAACCTAATTCTTCAACTACTCAGAGTGGTTCATTTGTGCAAAATTAAGTTTTTTTTCAATTTTGTACCTACCTACAGCTTGGATAAGTTAATCTCAGTAATCTAAGTTGATTAAGCTGTAGATTGAATACTTTAATTGTTAATATCACCGTCTATCACCTTATTACTAGTGATTTACACTTTAAAGCGTACAGTATCCCTTAGAAATATATAACGTCGCGGTTTTTCTGTACTTGTAGGTACCTACCTAGTCTACCTACAACTTACTTAGTAAGTCCTAAGCAAAAATCAAGGTTTAGTGAATTTATTAGTCGCTAACCAATCCTCATTCGAGTGCAAATATATAACATTGCGCCGATAATTTCAGATTCTATCCTACGGCAAGTGCACTGCAGCGCGCGGTCAGCTGTGCGAGCGGAACCGGTTTCCCGTACACAGGTATCGCCGAGTTGAGGAGCGTGAGCCATTTTTTTGTTATTGTGATGGATTAGCTTGTTTTTATACTTTGCGAACGAAGTTGTTTGGGCTTTATTAAAATGCCTACTGAGCCGCAAGCAGTGACCTCTGATATAGCAGAAAAAACTCTTTTAAACGACTTAATTGTTAAAAGATCCGCTGCAAAAGTGAAGGTAACAAAATTTAAAAAATATTTAAGTGGCATTCATAGTGCTACTAAGTTGGATACTACACAATTAACCGAGTTACGCTTAAAGCTTGCTAAATTGGAGGCGCTGTCGGTAAGGGTTGATGAGTTGCAAAGTTAAATAGAGGTGTTAAATTCAAACAATTTATCGTTCGAAATTGATGAACGCGATGCAATTGAAAGTGATATTATTCTTAACATGTCAATAGCTAAGACTTTATTAGATAAATTCTCAAAGTCGGAATGCAAACACCGACGTTCTTCGGGTCATGATAATTCGTGTTGTTCGGATCCTAATTCGGATGATGTAAGGCTACCGCAGATACAAATATCAAACTTTGACGGTACTTATTTCCAGTGGCTTAAGTGTCGCGACATGTTTGAGAGTTTGGTTCACGGGAATGAACGTTTAACAAACATTCAAAAGTTTCATTACCTTACATCGTATTTGGAAGGCGACGCCGCGAGAATTGTTTCAAATCTTACCGTGTCGTCTGCGAATTATACTGAAGCGTGGAGCTTGCTTTGCAACCGGTATGATAACAAAAGAATCTTAATCGATCATCACTTAAGTTCCTTATTTAGTATTAAGCAAGCTCAACGTGAGTCGCAAAGATCATTGAGATTTTTCGTCGATCATGTAACTAAAAACTTACGTGCATTAACCAGCTTAGGTGTACCCACTGGCAACTGGGATGTTATGCTTATTTATACGCTATCTTCAAAATTAGCGAACGATACATTAGAAAAGTGGGAAGAATATCGAAACACATTAGATAGGGATATTCCAACGTTAGAACAGTTCTATAAATTCTTAGAGGATCGCGCCGATGTGCTTGAGGCTTTAAATCGTAATAAACCCGAGATCAATCGGCCCAAGTCTCATGACGTCAACGCTCGGCCTAGTTCTGACTCGCCTAAACATAAGCAGGGTCAAAGTACCCACACGTCTCATACAAAATCATTTACATCATCTCAGACAAAAAATGATAAACCCAATACTAAGTCTAATACGTACTTGTGTATTATTTGTGATGGAAATCATAGAATTTATGACTGCCCCACCTTTAAGGCAATGGGCATAGACGAAAGGGTTCAAGAAGTTAAGAAGTACAAATTGTGTGTCAACTGTCTTAGGCAGGGACATCACGTAGGTACATGTCGAATGGGTTCGTGCAGTGAGTGCAATAAAAGGCATCACTCTTTGTTGCACCGCCCCGGCATGTCATCCAAAGCAAATGATCATACAGCATTAGATGAATCTTCGAATACCTTGACCCATCGAAAGGTGAGGGTTCGAGCCCTACTAGACTGTGGTAGCCAATCATCGTTTATTTCCAAGGCATTAAAGAATAAGATGTCATTAACGACATTCCCAAATGACTCGCTAAAGGTCATAGGAATAGGCAACACGGTCACTTCACATATCAATGAAAGCTGTCTTGTCAAAATTAATTCTATAAATAATGATTATAGTGCAAATTGCTCATGCTTTATTTTAAATGAATTAACCGGTTTAATACCGAAGTATCAGGTCAACATTGGCGCACTGAACTTACCCGAAGGTGTAGTGTTGGCCGATCCATCTTTTAATCAACCAGCACCTGTAGATATGTTGATAGGCGCTGACCTGTTCTGGGACATCCTGGGTAACGATCAACGTTCCCTCGGTCCCCGAAAGCCGATATTAAGAAATACTCGGTTAGGCTGGATAATATCCGGACCTATGTATGCTACTAGTGCAAATAAATCTACGCATTGTAACAAGGTTGTTGTAGGAACATTGTTACCTTACAAGGTAGATTTAGATTCCATGAATAAATTCTGGGATTTAGAAGAGGTACCAAAACGGCGTATAATGAGTGAAAATGACAGAGTTTGTGAGCAACATTTCATCACTCATACTACAAGAGACGTCGACGGTAGGTTTTGCGTGAAGTTGCCTTTAAGGGATACCCCGGACTGTCTAGGAGACACCTACAGTCTAGCCAAGAAGCGACTCCGATATTTAGAAGGTCGTTTTAGAAAAAATCCAGGCTTAAAGGAACAATATAATAAATTCATAAATGAGTATGCTGAATTAGGGCATCTCTCGTTTGCAAAAGATGAGAGAAGAATAACTTATTATTTGTGTCACCATGCTGTGCTAAAGTAAGAGAGTGAGTCCACCAAATTACGCGTAGTGTTTGATGGGTCTGCGGCTTCCACATCAGGTCGCCCGTTAAATGATATTTTACGGGTGGGTCCCGCCCTACAGGACTCATTCTTTGCGATATTGATGCGTGCTAGACAATACAAATTTCTGCTAACGGGGGACATTGAAAAAATGTACCGCCAAGTCCTAGTGCACGAAGAAAACCGCGGACTACAGCGTATACTATGGCGTGAGAACGAATCTCAACCTATTGAAAGTTTGGAGTTAAACACGTTGACTTATGGCACAGAAAGTGCCAGTTACCTCAGCACTCGTTGCTTATGGCAGTTAGGTGAGGTACAAGATGATAAATTCATTAAAAATGTCATACAATCTGATTTCTACGTCGATGATCTTATTACCGGGGCGAATACCGAACCGGATTTAATATATATACAACAGAATGTTTCTAAGGCTCTTAAAAGTGGTTGTTTCAACTTAAGAAAGTATAAGAGTAACCCACAGCTATGTTTAAAAGCTTAAGTACTAATAACGAAGATAATTTAACAGTGAGTGACTCTTCCAGTACTCTTGGGCTGGGGTGGATACCATCCCAGGATGTGTTACATTTTCCTATTAAAAACTTTATCTTTAATAAAGATGCAATCATAACTAAAAGATTTGTAATGTCTAACGCATTTAAAATATTCGACCCGTTAGGGGTCTTAAGTCCCGTGATAATACAACCTAAAATGCTGTTGCAAAAAATGTGGCAAAAGGGACTGGAGTGGGACCAGCCGGTCACTAAAGAGTTACGAGAGGAGTGGTTAAATTTTACAGATAATTTAGTATGGTTGAATAAATTTAAAATTCCGAGGTTAGTTCTGTGTGATGACCCTCGCTGGATTGAGCTGCATTCGTTCAGTGATGCATCTCAGTGCGCATATGGCGCGTGTATCTATTTAAAATCAGTTAGCGGGAGTGGTCACACTGTTGTTAGGCTTTTATGTGCCAAGTCAAAGGTCGCTCCGGTGAAACAGACGACAATACCCCGTCTCGAACTGTGTGCGGCATTGCTAGCCGCCAACCTTTGCAAGTGTGTTACCGAGTCTCTGCGTCACGCGCCTGGGCGCATAGTACATTGGTGTGATTCTAGTGTTGTTCTAAGTTGGATAAAATGTGATCCCACCAAACTAAAAATGTTCGTGGCTAACCGGGTCTGTGAAATAGTAGAATTAACCAATGCCTCGTCGTGGCGGTACGTCCCCACTGCAATGAACCCAGCAGATTTAATCTCCAGGGGAGTGTCTGCTAAAGCCCTATTTTCACATGACTTATGGTGGTTCGGTCCTAGTTTTTTACATAAGGACGAAATGTATTGGCCTAAGTTGAATGCAGTAACTTTAGATAAATTACCGGAAATAAAGGCAAATTTATCCACAGAAATGGATGACCAGATTTTGAATTTTGAAAAATTCTCATCCTTCAATAAGCTTCGAAACGTTGTTGCATACGTGAAACGATTTACATTTAAATCACATCATGCAAGTGATAAGCGAGTAGGAACGCTTACGGCGGCGGAATTGTTGGAGTCGTTTCATACACTATGCGTTATAGCTCAGCGTGAGTCATTTTCTATCGAATACGATTTACTCATAAAGGGTAAACAATTACCAGCTCGAAGTAAAATTTTGTCGTTATCTCCGTTTGTAGATGAATATAAATTAATTCGTGTTGGCGGTCGCATAGATGCGTCTGCATGCGCATTTGAGAAACGGCATCCGATACTTCTACACGCCTCGCATAGATTCACTAAATTATATTTTATAAGTGAACATATTGTAAACCTACACGCAGGTCCACAATTGTTGCTGGCAACGGTTAGAGAAACGGTCTGGCCTGTTAATGGCAGGCAGATCGCCAGACGCACTGTTAGTAACTGTGTTCGATGCAGGAGGCTTAATGGAAAAACATTGTGTCCAAAAATGGGCAACTTACCTTCCCAGCGTGTGAATCCCGACTTTCCGTTCCTGTCAGTGGGTTTCGACTTCGCTGGACCGTTTATGATTTTAATCGGAAGGGACGCGGAAGTCGCTTAATTAAATGTTACATGTGTATTTTTGTGTGCCTACGTTATAAGTGCATTCATCTCGAAGCAGTTAGTGATTTAAGTAAGGATGCATTTGTATTGACTCTCAGACGTTTCATTGCGCGTAGATGCCATTGGAAATATTTAGTGACAACGGTCGTAACTTTGTCGCTGCCGCGAAGGAAATGGGGAGTTTTTTAAATAATAATAGGGATCCTATATCTCATTTTGCAAGTCAGCAAGGTATTAGGTTCAGCTTTATACCTACTTACGCTCCTCACTTCGGTGGCATTTGGGAAGCCGGTGTCAAATCGGCCAAATATCATCTCAAACGAGTGATTGGAAATAGTCATTTAATATTTGAGGAAATCATAACTTTGTTTGCTCAAGTGGAGGCCATTCTGAATAGTCGTCCCTTATGTCCTTTGTCCTCCTCTCCTAATGACTTTCTGTCCTTATCACCGGGACACTTTATTATCGGTCGACCGCTCACGGCGTTACCCTCGCCCGGTCTAGAAGACATAGCAGAAGGAAAGCTTCTAACAAGGCATGAGCGCCTTGAAACAATACGGCGTCACTTCTGGCAAAGATGGCAGAAGGAATATTTGGCAGAACTACAGCAAAGGACAAAATGGCGGACAGGCAATGGTCATCTCAACATAGGTGACATGGTGCTGTTAGCAGAAGATAATACGCCTCCACTGAATTGGCGTCTAGGACGCGTTTTAAGACTGTTTCCCGGACCAGATGGAGTAGCAAGAGTCGCCGAAGTCAACACAGCGAGAGGTTGTGTGCGTCGCCCATTCACGCGTCTCTGTCCACTGCCTATAGCTGACGAAATGAAGAGTTGAAAGATGCCTTTCAACCCCCCGGAATATGTTGCCGCGCACCCCTATTATCTGCGGGTGACGGCTATTACAACTTCATCAGGCGTTTACGCGTTAATTACAGTGAATACCTACCTACTATAATTAAATCAATCCGCTATAATCTGTCGAACTCTAAGCACGATTAATAAATCAAATATATATTGTCAACTTGGACTTTAATTGAAGCCCCAGTGTATACGCTAAATATACATTGTGCCATTTCCAAAAAGTGTGTCCTATTTGCGGATGACACAACAATTATCTTAGATTGTACTAATATACATACGTATGAAATTGAAATAAACAAAACTTTAGATGATATTATCAAATGGCTGAATATGAATAAATTACAAATAATTCTTGATAAAACCAAACTGATCCAATTTAAAACTTATAAAAGTAAAGAAATAAACTTGAATATCAGTCATAACAATACAATAGTCCAACAGGTATCAAGTGCAAAATTCTTAGGCATAACATTAGACACACATTTTACGTGGAAGGAACATATTGACAACCTGTTCACCAAAATTAACAAATTTGTATTTGCTTTACGAAAGGTAAAAGACGTAACAAGCAGGCAAACAGCCATAATGGTCTACCACTCTTATGTCTGTTCCATAATACGCTATGGGATAGTTATCTGGGGTAACTCATCCGAACTCACCAGAGTTTTTATAGCTCAGAAAAAATGTATTCGCGCGCTGTTCAACTTAAAGTGGTCTGACTCTTGTAAACCAGTATTTAAATCCGAAAATTTGTTAACAGTGCCAAGCATTTACATTTATGAAGTAGCTAAATTTGTAAAACGTCACGACTACTCTTCGAAAATAATGATAATATGGGAAAGCGACAGATAACACACCTCCCAAAAAAAATGCCAGTATCCAGGTTGGAACTACTTAGGAACAACTGTGCTTACATGGCGCCACTTATTTTTAACTCCTTACCCAAGGGAATGGCGGAATTACCCTACACTAAATTTTTACGCACATTACGGGAGTGGTTTATTAAAGAAAGCTTTTACTCCACTTCAGACTTCCGGGTGAATAGTTCTTGTCGTTTTGGTGCGTATTGACTCAGAATCTTCATAAGTGTTTAAACCTAAATACTAATCTATTAATTTATTTAATTGTGTGATTAATATCTTGGACTTAACAGTCCAAATACCTAATATAATGTTGCATGCAGAAATTCTGTGAGACATGCTGTACACTATTGTAATTTTAATATCTTTATACTTTACCATGTTTCATGCAATAAATAGATTTATTATTATTATTATTATTATTATATATTGGTATTTTCTATTTTTCTGTACGGCGCAGAAACCTGGTGCTGCAAGAGCAACGATAGCAAAAAGATCGATGCTTTTGAGATGTGGTGTTGGAGAAGGTTGCTCAGAATTCCGTGGACCGCTATGAGAACCAACGAGTCCATACTGCAGGAGCTTAACATCACGACGAGGCTCTCAGCAATCTGCCACCAAAAAGCCCTTCGCTTCTTCGGACATATCATGCGGTCTCCTAAGCATAGTCCGGAGAAGCACATCATAGTGGGTCAGATGGAGGGAAGACGAGCCAGGGGCAGAGCACTCTCAAGATGGATAGATGCCATTAAGAAAACTGTGGGGCCGGACATCCAGACGGCAGTCCACAGCTGTAACAACCGCAGCGAATGGAGAGCTCGCTGTTGTGGTCGCGATCCTCAGCATTGAGGGACCGAGGAAGAAGAACCAGCTACACTGCTCCGAGGTGGGGAGGGCTACATGAAGGTGATCAACACTGGTGCCACGAATGTCGCCTGGGAAGCTGGCCAGGTCCTAACGCGAGCGGCAAGCTGTGGCGAGTCCGTGGTAAGTTTAGCGAAGCCATTATTATTATCTGACTCAGCCAAAATGTTGCCAAATAAGCTGAAGTATTTAGAGACTGCTTCACGTGATCTTACCGTACCCCTGCCTCCGTTTTAGTCACGAACCAAATTACTAATAATAATAGCATAGGTGGGGGTCCCTATAGCAGAAATCAGTATGGGAAGTTTAAATAAAAACGAGTATGATATTTTAATACATTTATTGTTACAATATAAACACACATTTGCAATTAACACTAAAGATCTTGGTTGCACAAACCTATTACACATGAAAATAAAACTTACCACTCAGCAGCCGATTTACCGTCAACCTTATAGGTTGTCACACACTGAGCAACAAATAGTTAATTCCAAGGTCCGTGAGTTATTAGATGCCTGTATTATACAAGAATCCGAATCTGATTACGCTTCTCCAAATATCCTAGTAAAGAAAAAGAACGGCGATAGTCGGTTATGTTTTGATTATCGTGCCCTTAACTCAATCACTATAAAAGACAGGTATCCGTTACCAAACATTGATGATCAGATTTCAAAACTAGCCGGTAAGAAATACTTTACAAGCCTCGATATGGCGCAAAGTTATAACCAAGTATTAACTGCACCAGAAGACTCTCACAAAACTGCGTTTATTACATCTCAAAGTCACTATCATTTTTTACGCGTTCCGTACGGTTTACCAAATGCACCATCTGTATTCATGCGAATGGTGAGTAAAATTGTTGATTCAATCCGTTATACTCAAACGTCACAACATAACAGTCCAACAAATGAAATTCTAGCCTTCTTAGACGATTTTGATTTTCGATCTCAATTGATTTTGATTCTGGTATAAAAATGACATAATCTGTGCTGCAAAAGTTCGAATCAGAAAATCTAAAATTAAATATGAAAAAGTGCTCTTTTTACAAAACAAAGTAACTTATTTAGGACATGAAATCTCACTTGATGGTAAACAACCGGCAGAGCTAAAATTAAGTGCAGTTTCACAATTCCCGGCACCGAAAAATGTACACGAAGTGCGTCAATTTGTAGGACTTTGTAGTTATTTCCGAAAATTTATATATAACTTCGCAGTCATAGCTCGCCCTTTAATCGAATTTACGAAGAAAAATGTGCCATGGATATGGAGTGATAAGCAAGTTCACAGTTTCGATGCGTTGAAGAAATGTCTGTGCTTCAAACCAGTGTTAGCTTTGTATGACCCTACATCTAATATATAAAATTCTCGTGTCACAGTTTTCGTTGCCGTACCCCTCCGAAACGGCTCGACCGATTATCATGAAATTTTGTGGGCATATCGGGTAGGTCTGAGAATCGGCCAACATCTATTTTTCATACCCCGGTTCGCGATAACCGACATCCACGCGGGCGGAGCCGCGGGCGACAGCTACTTAAATATAAAAATACATACCGATGCATGTGGTTAGGTATTGCGGGTATATTGCTATAACAGCAGTCTGACGGTAGCCTGCGCCCTGTTATATATTTTAGCCGTATGACGTCAAAGGAAGAAACAATGTATCATAGCTATGAGCTTGAAACACTAGCAGTTGTGGAATCGTTGCGTAAATTTCGGGTGTATGTAGTGGGTAAACACGTAAAGGTAGTAACAGACTATTTCGCTGTCCGCGCCACTCTTACGAAAGGTGATGTCATACCCCGCATTGCAAGATGGTGGTTGTTAATACAAGAATACGAATTAGAATATAGACCAGGTAATCGGATGAAACATTTTAACGCGTTGAGTAGAAATCCGATTGACGCTGTAAATATTAATCGTTTAGAAGTTCCTGACTGGTGTTTTACGATTCAATATCAGGATGACAAGTTGAAAAATATTATCGACCAATTGAAAACCGGTTCGACCGGACGCGACATTGTAAATAATTATGTGCTGTTAAAGGATAGGTTGTACAGGAAGACGCTCAGTGGTAATAGACTTGTGGTGCCTGACGCAGCTAGGTGGAAAATTGTTCAAATGCATCATGACGAAATAGGGCATGTAGGACTAAAACGCTGTTCTGAATTGATTAAAAGTGATTATTGGTTCTCTCAAATGACACGATTTATTAAGAAGTACGTTACATCCTGTTTAAGCTGTGCTTATGGTAAAAGAGAATATGTTAAAAGAGAAGGCAAGTTACACCCAATCCCTAAACCTACTGAACCTTTTAGAATGATACATGTCGATCATTTAGGCCCATTCTGTAGAACCAAGAAAGGTTATGAATATCTGTTAGTAATAACTGATGCATTTTCGAAATTATTAAGGATATTCGCATTATTTGGTTACCCGGATAGAATAGTAACTGACCATGCTGGCTTTTACTAGTAGGTATTTTATTAAGTTTGCGACTGACAAACAATTTAGACATACATTGTGTGCAATTGCGTGCCCGCGTGCCAATGGTCAAGTAGAACGCACTAATCGTACTATTCTGAATGCCCTACGCACCACTGACCCTAGTGAGGCAGCTAATAACTGGTCTAACTGTCTACCTGATGTAATTTGGGGTATAAATAATACTGTCAATGATACTACTTGTTTCAAGCCGTATGATTTGATGTTTGCTCGTAATAGTAGGCCAGTGTGCGACGTAACTATCCCGAATCGCGTATCCGAATCGACACAGTCCAAGCGTAGTAGAGCTAGCGTACGTATAAATAAAGCCAGCGTTAGGATGAAACGTAACTTTGACAAACGTCGCAAAAGTTGTCATATTTATAAAAGAGGAGACCTGGTTCTATGGAGGCAGGCACCTACAAGTAGTGCTGCTAAGGTTAACACAAAGCTAGATGACTTGTATTCGGGCCACTACATATTAACTAAAGCTATAGGCAATGACAGATACAGGATCAGGAGCATAAAGGGGTTAAGGGGTTACAAAAACTTTACGGGGCTAGTCTGTGCAGATTCTCTGCGACCCTATCGTAGCGTGGCCCCTATCTCTGACAGTGCCAGCAGCTCTGATGAACAACTAGAGACTGATGACCTTATTGATCTTTTACAAAGCTAATCAATATCGTGTTCTCCATTGCGGGAGCAATTGTTACAGGATGGCTGACTGTAACGCCACGCCACATGCCGAGCCCAGCCAAGCCGAGCCAACGCCAAGCCACGACAGTTCAGCGCCAGAACTGCCTGCCAAACCCGCCGCAATCGAGCATAACGTCACATCCAACTGTCAAATCAAAGCCTGCTCTGCTCATTTTAGTGATTATTCTGTAACGTGCACTAGTATAAGTCGGAACTCTGTCCGATTGCTTATAATTATTAATATATTTGATAAATAGTATATAATAGTGATTATTTGAAGTCTATGTGCACATTATCACCATTCCGTTTCACAATAGAAAATCGAGACGTGTCTTCCAGTGTAAATGACTATTTCTCAAACATGCAATGAAATATTGACATTACGTTCCTCTTAATAGGCTGCGAAGTATGACGTTTCAGGCGCGGCTAGGACCAGAGGCCGGCAATGGAATTTCATACAAACCTTGCAGGCCTAGGCCGGCAAAGTCCTCTTTTTTAATTTCGATTTCACATAAATTTGTGGCAAAGGCATCGACACTCTGCCACTATGCGTATTAAAAAAAAACAATAAACGACTTGGTATGTACTTAGAGCAGTTTTATTTACATAAAAAATCCACATTAACATAACTAATAACACATTATCATCAATTGTTTTCTTATCTATACATATAAATATTGAAATATTAATATTTCATCTAAATATTAGGTTGCGGTAAAAATATCTACTCAAACGTGCCTCGAACTAAGGTTTAAAAAAAAGGTTTGGCGGGAAACGTGATATTTTTTTCGACTTTTCGCTGTAATTCTGTTTTATCGGATTTAATTTTGTTGTTGATAATCTTGTTTTATTATAAATAATTCAATATGAGTTCGGACGAAACCACCGACGAAGAAATGCTTATTGATTGCACCCCACCTGAGTTAAGAGCTGAAGCGGAATTGGCTATAGCAAACTTGCTGCCGGCAAAATCAAAGGCGAAATATATGGTTACTTATGACAATTTTATAAATTGGAAAACCAAAAAAAATGCCCACAGTTTCTCAGAACGCGTGTTTTTAGCATATTTTAAGGAACTGGCCGATACTAGAAAGCCTTCAACATTGTGGGCAATGTACTCCATGCTTAAGGCCACAATGCAGGTAAAGCATAATATAAACATAAAAAACTTTGCTAACTTGACTATGTGGCTAAAACGACAGGGAGATGGACACAGGGCAAAGAAATCAAAGATATTTAGTTCAGAAGATGTACAAGCATTCCTAAATCAGGCACCCGATGAGATATATCTGGCCACCAAGGTAACTAAGCCTACTACTACAATAATACAGTAAATTCCAAATATAAAAAATATTTAATTTAAACAATTATTAATTTTAACAAAAAATATCTTATATCTATTTTAATTTACACTTATCAACATATATTTTACAGGTTGCTTTGATTTTGGGTGTTAGTGGTGCATGTAGAGGTGTTGAGTTGACTAACATAACCACCAGCGATATTGAATTCCAAGGGGAAATAGTGATAGTTAAGCTTCGAGACACCAAGACCAAAATAGACCGTTCCTTCGTGATCCGGGATGAGTTTCTGGACATTTTCAAAAAATATTATGCCCTACGGCCTCGTGGCACACAAACTAACAGGCTTTTTCTGAACTACAAAAAGGGAAAATGTACCAGGCAAGTGATTGGACGGCATAAAATGTTAACCCTGCCAAGACAAATAGCTGAGTTTTTGAATTTAGAACACCCCGAGCTCTATACTGGTCATTGCTTCCGTCGCACATCTGCAACATTTCTGGCAGACTCGGGAGCTAGTCTACGGGTTCTCAAGATGCATGGTGGGTGGAAGTCAGACAAAGTTGTTGAAGGCTATATAGAAGATTCTATTGAAAATAAAGAGAAAATTACAAAAAGTATCACAAAAAATATTGTCCTACAATACAAAAATAGCACAGCCGAATCTAATGCACAATCACCATCACTTTACACAAATCCACAACCAGGCACATCCCATGACCCTCCCGTTTTCATTGAACTGCCATCTGCCCCTTGTCAACCGCCATTGCATTCCCACCAGCCTCAAGATTTTCATGTGTCTGCACCACAATCTTCACTCGGAGAACCACATCCTCAGCCACAGGTGCCTCCTCAAGTGACAGCAAGTAAACAATCCTCCACTCGCATTGTGTCATCACAACCTGGCTCGTCAGCAGAAATTCAGCAAACCACCATAACTGTTCCCGGAAAAACAATTACCATATCAATAACTAATTGCCCAAATATGGCTAATGTCTCATTTAATATTTCCTAAATTTGTTAAATAACCTGTTTTGCGTTTAATTTTAGAAGTTATGCTTACCTTTGATGTTTTGTTTAATAAGCATCTTTTAATCCGAAACGCATTGTGTTTTAGTATTTTAAACTGTGACTCGAGAGTTTGGACTACAACGCTCGCTTAGTATTTTGCTTGTATTAGTTTAGTTTATCTACATATCTAGCAAAGTATTTATTGCTATCGAGTTCTGGTTGATTACGCATTGAGATCGAGAAGAGGTCAAAATGTCTTCAAAATGGCCTCTGCAGCAAATCGCGGCAATTCACCTTAGTTGCAACAAATAATTTATAACAATGACAAGTGTCACTGGCAATTCTAAAGGTTCGTTCAGAAACGTGCCTTTATCTTTTTTGAAGTAACATGTAAATGTTTTCTGTTAAAATTAAGCTAAAATAGACGAAATAGTAATATACACGTGAGTTTTAGTTTTTATCTTGTATACTTTTAATTTCTTTAAAAATATATCTTTAATTTTTTTGTTGTTTATTTCGTTGGCATGTTTGAGAAAAGCACTATACATACCTCGGCGGGATATATGGGGTTGCCTGCCTCAGACCTATCCATATGTCTTCGGCCGGCAACCCCTTTCATCCCGGCCTCTGTAGTAATGTACTATTAATATTAAATGAAATTCTATTAGTAATATAATGTACACAGATTAACAATTCCTTTTTTTACACGACTGCCCAAAAAAGGAGTGTATTGTGTTTAGGGTTCACGTATGTAAGTATGTGACTTTCTTTGTGCCACCATATCTCCTAAATACCTATACCGATTTACATGTGTGGGGTATTTCATTCGAATCCTTGCGTTAACCCGAGTATATAAAAATATGAAAAAAAAAAATGAATTAAGGCGCCAAAACAGATGTTTAAGAAAAAATATTCCTAAACCTATCGAGTGGGGTATACAATTTCAAATATATATGCAACTTATGTGTTTCTTTGTAATTTGAAATGGGAAATGATATTAAAAAAAATAAGTTGAAAATTGTATTAATAACAAATACTTAAACTAAATTAGCTGACTCTAGAACGCTGAACCTATTATTCTTAATCTAGCGTATATGGCAAAACATTATTTATACACAAAGAATAAGAGAAATTGTACGCAACAACATTTATATCATAATCTGAGTACCTCCACGCGGTGAAGGCGGTAACAGCTTAGCTGGCTAAAACTCACATTAAACAATATATCTATGCCTTCGGGCTTATGTTATTGTTGTTCTATATTTTTGCAGACACCTATTTGGCACGGTAGCCTACCCGGTAACGCAGAGGAGCAGCCATCTAGCGTCCGTTTGTAATTAAATATTACATATCAATCAATTAGCCCACTGCGGTCCACTGCTGGACATAGGCCTCCCCCAATGTGCGCCATTTCGTACGATCCTCCGCCTTCCGCATCCAGTCCGTCCCAGCCACCTTTTTCAGGTCATCGGTCCATCTGGCTAGGGGGCGTCCTACCCTTCGTTTGCCTTCTCGCGGTCTCCACTCTAGGACTCGTCTGCTCCAACGGCCATCGGTCCTTCGACAGACGTGGCCAGCCCATTGCCACTTCAGCTTGCTTATTCTGCGAGCTATGTCGGTAACTTTGGTTCTTTGTCGGATCACCTCGTTTCGAATTCTATCCTTCAGAGAAACTCCAAGCATAGCTCGCTCCATAGCCCGCTGCGCGACTTTTAGTTTATGGACTAGCCCTACCGTTAGTGTCCACGTTTCGGCACCGTAAGTCATAACAGGTAGGACGCACTGGTCAAAGACCTTTGTTTTCAGGCATTGCGGTAGGGGGGAAGAGAAGACTCGACGTAGTTTGCGAAATGCTGCCCAGCCCAGCTGAATCCTTCTGGCTAGTTCTTTCTCGAAGTTGTTTTTACCGAGCTGGATAACCTGGCCCAGGTATACATATTTTTGGACAACTTCGAGCGTCGCCCCTTCGATGGCAATCGGTCTCGGTGCAACATGTTCGTTGAACATGATCTTGGTTTTATCCAAGTTTACACCGAGGCCGACGCGTCGAGAAGCTCTATCTAGGCTGTGCAGCATCTCGCCCAGTTTTTCCAGCGACTCCGCAACAACGACGATGTCATCGGCGAACCGAAGGTGTGAGATGTACTCTCCGTTAATGTTGATACCCCGTCCAGTCCAATCCAGAGTCTTGAAGGCGTCCTCCAATGCATTGGTGAATAGTTTGGGGGATATAACATCCCCCTGCCTAACTCCACGCTGGAGGCTTATCGGTTTCGTCTTCTGGTCTTGGAGCTGGACGGACATTGTGGCAGTGTCATATAGGCATCTCAGCACCTCAATGTATCGCCAATCAACACGACACCGCTGCAGGGCATCCAGAACTGCCCAGGTTTCGATGGAGTCGAAGGCTTTTTCGTAGTCCACAAACGCCATACACAGCGGCTGATTGTATTCTTGACTTTTTTCTACAATCTGCCGAACAGTATGGATGTGGTCCACGGTGCTATAGCCTTTTCGAAACCCGGCTTGCTCCGGTGGCTGGAACTCGTCAAGTTTACCCGCGAGGCGATTTGTGACGACTCTCGAGAACAACTTGTAGACGTGGCTCAGGAGCGAGATGGGCCTGTAGTTCTTCAGCAAGGTCTTGTCGCCTTTTTTGAAGAACAGTATCACCGCACTCTCGCTCCACGCCCTAGGTGTTAGACCCTGTTGGATGACGGAATTAAAAAGACTTGCTAGCTCTTTGAGGATTGGAATCCCGCCTGCTTTCAGGAGCTCAGTAGTAATTCCGTCATCACCAGGACACCTGTTGTTCTTCAGTTGCCTGAGAGCCGTCTCTATCTCGCACTGCTCGACATCGGGTATCTCCTCGGTGTAATGGCGCGTGAGCGGGGCTCTGTGGTCTTCTTCATCACTGTGTCCCGTCGGTTTACTCATCCGTGATGCATACAGCTGTCCATAGTATTTCTCGATCTCTTCAAGCATCCCGAACTTTGAGGCAATAATTTTGCCATCCACAGTTTTAAGTTTCGTCAGATGGGGCCTCCCAAACTGCTGAGCGAACACTTTCGACCCCCTATTTTGCTCAATCGTCTCCTGGACGGTGCGAGTGTTAAAGCGTCGGAGGTCGCGTCGTATCAGCTTTTTAATTCGTTTGTTTAAGGCCCTCTCATCTGACGAAGACGACTGTGTGGATGGTTGTTCACGCCTCTTTCTCATTAGTTCGAGAGTCTCAGGAGAGATTTTGGACTCTTGCTGTTTGCGTTTTCCGGGAAACAACTTTCGAGACACTTCTTGTAATGTTTTGACCACTGTGTCGGTTCTCTCGTCAATGCCGCTGGTGGTTTCCAGACTTGCGAAGCGATTTTGAAGTTCCAGCTGGAACTTTTCGGACCCTAGAGCTACTTGGAGCGGCGTAGGTCGGAGAGTAGACCGTACCATTCGGAGTCTTTCAGCTCTAATGTTGATATTTAGAGAGCCTCGGATAAGTCTGTGATCGCTTCCGGTATTAAACCTGGTGATCACAGAGACGTCTCTAAATATGTGCCTACTGTCCGTTATGAAAAAGTCTATCTCGTTCCTTATCACAGAGTCCCGGCGTTGCCAAGTCCACTTCCTGTGGGGTTTCTTCTTAAAGAAGCTATTCATTAAGAAGAGCCCCTGTGATTCGAGGAAGTTGACTAGCATTTGCCCTCTGTGATTTCTGCGCCCCACCCCATAAGGTCCGATTCTCGTTTCGCCACGTTCCTGTACTCCCACTTTGGCATTGAAGTCCCCCATAACAACGTTGTAAGTGGCCTTGGCGGTGTGATTTATTGCCTTGGCAATATCTTCATAAACAGCCTCGGCGGTTTCGTCGGCGTAGCGCGAGGTGGGCGCATATACCTGTATCACTTTCAGCGAATGACTGTTCGTGATTTTTAGGATCAGGTATGCTACCCGGTTCGACACACTGCCGACTTCGACAACGCTGCCAATGAGGTCCTTTTTTACCAGAAAACCGACACCTCCCTGGGAGAGCAGATCACCTTCTCTGAAGTAGAACAGGTCGCCTGACTCAAGGGTTATCGTGTCCTCCCCCTGTCTTCGGATCTCGGACAACCCCAATATGTGCCAGTTTATGCGACCTAGTTCTACCTCGAGTTCTGCGAGGTGATGGTCCAGCCTTAGTGTACTACAATTGTAAGCTGCCAGTAGTAGTTTTTTACGGTAGCCTCCCGTAACCCGGAGATTCTTAGCACCCCCCGCCCCGCCGTTACCCGAACCGCTACCATGGCTGGGAATAGCGGGACCACCGGGAACTGGGGGCCTTTTGTTGTGGCGTCTTTCCATTTAAGGGGGGTTTTAGCCTACTCTTGCCACGCTGGCCAGACGGGTTGGCAAAGGGTTTTATTTCAAGTTTTCCAAGACCAAGAAAACTCACCAGACGGCGAATAAGCGGAAACAAGAATCTCCGCATACTCGTCAACAGAGGCTTAAAAACATTGCTCCAACTGTACAAGTTTTTAAGCTCCTAAGTTTAAATTAACTCTTAATTTATTTATTTATTTATTTAATACATGGAAAACTTACAGCTACAAAAACATGAATAGCATTGGATTAGGCAGTAGAAAGCCAGTAACAAGTTTTCGCTTATAGTCGCTGCATATGAAAAACATTGTGAGCATAAACACGCATTACACAAACCTTATTTAACTACATAGTCAACACCAGCAACATAGAACCTCAATTTCTAGGATTAAAAAATGCTAAGCTCAAGCACCTTCTTGCCGCGGGCACACTAGTCGAGAAAGGGTCAATATCGTGCTGCTTACATAGTCTGTTAAAGTTACGAGTAGCCCTCACTATGTAGCTGTTTTGCCTGTAATTTGTAGAAGCATTCGGAATTCGTAGCGGTGGGTTAAATCGAATTGACTTACATGGTACATTGAATGACAGTTTTAACAAGAGCTCGGGACAATTGATATCATTATTAATTATTCGAAGGACGAAGGTGAAGTCGGCTATCTCACGGCGGTTAATGAGAGGTAAGAGATGAAATCTCCGACAAAGCTGGAAGTAATTACTGGATTTAAATGGAATGCCCTGATGGAAGCAGAGGTATTTGATAAAGCGCTTTTGGATATTTTCAATACGGTCAATATACTTGTCGTAACAATAATATAATATAATATAATAATTTATTTCATGTAAAGATTGTAGTACATAGAAAACTTAATATATAAGTACAGAGATTAGTACAATAATTCTACAATTTGTGGGTACAGTTCTGTTTTCCTAACTAGGTTACAAAGTAGCCTGTATGAAGGAGTTACAGTTCCCTATTCCCAATGGATTTAAAATTATAATAAGTATTAAGTACAATTATTGTAATTATTATAGTGCTACATATTTGCTCATAACAGTTTAGTTATCAATTTTTTTTTTTTTTTTTTGGTATTTAAAAGTAACAGAACCTAATTATAGAAGTTTTAATAAAATAAATGTGTGTGTGTGTGTGTGCGTGTATGTGTGTGTTGTGTTGTGTTTATGTGTGTGTGTGTGTGTGTGTGTATATGAGAGAGAGAGAGAGAGTTGTATGCTTATTGGCTTATTGGTGGGGGAGAATCAGAAACAACGTTAAGGCAAGTATTTCTCTGTTTCTTCGTAGTCGTGGCTACGAAGGAACAGGAAGACCAGTTTCTTACATCCAAAGATGCTTAAGCCAAACACTGGACAATGCTTATTTATTTGGTTGTATAGGTATGGGCCGAGGAAGCAAGAAAATCTTTGAGCAAAAGACGACCGTGCTAGTGGAATGGTGCAGATTTTATCTTTTCTACGCTTGTCGATCACCCTGTATGGTGTTTTATGATGCTGGAGTAGTACAATTTGGAGGATAAAGTGTTGACGAACGCTCAATATATTCCAGCTTTTATATAATTCATCTGTTGAGAACATGATCGGACGAAAGGTTGCCACTTTCAGCACCGCTCTATGTGCGACCTCTAACGGCTTCATCAAGGTTTTACCAGCTCCACCCCAACAAGATATGCAATATGTTATTACGGATTGGCATAGCGCAAAGTAGACACTCCGGATAACCACAAACTTAGTGACGTGACGAAGAGTTTTAAAAATGTGGATTAATTTGCGAATTCTCCCTGTGACATTAGTGATGTGAGTCTTAAAGTTGAGATTCCTATCCAGCGTCACCCCCAGGTACTTAACATTTTCAACGGGAGTTAGATGTGGACAGCCACAAGGGGGCAGAGTTCCAGAGCCACAAGTGTGAGCGATTATGTTTATAGTGCTACGAGGTTGGGAGGCTGCGCTGATGGACCATGTAAGGAAGTTGGTTTTGGAAGAGTTGAGTGTCAGGGTGTGAGTGTGTAGCCAGTTTAGTGCAGAGTCTAATGCAAGCTGTGCCCTGCCTTCTAGTTGCTTCCAAGTGTTTGCAGTGACAGTTATAGCAGTATCATCAGCAAAAGATGTTATTATACCATCCTTTATGTTAAGATTACATAAGTCGTTGATATAGACAAGAAACAATGTTGGACCGAGTATGCTACCCTGTGGCACACCGTAGGAGATAGGGAGGACATCACTGTTGTGGCTATCTATCCTAACAAACTGTGAGCGACCCGTAAGGTAGCTCCGAAAGAGATTTAGTTGAGTCCCTCTCACACCCATTCTCTCCAGTTTCAGTAAGAGGGTAGAGATGGGAACAGAGTCGAACGCTTTTGTGAGGTCCAAAAATATGGTAAGGACTTTTTTATTATTATTAATATTTTGAACAACATAATTAGTCACCTCACAAACCGCGTCACAGGTGGATAAAGATTTGCGAAAACCGTATTGGTGTTTAGAGAGTAGGTTATAGTGTTCCAAATAGTTTACCAGTCTTCTGTTTATTAAGCGCTCGAGAACTTTGGATAGTGAACTTAAAACTGCTATGGGGCGGTAGTTATTTGGTAACTTCCCGTCTCCACCCTTAAAGATTGGATGGATAATTGCCTTTTTGAAGGAATTAGGAAAGATACCCGTGTCAAGGCAGATATTAAATATGTAGCATAGGATGGGTGCCAGAAGAAAGGCATATTTTTTTAAAATATAGGGCGTAATGGTATCCCAACCAGCAGCGGCATCAGAACGTAGCGAATGTATAATAGCAATAATTTCATCACAGTCAGTGTGTTCCAAAACGAACGAAGATAGGTGTGTCGTGCCATATTTGATGTGGGTGAGTTGTTGGGGTAATTTAGAGATGAGATTATCAGCAAGCTTTTTGCCTATATCAACAAAAAATGTGTTTACTATGTTACAGGACAGTAATGGTGAAGATGTGGAGGTTATTAACTGCGTAGCTGTGTTTCTGGGTTTAGTAATATCAGTAACTCGTTTTATTGTGTCCCAAAGTTGTTTTGGATTATGACATGCCTTATCCAGCTCCTGGGTATCGAAAATCCGTTTCGCCTTTTTCAGAATTCGAGTACAATAATTTCTATATCTTCTGTAAGTGAGTTTCAATACTTCATTATCCGGATACTTATTCGCCTTTCTATGTAAGGCGTCCCTGTTTCTTATACAACGTAACAGACCAGTCGTAATCCAGGGCTTCAGTATTCTCTTTTTAGTTGATACTTTTGTGATCGAAGTATTTGTAGATATGGCAGTGGTTACCAATTCAATGAGTCTATCGGTGGCAATGTCAGCATTTTCCAAATGAAGGATTGAAGTTAGGTCTAGTTGGGCCATAGTAATGTCGAGTTGTTCATAATCAATCTTGGAGATAGTAGAAATAGTGTGGTTTCGCGTAGGTCGGCTATTTAGACATAATAAGGAGGAACAGTGGTCAGTTATCGTAGTGTCGTAGACGAACGTGTGGCATTGGTAGTTTGTTTTCAAAAATATGTGGTCTAGACAATTTCCTTCTCTAGTTGGTAGGGAATGTGCAGGAAGGTAACCAAGAAACGCTAAACTATTGAGATAATCATCGGACCGAGTATCTATAGTAGCAGGTTTAATATCTATGTTTAGGTCGCCACATAAAATTACTGATTTAAAGTTTTGTAGGGGCGGGAGTATGCGATTAAGAGCTGCAAGAAAATCCTGTATATCATAATTTGATGGTGACCGATATATGCAGACTATGGCGACATCGTTTTTAATCTTTATAATGATTGCCGAAGCTGACTGATTTAGGTCGGGTTCTTCATATGTCGCCAATAAATCTGTGTTTACATATACCACCACTCCATCATTTTTGTTAAGATGGTTGGTTGAGTTAAAAACTGTGTAGTTTTGCAGCTGTGGAATAACAGTATTTGATAAGCAAGACAACCAGCATTCTGTCAAGACAATCACATCACAATCAAATGAAAGTCGCTGTAGGACGGTCTGTAAGCTTCGGAAATTATAGTTAATGGAACAAATGTTTTGTGTCAGTATTTTTATAAAGTTAGTCGGCCGTTTTATAATCGTATTAGTCTGTTCTGGGGTGCAGGTATGTATTTCAGATACAGAATATTGATCGATATTTTTAATAAGACTATCAATGTCATTGTTCATTTTGTTGGTAGAGATAAATTAAGTGGGAAGGGGCAATCTGGTTGACTGAAGTGAAAGCAACAATTTGTATCTGGTCATGACACATGCGAAATGTGTTTCTTTGGGAACTAGCAATTATTTGTTTGAGCGGGGGCGGTAGCAGAAGGCATAACTGAGAATGGGGACAATGTATAAGCAGATATTTAGGTCTAAAGCATTTTTGGGGGAATACAGGTAAGTGTTTATGTTTCGTGCAGTGTTTGTATTGTTGTAGAGTGTAGTTGTAAAAATTATGTATTTTGTATGTGTTTTCTGTAAGCAGTAACATAAGGTAGTGGTAATTATAGCTTGTATCAGTCAGTAGATTCAGTATAGTAACAATATAAGAAACTAAAAAGTAGTAAATGTATAGTCATTTGGTGGGAGTTCCGTCTAGTTGTCTCAGCTGTTGTGCATTTTTCACCAGGATGGCTTGGCTAGCTGGATCCTTTTTCAACATAACCCGCCCATTTGAGGTCCAGCAAAAATCAAAGTGGTTTGTCTTGGCGTAGGTCCTGGTTAGATAAAACAGTTTCTTTGCGTGAGAGGTGAGCTGTTCGGCGGCGTACACGGGTGTTTCAGCTACATCTAATATACCCAAGTGTGTTGAATTTACCTTGTGCTTCGGGTTTTTCCTGTTATAATCCTTAATCGCGCTAAGGAAACCGCTCTTTGTGAGCGTGTTCGTGAACTCAACAGTGATACTAGAAGTTTTTTGTTCTTTTTTAGATGATTGCCGGGAGACGTCGCGAATATTAGAATGATCAAAAAGGACATTCATTTGCTTGGATAGTTGCTGAACCATGTTATATAGCATAGTTTTATCTTCTCCGTTCCTTTTTGGAACATTACGAAGTTCTACGGAGGTTTTAACACTGTTATGGTCATGCAACTCCAGTTTTTCTTCAAGCGTAGACAATCTGATCACCATGGTATTTCGTTCTTTCTCCAAGATGGTTATTTTGTTCTCAACTGCCGTTAGTTGGTCAGAAACAAAAGTCATCGTCTTTTCTAATTCACCTGTTGTCGTCTTAATCTCGGTGTAATGATTTTTAATTTCGATCATGTAACCTTCCAGTTTGTCCAGACGACAATTTTGGGCACTTAACAATTCCCTAATCATGTCCCTAATCTCGTTTTTGAAACCTTCAAAATCCTCACCAGTAACCTCAGCGGGGAGTTTACGTTTGGCGCGTTGTGTGTTGTAATGAAGCAAGCCTTCTTCAGTGCTGGGTCTTCTAATATCAGACTCAGAGCGAGAAGAAGTAATTAGATTAAGCTTTGGGTTCGTTTGACCGCCACTCTGTACAGGGACATTATCATTTGTAGGTGAATTTGTTGGTGTTCTTAACATGCTTCGGATTTTGAGTTTGATGTTAAATTCAATTAAAATACAATAGTTATAATTGAAAGAAAAATTATACCTTGGGCCAAATCCGAAGATCCAAGAAGTCCAGTAAATCGCTATCTCTTATGAATTACGACAAGCGACAATCTTGATGTTTGATAGTATTGACGTTTGACAGGTTTGATATTTTGACAGGTTTGACGTTTGACAGTATTAACTCTTGACAGCTTTGACGTTTGACAGGCTTGACGCTTGATAGGTTTGACAGACTTTTGAAAGTAGGCGTAGCTGTGTTTGTGATAGCTATTGCTGTTATTGCCGTCTTGCTTCAACAATCACTCAGCGTTTTCTTCAAACTCATGCGCGCCTAGTACTTCACACTCTTAGTTTCACCAAATTTTTCGACTAATTTAATTAAATAAATAAATTTATTACAAAAACTTGTACAGATTAGACGTCTAAACGCTTTCGCGGTCCAAAGGGAAAAAAAAGGTAACAGGGACTCCATATCTGACATGCGTATTCCAGATGGCTCCTGACAAAAGTACAGTATAGGATTTTAAGTGTCTTAGCTTCAGGGAAGTTTTTCGACAGTCTCATAATAAATCCAAGTGATTTCGAAGCTTTTTTTACTATAGCATCCACATGCACTTCGAAAGAAAGCTTAGCATCGTGGTACACACCTAAGTCCCGTACAGTGTTACTCGTCGGTAGCGTTGTGCCTCCAAGCGCATAAGTGGTTGGTAAAGGCAATATCTTCCTAGTATATGTGAGGACTGAGCATTTTAGGGGGTTCAGGTCCAGTTTATTAATTCGACAGTAGTCCTCAAGTCGGCAGAGGTCTTTTTGAAGTGCTACCGCATCATTGGGTGATGATATAGCTTTAAAAATTTTCATATCATCTGCAAAACAGAGAAGTGAGGATGACTGTAGACATAGGTCAATGTCGTTCACATAGATGATGAACAATAATGGAGCCAGCAAAGAACCCTGAGGAACGCCACTTGGCAAAGGAACCCAGCTAGACATATAGTTGTTAAGCACAACTGCTTGTGACCTGTTATGTACATATGAGGAGAACCATCTCAGAAGATCCCCGTGTATTCCGATGTCATTTAATTTCTTTAATAGGATACTATGTTCAATTCTATCAAACGCCTTGCTGTAGTCCGTATACACAACATCAATCTGCCTACCACGATCCATAGCTTCGGTGAGGTAGTCGTTGAATAGAGCTAAGTTGGTAACTGTGGATCGGCTCTTTAAAAACCCGTGCTGGTAGGGGCTTAGAGATTTCACGACGGCTGAGTATAGTTGTTTGAAAATGATCCTCTCAAAAACTTTTGCAATTATACATAATTTGGAAATTGGCCTATAATTTTTGATATCGGTTCTAGAACCTTTTTTATGGATGGGTGTTATATAAGCCGATTTCCATAATCTTGGGACTATACATGAGGATAATGACTTCCTGAACAAAATAGTTAGGGGACGGGATATGGCATGTGCACACTCAACAAGGAACCTTGAAGTAATATTGTCTGGACCTGCGCCTTTTGATACGTCTAAATTCTTGAGTAGGTTAAATACTTCATCAACTTCTACCTTAACACATGAAATATCGGTCACAGTGCTAAGTGGTGCAGAAGAATTGTGTATAGATTGGCTAAGTGAGTCGTTATTGGTGTGAGCGAGAAAAGTAGAATTAAAATAAGAACTGAATGCATTACAAATAGAGGTCCCAGTTTGTAAAGATTCATTATTATATACTAAATTACTAGGTAATACATTTAAATTATAACGCTTTTTTACAAAAGCCCAAAAGAGTTTTGGGTTATTTTTTATAGATTGCTCTGTGCGACTAATATAATTTCTGTAACAAAGATCTTCCATGGTTTTGACTCTTTCACGTAACAAATTAAACGTCAATTTGTCAGATAGATTACCGTAGTTCTTGAATTTTTTATGGTACTTATGCTTTTCTTTTATTGACTTAATAAGTGATAAACTATACCAAATAGGATACGATTTATTGGGGATAAGTTTTTTAGGTATGTATTTATTTTGTATGTTAGCCACAAATTCATTAAAAAAGTCAAGGGAATCGTCTATCGATCCTTCCACGAGTTCACTCTCCCAATCCTTTTCATTGATATCCCTATTAATCGACTCAAAGTCCCCTTTATTAAACACAAACCGGGAGCGCGGTGCATGCTCGAGAGTGGATACTTCCAAATCTTCAATTTTCATTAATAATGCTGGATGATAGGTGTCGATACGCACTAAGGGGTCGCTACACTTAGATACACTCACTAATATATTTGAGAGAACCAAGTCCAAGAGTTTACCTTGTAAATTGGCTACACCATTGTACTGTGACAGTCCTAATGTACATAATTCGTCTGTCAGTAAATATTCATTGTTGGAACATACATTAGTCGGGCAATACGAATGGTTGTCAGTAGGCATCCACACAATATCACTCATGTTGAAATCACCGGCAATTAAAAATTTATGAGTTGGATTATCCATAATTAATTGAGTTAATTTCGTAATAAAATTAATTAATTGTGAAGAAAAGGACAGACCATTGTTCTGATCGCATAAATAAATTACACAAATATCCAAATTTACGGGTTCCCTCGAGTTAGCAACATTGAGTTATATTTACCCAAAGGTCTTCAGGTGTTGAGTGTAATAGTGGCTGAGAGGTGACCACCAATTGTCTATTTGTCGCGATAAGAACACCACCTCCCCGTTCTTGATCCGTTAGATCGTAGTCTCGGTCTCTTCGCCATACGATATAACGATCGTCAAAATACTCAGTGTCTAGGAAACCGTCATTGAGCCACGTCTCAGTTAGAATAATAATATCGTACGAATTGGAAGACATCTGACGGTAAAATTTGTCAGTTTTTGTACGTAGGCCCCTTACGTTCTGGTAGTAGATATCCAGTCCATCACATTTATATTTAATCATTGTTAATGTATGCAACACCATAATAAGTAGCACTATAACAAAATACCTTGGGTTCATTATGAACCGACGAGTAAATAAAAACAGAGAATTTAACTGAGCGACAACTCATACCCATATCAAAATCCCATACCGAATACGCCGGACATTCTAGAATGATAACATTGCATTGCAATATATAACATACCAGCTGATTCTTTCCGAAAATGTCTTTCAAAAGTATTATAGTAATTATTATGTTTGGCGGGTAATGTGGGTATAAATAATATAATGCAGTGGTGTGACATAGATTGTAAGATCACTGCGACGCGAGCGTGGACTCGGGGCTGCACACGCTCACCGATTGCCCGGCGTTTGAGACGCCGAGGTGGGAGCTTGTGGCGGCCCTGGGGGTGAGAGTGCTCACGCTCTCCACCCTGCTCGCGGCGATGGTCCGCTGCGCGGATGCGTGGGCGGCCAGCGCCTCCTTCTGCGAGCAGGTCATGCTCGCGAAGGAGACAGCAGAGCGGGCGCGGCGCGATGAGCGAGAAAGGCTCGCTGACATCGCTGCACGCGCCCGAAGGCGGCTCCGGCGTCGGAGGGCGCAAACTGACCTCCGCCCCCCCATGAGCGCGGGCCTGAGGGTGACGGGTGGAGCCGCCCGACACCCTAGCAGAAGCAGGCCACGGCGGCAGCGCGCATCGTAGGACGATGCGCGCCTCCCCACACCGGGGTTGAGTCGGGGACCGCGTGGTCCCCCCCTTCCCGAGGAGGGCCAGACCGAGGGGGATGGCCCTGGGTCAGCTGGGGTGCGAGGGATATGTCGCATGACAACCTCACCTTCGGCCTAGCACTACGACCCAGAGACGGCGTGCGGTTTAGTCGGTTCGAGTCCGACATAACCTACCCCTCCGACTCCGAAGGGGTGGGTATCCGTGGGAATTTCCCGCACGTAAAAAAAAAAAAAAAAAAAAAAGATTGTAAGACATTAAGTCACACTTCCATACAGAATTCGACGGACATTCTAAAATATTAGTATTACATCGCAATATTATATAATTACTAGTTCATTTTTTAAGGAAATTAATTTTAATTGAATCATAATACCTAATTGCTACATTTGGTGGGTAGTGCAAGCATAATAGTAGTTTATCTACTCTGATACTATAATACAAAGATTATAAAATTGAAATTAGAACTCTTATGACAAACATTACGCACAGGCCAAAAAAAAAGTTTTATTACGATACAGGTCTTGTATGGACACCTATATCATAAAATAACTTTTTAATCATAACGATACACCTATACAACCTCCATCTCGACTGAACCTCTACTTTAAAAAAAAACGGCCGATTCGGAAGAAAAAAAAAAAGAAACGCGCATGCGCAAACATCGATTGCGCATGCGCGTTTCTTTTTTTTTACATTTATATTAAACAAAGTTTGGTTTTGTTTGTAAAATAAATTATTTTATGTATTATAGTATGAGAGTAGATAAAGCAGTGTATGACACTGTACATAACTTGGTCTTATAACACTCGTGTGATACAATAAAAAAATATAAAAATAAATATAAATGTAAAAAAAAAAAAGTTGACGCCAAGCCAAGGCGCAAACATCGATTGCGCATGCGCGTTTCTTTTTTTTTTTCTTCCGAATCGGCCGTTTTTTTTTAAAGTAGAGGTTTAGTCCATATGGATGTTGTATAGGTGTATCGTTATGATTAAAAAGTTATTTTATGATATAGGTGTCCATACAAGACCTGTATCGTAATAAAACTTTTTTTTTGGCCTGTGCGTAATGTTTGTCATAAGAGTTTTGATTTCAATTTTATAATCTTTGTATTATTTGCCTTCCAGAAAGACAGTATTTAATTGAAGAAGCTGTCTGTGATTTTTAGCATTTTTAGCGTAAATATGGTTCAAATCTTACCTGAATATCTTACTTTCGACTTTTAGTTACGTATTTCAAACTCACCACTGGCAACAACTGCACATCTCTATGACATATCATAGATTCATAGCGTTTTGTGATTTTTACCGCGTAAGGTGTAAAAATTTTCAAGTCAAGAAAAAAGTTCTTAAAAACTGAATTACATAGTAATTATGTTGTTTTCACCGTTTGTATGTGTACAGTGCTACATAAATAATTGCAAGGTATATTATTTTAGTGAAGTTTCTTTGCTGAGAACTTCGGTAAGTAGATATTGTACCATACTAATGAATACCGCAGAGGGAAGCGAGAGTGCTCCAGATCGTTGCTCCGGAGGGAGAACGAAGTACTTATAAATCCGAAGGCAGTTCCTCATCTTCGGAAGATCAGGATAGCTTTACCTCGCCATCCCCGAATAAGCGGTTCAACCGATCGAATCACGTCGAAACGTGTTCGAGAGATGAACCCACATAAGTACGTAACTTAGACTTAAATTTCACAATAAGCTAAGGTTTACACCAAAGAATTAACCTGTTGGAATTGGTTATAAAATCCAAGACACTCATTAGTTACTGATATACATAAAGCTTAAATCGTTGCTTGGCTGAGCCCTCAACATTCAAAAAGATTGTAACTCCCCAGCAATTTAAGTCATTCAGACAATACATATAATACATATAATACATATATATAAGTTTACTGGCCACTTTCGTCACCTATTTAATGTGTGATTAATCAACAAATGTTACCGTAATAAAAGTAATGATTATGGCAGGCACTGATCAGTTGATAGCAGGCTTGTTAACATAGCATTAACATGAAACTATCTTACAAAATGTTATAGCAACCTATAACATTCCAAGGCCTGGTAGGTTAATAGAGAAGAAGACTAGAGTGTCTAGTGACTGGATTCTTACATCCTTATGCCATCAGTAGAATTTTTCAGGATGTCACAAGTTATAAGTTGTAACCAAGATATTATATTATATATATAAATATTATATTATAAGTTATACCGTAAAACTAAAAAATAGAGTTCTAGTTCACACTCTAAATCTGAAAGGAAGAGTAGGTAGTAACCATAAATGCATGTTATCTTAATAGACTAAGATTTTAACATTTAAATTACATTGGACTGCAACCTGCCAAGCATGATCACCATGCCTAAGACAGGAAAGTTAAGAGATTTACAGGTGTCACTCGTAAGAAATCTAGCGACTCCAAGTATTTTAAGTAATAGGCACCTGAATAAATAATTCAAACAGGAATCAAATTAGATTTTGAGAAACAGCTCCTTCTCGCTCACAATTTTAATAAAATTTGAACTTAACATAACAGTTGATCACCCAAATAGATGGGGTTCAATTCCTACAACAGGAAGATTGAATGACAAGAATTGTACCAGGCAGTTCTTCATCTATGCAAAAAAAATGATCTCACAGAAGGCTCCTGTGCAAAATACCTATAAGGAAAGAAATATCCTATCTAAGAGCCCTCCCTTTGGGCCTCTCATCATCACCATTGCAACGACAACTAATTGGATTGCGGAAATCCTTTGGAAACAAGTCACAGCCATGGTCCTTTTTTGCTAAATAAATCATCAATATTCTTTTATTTTGATCTCCTTAATGCCATCATAATGGTCCCATAATAATATTTTGGTTCTTGAATATATCTATATTACATTATATAAATAAATATACCATATACACATTTTAGGAAAGTCAAACTGATAGGTGAATTAGGTAAATTCCAAAGATCAATCCACCTTGAATCACTTGGAACATTAATTTCCAGTCTACTTTAGATAAGTGATTTATTTATCAAAATTTTACCAAGTATGACTTGACTCCAAGCAAAGGTCAACAGCAAAAGAAGAATAAATATATGTACAAAATCTACATTGAATTACCTAGTAATGTCTCAATGTAGTTGATGTATAAGTAATTGTATAATGTTTAGAGAACAAAGTTAATGTATTTCATAATGGTGATTACTTTAGGAAGAGAAAAAATGAATAATAAATGAAACTTCTAATTAACCACTTTTGCTGTTGACTCTACTATAGTTGCAAGGTACTCTAAAGTTAACCTGAGGTCTATATACAACTTTATTGTCTCAGGATGCAATGGCTTCAAACAGGGTAAACTGAGAGGAAAAAAGGGCTCTGTATCCCCTAGTGCGGTGCGATTTACAGTGGTAGCTCAGGAGTGGGGACCACAGCGCACAAGGGACACTCAGTCAAAAAGGTGACCACTCACTACAAACGTGATGGTCGCGGACTAGGAAATGCTATTGAACAACTTTATGTTGTCAAGCAAATGGAGTTAGACCAACAAAAAGTGGCACTCCAATATGATGCAATTGTAAGCAGCTTTACTTATGTACAAAAAGTGCTACTGGTCAAGTCAGACAGCATCCAACTGGACCAAAAAGGAGCACTTGCTCCTTAACCCGTAGAGGTGTCCAGAAAACTTTCCAATTTATCGAGCAGTTCATTACTGACGGCATGTCACCCCCAACCCTTTCAGATCAAGGGACTCACCCATTGTCCTATAGGATATGGAACTCGAGGACTTGCAAAGCTTTCAGTCAGACTGGAACTATCAGTTGAGATTGACGTTTCCTCCACCCAGTTAATACCTCAGTGGCTGGGCCATCTAAACAGTACTCTAGGCTGGTCGATCTTAGATTGAGAGCTTACCACTAAGTCTTGTCAATAAAGGATTTGCGGAAGATCCTTAAACAATGACAAGAGACAACACTTTCTAAATAGCCCTACTGTGGGATGAGTACTGGGCTGGTCAATCTCAGATTGACAGCCCGAATGGACCCTTACCAATAAAGAATCTGCGGAAGATTCTAACAGGCCCTCATTAGGGACTGGGAGGTTATCCTGCTTAAAGAGGGGGGGGGGGGGGGAACAAATAAAGTACTGGAATAAACAAGAAAGGGAGTTATTGAGTTGTAGTTGGCGGACGACCACTCTCAATACATACATGTTTTAACACTTTGGCTTTTACGTGGTTGATATTCTGTAGAGACTCGAAATATGCTTTATATATGAGTCTAAACTGTCAATGTATGTTATGAAATCCATAGAAATAACATAACATAACGTAAACTCACGCCTTTATCCCCGAAGGGGTAGGCAGAGGTGCTGGCACCCACATTTCGCCGGTTTATGTTTAGGTCCCAATGTAATAGGTGGCGAGCCTATTGCCATTAACTGGGCACTTATAAACCTGCGATAAATACACACATAACTTCGAAAAGCATCGAAAAGTCATCGGTGTGTGCCAAGGAAAACCTGGGATCGAACCCGAGACCTCGTCTCAGCAGTCCATTACCCATACCACTAGACTACCGCGGTTAGTCTATAGAAATATCAACCAAGTAATACCTACTTTTATGCCAAGTTGTAAGGGCCATTTCTTTCTCCATAGACTTTGATGTATAGTCTGAGCATACAGGGTAACCCTGAAACTATGGGTTATATATTGCATTTTCACTGACATTCTTTCATGTTATAGGGCCAGGGTGGTGCTTGGTATCCCAGATATCTTGGTTTAAACATAAATATATTTATTTACCTTTTGCTTACAATTCGATTAATTTAACAATTAAGATCTGCAGTTCTTTATAGTGGAATCTGCAGTCTCAGCATATTGTGCTACAAATGTAGACAATTGTTCTAAGGACTTATTCATTCAACAAGTCCTAAAAGCTACTGCTTTAGTCAAACCTTAGGCCATTAACTCCCCTAGATGGCATATGTTAATACATTCATGCATGTGGATCTCCAAAGGGGAGGCAGAGGTGTATTATTTGACACCCATACTATGTCCATTTTTCATTTCCATATAACATGGAGCGAGTCTGTTGCGCTCAAATGGAGAATCATTGGCTGATTTCTACTATTGGTTGGTAAACAGCCGTATCCCTTAGTAACCCATACCATGGGAAATGATAGGATACCCAAATCACACTTTAATTTCCAGTTTCAGTACAATATAACAGCTCTTTTTTAAGAATTCTAGAAGAGTTGCAATTATTATGCTTCTAGCTGCAAGCAGGTTAGCGCGTAAGTTCATTTACTAGATACATCTTGCAGTATAGATAAGATAGATAAGATAACTTTATTGGCATAAAGAAAGTACATTTTTAGTTCTAGGTGTGGGCTTAACTGTATAACATAATGTTATATACTTGTAATATAAATATATCTATTTTACTACTATTACAAATTTGTTAATTTTCCTTATTTTTAGGTGTTTTCATTAATGTACAGAGGTACAAACTGGATCGAGTCTCACCAGTGAGACCAACCGCGATCATGTTAAACCGAGCAGGGAACAAGTTCTTATTTAAATGAATGCATTTTCCCGAACGCGGTTCCTCCCACCGGCAAGTTCGACTCTTATTGTTTCACCGGCCCCAAACTGAGACATGCTCGTATCTTGGGACTCGGTGGCTCACCACTCTTGAATGTCTTGTAACATTTTCTTAAACATTAGATCACACACCTCGTTACATCACACGGCAACAATACTTGTGGACTTATACTAGTTCCAAAAAGATACATTCATTGCTCAAACACATATAACTATATATTATTACCTATATAATATATGATACATTTACATCTATTTATGGCTACTATCAATTTTTATTTTTATTATTTATTTTATTTTATTTAACTAGACACTAACGCATTGCTCACTCAACAATCTTAATGAGAGATTCTGTTTCATCGTAACTCAATAACTTTAACCAATTTCCTAGCTTCTCTTTAAAATCGTGTTTATTTAATTTATGTAATGGGACCTTTCTACCAATTTTGTTATAGAGCCTAATGCTCAGTACTTCATATTGTCGAGTTGCAAAAGATGTTCTGCAGGATACGGGGGAGCACAAAAGTGCACCACGTCTTCTTGCCAGTATTTCCGAATTTAGAGGGGCCCGGAGATGTCGGCGTAACATGGTGCGGTGTATGTATATTTGTCGCACTGTTAGGACCTGGCATTCCCTATAAAGCTCTGTAGTTGAGTAAAGTCGCGGTTTAAATTGCATTACTTTAAGAAGAGCTCTTTGGGCTCTCTCCAATTCTAACAGTACTGTCTTATGTGTCCCTCCCCATGCTAGAATGCAATAGCTTATTATTGACTGGCATAATGCAACATATACCATATGCATTGTTGATCGATCAGCAGAGGAACGGAGATTTTTGAAGATGTAAAGTAGTCTTCTAATACGTCCGGAAAGAGTTTCTACCTGAGGACGCCATTCCAGCTGTTCATCAATTAGGACACCAAGATACTTTATACTTGCGACGTTAGTTAGGTAAGGACAGGAGCAAGATGCTGCCGCATTGACACAGCTATGGGCAGTAAGTGAGAGTGTTTCAACTGCGGGTTTACGCGAGTTTGGGAGATAAAAACGTAAAAATTTTGTCTTTTCTAAGTTTACAGTAAGGAGATTAGATGATAACCATGACGTTACTTCCCTCAGGTTTCTCTCAGCCTGTATTTTTGCTTCCGTCCAATTCTTTCCATGTATAACCAAAGCTGTGTCGTCTGCATAGGTAAAGATCTGACAGTTCTGTAGCGTCATTTTGCACAGGTCATTCAAGTAGATCAGAAACAGCGTAGGGCCAAGGATACTCCCTTGTGGGACCCCGTATTCAATCGCTTCCTCGTCACTTATCACTGTATCGACTCTAGTAGCCTGTGTACGGTCAGTCAGATAATCTTTCAAAATATCCAAAGGCAGACCACGTACCCCAATGTGCTCGAGCTTTGAAATTAGGATGGGAACAGAGATCGTGTCGAACGCTTTGGATATATCCAGAAAGACGCCATAGCAATTGTACCTGGTATCCAATTTGTTGGCGACCGCAATACTTAAATTAGTTATGGCGTCCTCCGTCGATACACCCGACCTAAATCCATACTGATTTTGTGAAATAATGTTGTACTTGGATAGGTAATTAGTCAGACAGTTATTGAGTATTTTCTCCAGTATCTTCGACAACGCGCTCAGCACCGAGATTGGCCTATAATTCGTAAGGCGATCTCTGTCCCCACTCTTATATATTGGAGTTACTATGGCTTTTTTTAAACTTTTCGGGAAGACACCAGTGTTTATCGAGGCATTGCAAATATGTGCAATCGGTGGTGCTAGAACATCCCGCGAAAGTTTAAGTACCAGGGCTGGAATATTGTCCCAGCCAGTTGCGCAGGTACTTCGAAGTGAGCCAATAATATGCAATACTTGGTCTTGACTCACTGGTAGTATCCCAAGTGAGTTGCATGGAGCTGTAATATTACTGGCACAACGTGATGAGCTATCGGGTGGAACGAGCTTTGATGCAAGATCCTTCCCTATGTTTACAAAATACCTGTTGACGCAGTTTGCTGACAATTTCGCATCAGCTGACAGTTTCAAAAGTTCCGTTACTGGTTGCGACTGTCTTTTTCTGCCTGAGATAGAATTAACAACTTCCCACATTGCTTTTGGATTATTTTGAGCTTTGCCAAATTGTTCTTTTTCATACTGTCGTTTTAACTTTTTGAGTAATGAATGACAAAAGTTTCGATACCTCTTATATATCACTGTAAGTATCATGTTATCGGTGTTCTGCCGGAGCCTCGAATGCATTCTATCCCGATTTTGAATGCAACGAAGCATTCCGTCAGTGATCCACGGTTTTATAATGCGACGTCGCCTACTAACTGTCTTCTGTGTGGTGTGCTTCGCTACTATCTCTCCAATTATACAGATAAGTTTGTCAGTGGCGGAATTTGCATCTGTATCATCAAGAACGGGAGCAAAATCACTTTTGTCAATATCGTTTTTAATGGATGTGTAATCTAAATGTGCAATTATCCTTTTGGAGCCTAAGTATAAATTACTGCGTAATTTTAGGAACAATATAATGGGTAAGTGGTCCGTCACGTGTGTGTCAAGTACTATCACTTTTGCTGCCGTGCTAGCCTTTAGCATAACATGATCGAGGCAGTTTTCAAGTCTGGTGGGAAATACGTGTGCTGGTAGTAATCCAAGCGATGCGGTCAATAATAAGTAGTCGTTCACATTGCGATCTTTGTTATCGACCTCCTTAATATCGATATTAATATCTCCCATTACAGCAATATTTTCAAACGACGTCAGGGAACTCATCAGTGTCTGAAGGCTGCGATAGAAAGGGGTTAGCTCTGCATAAGAGGGCGATCTATAAATTCCTACTATAGCAGTGCTACCTACTTTGCATACGAGACAGTTGGCGTCCAAGAAAGATGGTTCAGAAACAGTATATGACAGTCCATTTTTTATGTACATTACAACTCCATCATTTTGGATAGGGTTGTTAGTAGTAGCGTGCGATGAGTAACCGTCAAGGAACGGCGGCGGTCCGCCTGAGTCCCTCAACCTGCATTCTGAAAGAATTATAATGTCGAGTTCAAAGTTAATTTGAGATAGTACAGATATAAATTGGTTCAGATTTTTATATATACTTCTGACGTTGAGGTGTACAATTTTGAGATTACTATTTGGGTCCGTAATAAGCTCATCACACTGTATTGGTCCGCATATGTGGGAGCTCGCCACCACGAAGTTGTCTATTTCATCGGCAACAGTATGTATTCTATCAATCATTTTTAAATAATGTATAAACATCATATAGTGAAACAAGCCGTGCAATACGGCAATACAGACAAACCGTGATGAGAATATAAGGTGTCAAAGTTACACCCTTTACTTGCGTATATGAGCCAGTGGCAATCGTGGAATTTTCCATTTCTGTGACGGGCCTCAATTGGTTAAAGTTAAGTTGAGCCGTAAACAAACATACTTCTATTACATTATTGTAGATTTGTAACATCGCAACAAAAAAAGCGTTAATACTAATAAAAGAAGTGAAAAATAACCTATAATTAAATTTTACTACAACGGGATGTAGTCATTTTTTTGTTTCTAAATTTAGCAGACATTGTTCTGTTTTAATAACGTAGGATACCTTGGCATCAGGATTTTTTCGTAGAAGGATTTTTCCGTTCGATATCCAGCAGAAATTAAAGTTATTTCGTTTAGCGAAGTCCCGGGTAAGGTGAAATAAACGTTTAGACGTTGGAGACAGGTATTCCTCAACATAGACGGGTCTTCGCTCACCTGGTATACCGATATTTTCTGTATTTAGTTTCTCTTCTATGCTATGTTTTTTGTTGTAGTTGCGCATTGCAGCAAGGAAGGCATTTTTGATGAAAACAGTAGAGAACTCAACAAAAACTGACCGTGGGTAACCAGGTTTCCCTGGTAATCGGTATATATCACGAACGTTATTAGTAGATATTTCCATTTGTACCATCTGCCCCAGTCGCACAGCAATCTGCATCAAGTCATCAGTGCTTTCTTTAGATTTTGATGGCACGTTTCGTATTTCTATTGCCGATGGGCGACATTTCTGTTGAAGATCCTGGACTCTTGCTTCAAGCTTAGTGATGTATTGTGCGTTTTCACGGTGTTGTTGTTCCAATAGTGACACTTTTATCGAGATATCTTCATAATCCTTACTCAAAGACACCATCGACCTTTCGATATCAGTGTTAGTCTGCTGAATGTTTAAACACTGTGTCTTAAGTTGGGTGACATCCGCAACCAATTGGGCCAGGGTTTGTCTCTGCTCCGATTTCCACTCTTCCAACATTAGTACTAAATCATTTTTAAAGTTCACTAAGAACGCCTTCGAGGGGTCGCGCTCGTCTGTGGGAGAGCCAAAAATACGTGGGCGCTTGTGTCGCGAGTTTATGTTTTGATCCAACGCACCTACCTCCACCGATGTCGCTATATCTGTATCCGACTTGAGCTGAGTTTGTATTAACTTCTTTTTGCCCTTCTGCGTAGGCGGAGGTGTAGATTTTTCATTTGGCATTCTCTGACGATATGTGAAAACGGTACAACACCCAGAAAGATTAGTAGTGAATGTTTTACACCAGAAACAGAAAAACAATAGTTATCAATAACTCACTCCCTTCGATATGTTTGGCGTTATATTATAACGGCACCGTAATTGCTTTATACAGAAAGCACGCGTAGCCGATCTCGATCACTCGTAGAAATGCGTAGCTGGTTAAGGCGTGTAGCCGCAGATCACAACTCGTAGCCGAGGCGAAGTAGTGACGTCGTTAGCCCGTAGCACACAGACCAATATTTTGTTGACTACGCCGGACTTAGCGGTGGCGCAGCGTGTACGACACCCGATCTCCAATTTTGGGGCGGTGGTTCAAATCCGAGTGGCGACCGATGATACCAACCAAAACACTTTTTCGAATTTTGAACACTAAGATATATTAGTTGTCTCACTCTAGTTACACCCACTGGGAGGGATTATTCCATTTAAACACCACAAGAGCAACAAGGAATCAGAAATTTATCCAACTACCAATCACGAATTTGTGCAAGGATTTTTAACTTTAATTTGATTAAATAGCTGTACGCGTCCACTGTCAGTCGCAGGCGAACGGTGAATCAAATCACAGAAGAAGAGAAAAATATGTAAAGAACAGAATTTATTATATAATACATTCTAAAACTGATGGTAGATAGCATAGGCAGTTCAGGTGCTAATGTCAGAACACCAGAACGCCTGTTTGTGCTACAATATACTCAACTCTGCAGTTTCAAATACTAATGTAACTAGTTGTTTTATCTCAATCAGAGGTGCTGTAAGAGCAACTACCGGGACACAATTTAGTGTCTATTCCTAGATGCAGTACACATGGATGCGGCTTCAGGTAGGTTTCGATCCGCAGTGACCTTCAGAGGTTGGTTTGTAAACATGCCTATAGCATAGATTTTAAATTGAGAAAATCAAGTCTCGTTTAGGTAATTAAGTTTAATGTTATATATATGATATAGCATGCTGCATCTTCGTGGCTTTTTTGTCTAAACATTTCATTATGGTTATGATTATAATAAGGCATCCTTTTTCATTCATACCCTTAATAATACCTACCGTTTTAAGTATTATCACATAGCGTTACAGTTACCATCACCAGCAGAAACCAAACAGGTCTTCAATTAAATACTGTCTTTCTGGAAGTCAAATAATGCTGCGTAGCGGCCGCGTTCACTACCGCCACGCCACGGAGGCTCAAATCTTACCTGAATATCTTACTTTCGACTTTTAGTTACGTATTTCAAACTCACCACTGGCAACAACTGCACATCTCTATGACATATCATAGATTCATAGGGTCTTCTCGCCAGCAAGGACCTTGCTCGAATACTGTCTTTCTTTCGGCATATAATAACTGTTTTATTTTATGTAAAACAGCTCTATTATAGTATCAGAGTAGATAAAGTTATTTTATGATATAGGTGTCCATACAAGACCTGTATCGTAATAAAACTTTTTTTTGGCCTGTGCGTAATGTTTGTCATAAGAGTTTTGATTTCAATTTTATAATCTTTGTATTATAGTATCAGAGTAGATAAACAGTATAATGTAGCAAGGCGGTAAATATTATAGGACATTGAGTTAATAGCAGTAGGTTCCGAGTGCGAGAGCAGGCAATAGATCACACCGTTCATAGGTACATATTGAAGATGAAGCGAGATAGGTATATTTTTACAAGTTGGAGTAAGATAATAAACAGCGCGATAAGACCACAAAAAGAGCTCATTAGCGTAACAAAAGAAAGGTGCCGGGCTCAATAGCGGTGCAGAGGTGATAAACATTTTGCATATTATGACAATAGGTGGTACATTTTTTGAATTGATGTCATGTTTCACTACATTAAGCAGGCATGTGATAGTTATTAATTAAAATCTATGTATAATAATTTCTATGTTCAGGAAATGACGGTACTACGATATGGTTCGATTGTAATAAACAAAGCGAGATGTATGTGGTATATACGTTTCGTGATATTTATGTGTATATATATATGTATATATATATACGATAAAGAATAATCATGTTAGTTGGTATTTATGAAACTATTTAGTACCTACAATAGTTTAAGTGGGTAGGTGAAAATCATTCGATGCATTGCGACAAAGCGACTCCTATAAAAAAGGGAGACCATATTGAGTAGGGACTCAGTTGATCCCGAGACGTCGAAGCTTAAGGTACGATATAACTCTGTTAATGTTTATGGTGTAATATTATTGTACTGTGAATTATTGACAATATCGTGAAAATAATACTTGTTATGTGAGCTGTATTTGATTTATAATTGTCAGGTGATAATTGTTGTTATAACGTAGTAATATCTGTGGATAGAGATATTACGATTATTGTATTGCAGCTGAACCATACCCTTCTGGGGTATGATATGCAAAGTGTGTTATTGTGTAGTAAAACTACCTCACGATATTGATGCAATTCAACAGTATAAAGTTTATAATATTACTTAACGTGATTTATTGTGTATTGGCTACAAGCCTCGAAGATAATGTTACATCGTACAAGCTGGATCGATACCAGTGTGATTGTAAGATCATGGTTAGAAGGCGGACAGGTTTTCTTGTTAGTTCTTTCCTGTCTATAATAGCCTTTGGAACTAACGTAGTATAGTAGAATAAAAGAGAACGATATAGTCATAATGGTTGTTTTATTATGTCCCCCTAGTACAATCAATAGTTACATTTGGGTCCTAGGGTATATAACAGGATTATAGTGCTCCTGTGGCACTGCAAATTGGTGGTTGCTATGCAACATAATAATAATAATAATATAAATCTTTATTGTTCACCAAAATACATAGACTACAAATCAGAGGTAGGTACAATTTATGTGGTACACAATTGGCGGCCTTATCGCACTGAGGCAATCTCTTACAGGCAACCATAGGATGGAGAAAGAAATAGTCGTAGAAATTTGGGGCAGTTTGGTGTACTTTTATTAATATATAGAGTGTAAATGATTACATATAAATATTGTAGGTACGTGGATATAGGTACATTATATGATAAAACAAACATACTAATAATATTTTAGAGGACATCAGAAATATATAAAGTAGTACTTAATCAATTATATAGACTTAAATATTTATATACTTCCTATACATATAATAATTTGTAGAGTAGTAAATAAATATCACATGCTATAGGACATAGTTAGGGAAGAAAGAGAGAAAGGGAAAAGTAGGTAAATATTGAAATGGACATTATTTCTCCTGCAGATAGTGGGCCGTGACCAATCTTTTGAAGACAGGCAGGGATTGCGCACGTCTTATAGTGACAGGTAAGGCATTCCACAATCGGACAGCTTGTACAGTGAAAGATTTGTCCATGAACATTGTGGAGTGTCTAGGCATTTTCAGTTTCAGATTCACTGACGATCTCAGGGTTCTTGAATGAGAGTCACAAAGGAAAGTGAAGCGTTCTTTTAAGTAGACAGGAGTAAGAGGATGAAAGATAATATTATAGAGAAGTGAAAGAATATGAACATTTCGGCGAAGGCGTATAGGTAACCACTTGAGTTTTTCACGATATTCGGAGATGTGGTCATATTTACGAAGTCCAAATATGAACCGGATACTGAGATTCTGGAGTCTCTCAAGTTTATTTTGTTGGTCTTCGGTGAGATCTGGATAGCTGGCATCGGCATAATCAAGGGTGGGAAGAAATAGAGATTGAGCTAGCGCAGTTTTCGTGGTGATGGGCAATAAACTACTGAGCCTACGCAGGGACCCCGCTGTGGCAAACATTCTGCGGCTTAGTTCCTGAAGTTGAGGGCCCCAGGAAAGACTACTGTCAATATAAATCCCTAGATTTTTGACTTTGTCACTATACTGCACATTGGTACCATCACAGGAGATGAGAGGGATAAGCGACCAGTCTATTCTTGAGATAGCGTGAGGGCTACCAATGACTATAGCTTGAGTCTTACTTGGGTTCACTCTCAGGCCAAATGCTTTACTCCAATCGCATATTTTATTCATGTCTTCGTTGATAGTGTTGACGGCGTCCCTCAGTCTATCCTGGGTGGCCCTAGTGTAAATTTGCAGATCATCTGCGTAAAGGTGGTAGGAAGAAGTAAGATGGTTAGTGATTGAGTTTATGAAAACTGCGAAGAGTAAAGGAGATAACACGCCACCCTGTGGTACACCAGCAGACGTTAAGCACCATGCGGAGACAGTGTCTTCGATGCAGATACGCTGCCGGCGACCAAACAGGTAACTTTGAAACCAGTCAATCACTGCTGGAGATATGCCCAGAGAGCGCAATATGCCGAGTAATACGTCAAAATCAACGTTATTAAAGGCGTTGGTGAAGTCCAATAGAGCTAAAACTGTTAACTCGCCGTTTTCCATACCTGCTCTGATGTCTTCCGTAATATGAACCAAGGTTGTCGTAGTGCTGTGGCCAGGACGAAAACCTGACTGGAAAGGATTTAGGAGAGAATTTTTAGACAGAAAACTAGTTAGCTGAGAGTGAACCAGTCGTTCGAGCACTTTGGAGAGAAAGGATAGGATAGATATGGGTCGATATTCAGAAAAGGAGGAAGGGTTAGTGTTTTTAGGGATAGGTGTTATTTGGGCATCTTTCCATGTACTTGGAAAGGTACTGCTTGCAATCGAGGAGTTGAAGATATGACAGATTATAGGGAGGATTTCGTCAATAATGGGTAGGATCATATTTCGGCCTATAGAGTCAGCTCCCACAGCGTTGGACGTAATCGACATTATGCCTCTCCTAACATCACAACTAGTGAATTGAGTGAAGAAAAATGGAGAGCAGTCGGGAGTAGCAAGAGATGAAAGATAATTTATTGTTTTAGCTTTGGTAGCAGCGTCAAAAGTGGACGGAGCAGAAAAGTGTTGATTGAGAGAATTAATATCTATGTTATTTGAAATAGCGTTTTGCCGAGACTTACCGACTCCCAATGACCTCAAGAACTTCCAGACATGAGCTGGGTCTCCGTTTTCAACAGAGCTGTGGATATGTTGGCGTTGAGCATTCCTACACACCTTAGTACAGTGATTACGGATGGCTACATATTTGCACCGATTCACTTCCGTGGGGCGACTTCGGTATCTGGACTTGGCTGCAGCCTTTTTGGAAATTAATGTTTTTATGTCGTCTGTCAGCCAAGGCGATGGCAGGTGTTTAACCTTAATTTTGTGCAGGGGTGCATGCAAGTCGTACAACTCGATCAAGTACGATGTGAGGAGTTTTACCTTCTGGTTCACGCAACTGGAGTCAAGGAGTGTTCCCCAATCAATAGCTGCGGCATCCCTGCGCAGGGCACAAAGGTCCATCTTACGAAAATTACGTAGCAAGAGGATTTTAGGTTTAGGTTTAGGTGGACGGAGTTTGTAAGACAAGTATAGCAAGTCGTGGTACGAGAACTGGGTTGCAGTGCATTTTCCATGTTTTGCAACACGATCAAGAGAAGAAACAATTATTAGATCAAGTAATGTGGAGTTACAGTGTGGATAATGGTGAGTAGCATCAGAGGGAAGAATAATCAAATTGTTAGATTGGATGACGGAGTTCAAGGTGGAGGAACGAGAGTCGTTCTTTAAGAGACAGGTGTTAAAGTCACCCATGATTATGGCTTGACTGTACGAGGGAACTAGGTTTTCTAATATAAGCTCGAAGGAAGAGAAATAGTTAATTTGAGAAGAGGGACAGTAGAAAACACCTAGAAGAATTTTTGAATGTTGGAGTTTAATTTCCAGAAAAAGATGTTCCCCAGAGTCAGGTGGTTGTGGAGATGTGCTGATGACGGTGAAAGGGATCTGAGTACGAAGATAGATAGCAACACCGCCACCCTCACCAACTGCACGGTCATTTCTGATCAGGTTGTAACCAGGTAAGGAAAATGAGGCAGTGGCGTGGTGTGGATGCAACCACGACTCCGAGATAAGAATTGCGTGTATATTTGTACAGTCAAACGCTGCCAGCATATCCGGGAAATGAGCCGAAATACTCTGTGCATTTATATGGACCACGTTGAAATTCAAGGGAACGTCAGTAAATTGAGATTCAAGGATTTCTGCAAGTGTAGGTGTTGATGGGATACTGTGGAAACTTGCATCACTACCAGTTAGAGAACAGTAATCATCACTGTCACTACCACTATGTGAGAATGACATACGTCTTTAAGTACGTATATTATAAAAAAAATAAATAAATGAATTTAAATATGTAAAATTATATAAATGAAATATACAATATAAATAAATATTTGACTAAAGCGTTACTATTTATCTCCATCTGCCGGTGGCATGTGGTAAACAACAACACAATAAAGATTACAAATTACAACAAAGAAAGTGAGCAGCAAATTTTAGAAAAACATACAAAGCTAGTAACAGCATCGTATTGTAATATGACGCTGTCAGTCCAGGTTAACATCACTTAATCAATTTGAAGTTTAGACCATAGAAATCTATGGTTTAAACTATGTAGTATGCATCTGACAAATGCACAGATCCCGACATGCTACATATATGAATAATTAAATATATGAGACTGGAACGAGCTATCGACATCAGCACATCGCTGACATCTACGGTTATGTCATGAATAACTGTCAATGTCAGCGTCTGTCAATGCAATGAATGTCAGTTGAATTGTTGTGTTGTTAGTTTTTCATTAAAGTAAACAGTTCAATAAACATAATAATATTAGTGATAAATACCTCCATGCTTTCAAAAATTAAGTAGACAGTATTTATATTGATTGGAGGTATTTTGTGTAAACATTGGATTTTACCTGGACTGAGACTTAGAACAATTCGACATGCAACCTCACTTTTTGGTCGTCACAGCTCGTCGGGGTTTTGAGGCGGCTGCTTTGGGGGCGGCGGTGGGGCTTGGCTGCGATGACTGCGGTGGAATATCTGGAATCCCGCTCAATTCTGCGAGTGATGTCACGCGATGCCTCACGTCGCCAGAACCGAGAACATATACGCTGCCGTCTTTAGTCCAGCTCCTAGATAGGCCAAAGCGTTCACGAGCCGCAACGAACACATCGTGTCTGGATTTTATTAGAAACTCTGACATAGTGTATCCCGAACCCTTGAGCTTTGTTTTACTGAACCACAGTTTGTCGCGTATGGCATGGTTCTGCAGTTTAAAGAGCAGAGGTCTGGGCTTCTTGGAGGATGTTGCTCGACCCATCCTCTGGCAGCGCTGTATGCAGTCAGCCGGAAAATCTGCCATACCGAGCTGCCGCTTAACAATGTTTGCCACTGCCAGTGTGGGGTCTTCGTCCTTTGTTTCTTCAACACCATGAAGCAGCAGGATTTTTCGGCGTCTCTGTATCTCAATGCCATCCACAGTACGAGCCAAGGCATCCATCTGCTGCTGCAGCATTTTAAGTGCCTGTGTGACAAAAGCTCTATACTCAGAGAATTCAGCTGCCAGACTGGATATCGAAGTTGGCCCACTTGAAGCTTTTAGTTTGGCCTCAAATTCCTCCATCTTCCTATGTATGCTGCTGCTCATTATGTCCATTGTGGCTTGCATGGTGTTCATGTTGAAAGCTGAGAACAGTTCGGTGAAGTTTTGTGTTTGAGTGAAGAGATAGTGTGAAGAATATTATTGCACCCGGCAGGTAGACACTTTATCTACTATTTATAAGCATAAATTGAATTTCAAATACAATATATATAATTAATAATTTAAAATTTAAATGGAGCAATAATTTTTCTAACTTGTTTTTTCAACTACCCTTTTTTAAACTTGAACATCTTGATGGCTTAATTATTGGTTGTGTGTTACACAAACCTACTTTATTTATGCTAATCTAACACATGCAATTAAGCGGTAACAATGAAAGTACGTAAGCAAAATTAGGATTAAATAATAATTTAGATGATTTTGTTTAAATCTATGTCATTTTTTATTATGAGGGTTTTACATGTGGGATCTTTTCTGACATGTATTTTAGCATGTTTAACCCATACAAAACTATACTTTCTCTCGTTGGCGATAACTTTAACTTTGCTTAGTAGTTTTTTAGAGTCGGTGCTGAGGTGGTCATTAATATAGATAAGCCGCGACGTACCCTGGTATCCCAGGTCAGTGGTGGATAGTTCCTTATCAGCTCTTGCAGTAGCAATAAAGTCCTCCTTAACATAGCGATTAAGAAAACTTACAATAATCAATTTGTCCTTCGAGTTAAAGATGGGGACTCTTGATATATAGTTTATTTGGTTCTTCGGGACACTATGATTCACTCTACGACTAATAACATCAAAGATAGAATAAAGGTTTTCATCCTTCTTAAGAGGGACACCCTTGATTTCCACATTGTTTAATCGTGAGCGCTGTTCCTGTGATGATAACTCAGATTTTATACTAGCCATTTCAGCTTGTAGCGAGTCCGCCAAGTGTTGAATTTTCTCAAATTTTGTTCCCTTTTCCTCAAGAATGTTAAGTCTCGTACTAAACTCGTCGAGTTTGGCATTGGAGAATTCGCAGGATGCTTTAAGTTCCGCCAGCTCCACTCTAATTGCACGCATATCGTCGACCAATGCCGGCAAGTTCAGAAGTTGCTTCTTCATATCACGAATTTCGCTAAGGATGGTATCTATGGTGGCGGGTGAATCAACCGACAAACCTGGTGAGGAAATTCTGCACTGGGGGCGCTTTTTTGCGCTCTCCGCTCGACACCCAGTTTTCTCCAGCCTGACTCGGATATATTGGCACAGCTGAAATCCAGAAGTTTCTTACAACCGGCACACTGCACACCATCGGTGAACTGCACACTGCACATTCCACACTTCTTCATTATAATAGTTGATGACGGTATATAGATCAGTTATGGAAACGATATATTTTTCGATCGGTAGGTGGTTTGCTAGTCGTGTCGCAAAGAGTTCACAACGACGAATGAAGAGAATTCCCGGAAGAGAAGGCTGATGATACAACTCAGGTTGTCATGGGCCTCTTAACAAAAAACTTAGAGCTCAATGACGTTACCCCTGATGATATTAACAGGTGCCACAGAATGGGACGACCTTCAGGTACTAACAAACCCAGACCCATTTTAGTAAAGCTCCGAAATGTAGCTGTCCGAGACAAAGTTTGGTTTCTCTAAAACTAGGCTTAAGGGTTCTGGTATTACTATGTCCGAGTTTATCACACGTGCTAGGCATCAGGTCTTCATGGCTGCACGCGAACGATTTGGAGTCTCAAAGTGTTGGACACGGGAAGGTCATGTTTATGTGCTAGATCCAGATGGTATACCTACGGCACCGTGTGGTGTCACTGGGCGAGCTAAATCGACTGGACTGCGACACTTCGAAGACAGGTCCAGCTGCTAAAGTTACGGCTAAGACCAGACGAGCCGCGAACATTAAGAAGTAACATCTGAACTGTCTCAACTTCGTTTGCCACATTGTTTTCTTTTAGACATGGCGTAAGGTACAAAAACTTTGTATTAGTTACAAAATTTCTCTCTACCTAACTTGCTGTATGTCATTTTTGTTCACATTCTATCACATTAATCAATTATTTATAAATTCAAAAATACCTTTCAATATGTAAATTAACTTGTTTTCAGTACCTATCTTGCAAATGTCAGTTTGACGGATCCGTTGACATATTGCGCTGCGTTCCGGTTATTATGTTTACTATACGGGGTTGACATTCTCGTTATAAATCTAAGGTCATTGATTTTCTTAAATGTTATGTATAATAACCGCAGATCGATGTATGTCAACCTCAGAGCAATAAACCAAACGGAGTGGACTCGCGCGCTATTTTGTACGAACAAAAGTCTGCCACTTTCAGCGGGGGACGGGGGACGCACATTAATTTAATTGTCAATTACTAATGCATTTTTAAATCACGTCGCTATGCACTCACACAACAAAAATGTTGAACACTAATTTAAACTATACGCACACACTCACATTCGCACACAGGGACCTCTATCAGTGACATCTCATTAATATAAACACGCAAGAGCTTGACCATGTCGATATTATGTATCGAGGTTTTTGTTTCAAATGCGTGAAGATAATTATCAATTAAACAACTGTACTGTTATTCGAAGCCTAATAATATTTGAAAGTGGCGACACTTGTTTGTATTATATGGTCATCTCTTTCTAGCCTATTGCTATCCTGTTCTGGCAAACCCTTCTTTTCACCAGGCAGGTCACGGCAGAGAGATTCTCCGCCGGACTACTCATTGGCGATTTTGTTTTCGTACTGAGCGGTCGTACGTTTAAAGTTTGATATTAAAATTTTTCGAACGGATTCTCCGTTCGCATACTTTGTTAAAATATTTTGTATACCTACTTATAGAATACATTTAAATTTTAGACTTTTGTGTAAAAAAATAAAATAAAGTGATTCTTCATCTTCTAGTAGTTCTGGAAGTCGATCCTCTTCAAGTCCTCCGTGGCTGTTGCTTCCACAGAGGCGGTGATCGAGCCACTGCCTCGTTCCTCTGGGCCTACGCAAACGATGTCTCAACCGAGCATCGCCACAAGTAAGAAACGTAGGTCGGTGTCTAAAGCTACAAAGGAAGCCAAACGGGCCCGACATGAGGGCCCGGAGCATTCCGACATGTTGAAAACGTTAGCTTCACAAGTGAATTACATGCAAAATTATTTATTTCAAAATTACCCTACACAAAGTTACGAATCGCAACAGTGTAACGATAGCGACAGTGATGTTTCTTTAAATGTCAGTGGCGAGTTATATTCTGGTGGTGGATCTACCTCATAACTAAATTCTACAGAATTTTCTTTGCCGGTTAGTGTCGTTTTGAAAGAACCTGCAATGTTGAAATCAGATGAACATATTCTAAAACGTCTGAATAATATTCAGCATTTTGAATCTGCTTCATGGTCAGAAGTTAGATACTCAGATGTTCAAAAAAGATATTTTTCTACCCCCGGCTTTACCGAACTCGAATGTAACGATGAATTAAAACAATATGAGAGATTGCCTAACTTATCTCTTACTGAAAGAGGCTTTGCAAGTATTACGCAAGGTTTACTGAAGCAGCACGAAGCTGTAGAAACCGGTTTTATAAATCTTATTTCATGGCTTAGATCTTCCGATACGGTTGATAGATCTAGCATAGAGTCCAAAATTAACGAGATATTTGTACAGGGTGACTTTCAAAAGATATCTAAAGATCTATTACAAATGGCTTGTGGTCACCGTGCCGACCTGATTCAATAGCGCCGAGATGCTATTCTTAAATCTGTTAAAGATAAATTTACGAAAGCCGCACTTCGTAAAATACCACCTTCATGTGAGAACCTGTTCAAAGATGATAAGTTGAGTTCAATATTAGAGAAACATGGGGGTACAGGTAAAGTTTTTTGGTCGACGAAATCGTCGAGTTCCAAAGTTATAGCTTCGCAAGCTGGTACTAGCCAAAATATTTATACATCCAAGCAACCTGCGTAAGGTTTGCAATATACACCGAGTTACTCAGGTAACCGTAATTTACCAATGGTACCTGCGCAAGGTGCTCCTGGTTATCCACCATTTTCAACATTTCCTGCACAGGGAATGTATCCGTTTTATAATCAAGGTTTCATGCCTAGAATGCCCACGCAGGGTATGCATTTTCGTCCACGAGCACCCAGGGCTCAGGATACAGCGTACAGAACCCAGCAAGCAGCTAGTTCACGCAAGGGACAACTTAAAAAGAAATTTTAACGCAACCTTCAAAGCTGGGCACCTTCATCATTTCTATCAGATGTGGGAACGTCGTCACCAAGCACCTCCCATAATCTTGAAGATGATTGCAGAAGGGTACCCTTCATGGAAAGGCCTCTGCTTCATGTCCCGGGAACGGGAAAAGACATAAAAACTTTATGTTCACCCGAGATGAAGTTGCATATTCAAGAAATGGGGATTCCATCTTTTGTCATAATGGTTTTTGTCCTAATTTAAATTGCCATAACAAATTAGGCATAATTTTCTTTGTTATAATAATAGTGTGCCATAATTGGTTTTTAGCATACTGTGTTATTAAGCATAAATATTGTATATCCTAATGTTTTTATTCATAACCTTGATATGCATAAAGTTGTAAAGCATATTGTTTATTTGTCTAATAGTTATTTGCGATAATGATAAACGCCTGCTAAAATGGTGCTAGCAAGCTGGCAAGGATCTGCATGCAATCTGGACTTTAGGGCACCCCAACTCGGATAGGTGGCTCCGCTCCCGCATTACGCCTTCGTGGTTATTTTTTTATAAACCACCCAGAAGTAGGAGCCCCGTTAGGGCCCTTCGGCCTGGCGTCAGCTCCAAAAGTCTTCACCGTGCTGACCAACTGGGTTGCACAGAAGCTACGAGACCGAGGCATATGCACCTTGGTTTACCTGGACGACTTTTTATTGGCCAGCCAGGACAAACACATACTCCAGACTCAGGTGAGTTAGCCGTACTCACTACAGTTCCTAGAATCGTTAGGGTGGCAAATAAATTATCAAAAATCTGTGTTAAATCCCCAAAAAGCTATCCAATATCTGGGAATAGTATGGAATACGTGGCAAAATGTGAAAGAATTGCCGGTAAAGAAACGGCTTTCTATAAAAGAAAAACTCCTTCAAATTTTGCGTCGAAAACGATGCAACCTGAGGGAATTGCAAGGTCTGATAGGGTCTTTAAACTTCGCAAGCCTGGTAGTACCCTACGGCAGGCTTCATTTTCGCAAGTTACTAAGTCATTCTCACACGTTACTGAACGAGAACCCACTGAGAGTGGTCTCACTGCCAAAAAGGACCATGACAGATGTAAAGTGGTGGCTCAAAAATTATTCAAACAATTCGATGTTACATACCCCTGCCGTAACTCATTATCTATCGACCGATGCTTCCGCTTCGGGATGGGGAGCTCAGATAAACAGCGAGATCCTGAGCGGGTATTGGAAATACAGCGAACGAAACCTTCATTCAAATCTGAAGGAAATGTTGGCAATTTTGAAAGTCCATCAAAACCATTGTCACTTGCTCAAAGGGACTACAGTTTCCGTGCAATCGGACAACAGAACGGTTCTGTCGTATCTCCGTAGGGAGGGAGGCACTCGATCCAAGCTTCTTGTGAGGTTAACATACAAAGTCTTTCACATTCTACAGAAGTACAGCATATCACTATCTCTCCATCACCTGCCAGGCTAATATAATATCGAGGCAGATCGATTGTCCAGAGGAACTCGTCACCCGGAGTGGCACTTACTTCCACCCTTGACGGAGAAAGTATTTCTGAAATGGGGAAAGCCGGTAATAGATCTCTTTGCATCAGATCGAGCTCATGTAGTACCCCACTATGTGTCCCTGAACTCGAAAGACCTTCAAGCACAGTTAATCGACGCCTTCACAAGGCGTTGGCACTTCAGCCTAGCGTGGATCTTTCCACCGCTTTATCTAATCCCCAAAGTTTTAGCCCACCTGAAAGCCTTTTGGCGCCCTGATCTCAAGAGGAGAGCCATTGCCCCTCCATACACAATCCACAATCTCGAGGAGGTTCTGATAGATACCTCGACGAACCGGAGCCCCACGAGGGTTCACGAACTGACACTGGAAATTTGGAAATGTGGAGGTGGGATCAAGTCCTCATAGGTTGGTCTGTAAATCAACAAAAGCTTTTATTTGATAGTTGACGGGATTCTACGAAAAAATGTCATAGGTCGGCATGGAAGCGTTGGTGCACGAGGGCTATTATTAATAACATTTCGATTCGTTCTCCGTCAGGTACAGATCTTACAAGATATTTGTCAGATTTGTATCTTGTAGAAAATTTATCATACAATTCAGTTGTATTGCATAAATCAGTGGTTGCAACTCTATGTTATCCTAATAAAACCCATAGTCTGAGTTCACACCCTGTGGTGGTACGTATTTTAAAGTCTATAGCGCTCAAGAAACCTAAGACATTGAAACCCCTCATCTGGGACGTGGAGGTAGTCACTCGTTGACTTGTGGACAATTTTGTTTCAAATTTCACTGTTTCGTAGACTTTAAGGACTCACCACGGGTTTCTTCTGCCGCTGCCCGAAGTGAAGTTTTGTCAAAGGGGGGCCCCCTTTGACAAAACTTCTCCGGAAGGTTTACAAACAATAAACTTAAAATTAAATATAAATTAGCCCGTGAAATGAACAACAATACAACTTGTATATAATAGTACTTAGTACAATAACTTAGTACACAGGTGGATAACACGCAACACTCGCGCGACCCGTACCTACCCGCCTATCAACAATTATAAATTGCGACCCGAAAATGCAATTTTAGCCCAGAACCCGTAGAACTAACCGCGCTCTGTCTACCAAAATGTTTAGTAGACTTTAAGGACTCACCACGGGTTTCTTCTGCCGCTGCCCGAAGTGAAGTTTTGTCAAAGGGGGCCCCCAATATCTTGACCTTCAATGTCTTCAGCCCGTGGGAGCTCAACGGTCTACACCCTTGCCCAGTGGAAGCGATTTTTATCGTAAGCTGCTAAAACACTCCCGGCGATCACGCGTGTATATGTATAGCTTACGGTCTTAACACTCAGTTCGTAATTCCCGGCGTCCCGAATACGCGTATATTGGTAGTCAATTCGCGACACGATGGCGTACGTGCGCACCCCAAGAACGCTTTTGTTGACTGAACTGCGGCGAGCCGCGCACCCGGCGTCCGCGCAGGATGCGCGGGAGGACGCCCGCCCAGTGCAAACACACCCGTTCGGGAACATTCGAAGTTTATCGAACATCCACCCGCCCTACTCGGCAGTAGGGTTTCCCTAACCCGAGTACTTATTAACCTACAGGCAGCCGGGATAACGAACCGACTGCCCGCCTGAGGACTGAACCCCCAACCAGGACCTCGGCCAGCCTGGGCGTGCCATCTGCCCCTGGTAACAGGTTAACAATGCGCCCCCTTCGCCAGTGCAGTGGCGATAGGTTGGCATCCTTAACCAACACGAGGTCTCCCACCTGGGGAGGGTTTGACCTGTCCGTCCACTTAAGGCGCTGCTGCAGAATGTGCAGATACTCCAATGACCAGCGTCTCCAAAAATCTTGCGCGAATTGCTGCAACATCTGGTACCGCGTGAGTCTATGCAACCTCACGCCCTCATAAGGGTACTCCGGCAACGCGTTAAGCGGACGCCCTACTAGAAAATGTCCCGGCGTCAATGCTTCGAAGTCGTTAGGGTCCGAACTAACGGGACACAAAGGACGCGAATTGAGTACCGCCTCAATTTTACAAAATACGGTCGCGAGTTCCTCGAACGTCAGCGTGGTCTCACCAATGACGCGTGACAAATGCCGCTTTGCGGAGGCCACTGCAGCCTCGAAAATACCGCCCCAAGAGGGGTAACCCGGAGGACTGAAGGTCCATCTGATACCACGCTGACAAAGACCTGTCCCCATATCCACCTGGTTTACATTTAAGAACTCTACGACCTCCCGGAGATGCCTATCCGCCCCCACGTAGTTCCGGCCGTTGTCCGAACGAATCAACGACGGAATCCCCCGCCGCGATACAAAGTGGTCGAGACAGGCAAGAAACCCTTCAGTCGTTAAGTCTCCAACCACCTCGAGGTGGACGGCCTTAGTGGACAGGCAAACGAACACACACAAATAGGCCTTCACTAGCCTAGTGTTCCGGGTGCGAGAATTTCGTACCATAAATGGGCCGGCAAAGTCCGTGCCCACTCCCAAGAAGGGTCTAACCTCCGTGACCCGATCAGGGGGAAGATCCCCCATCTGGGGTTGCATTGTGGCTGCCTTAAGCCTATAGCACGACATGCACTTAAACACAACGCTACGAATGATGCGACGTCCCGACAAAATCGAGAACTCCCGCTGGAGTGTCGCCATCAATGCGGTTAACCCTGCATGTGCATTTCGGACGTGCCTGTCCCGTATCAGTAATTCCACGAACGAACCCGATTTAGGCAGCAACAATGGGTGACGTGACCCGTAAGCCAGCCCGGAGTTCCGCAGTCGACCGCCGACCCGGATCAACCCCTCGTTGTCGGGGGTGCTGGTCGGGTAACCTCCACGTGGGCTTCTTCGTTTCTTCTCCCTCTGGACCGTGGTCCTGGGGAGTGGAAGCGAGGGGGCTGGTGCACCCTGGACTGCGGCTAACAGACTCCGACTCCAAGGAGCAGGAGCTCTGCTAGTTGTTGACCAATAACCCGGCAAGCCCTTTTGAGGGCTAGTTGACCCCATTGCACGAGGGGGTCGTGGGATGGCGGGCCTGCAAGGCCCGCGAGGAGGAGTCCAAAGCGTCGCTCCCGGTGCCCCTCTGGTCTCAGAGGAGACAGGGGAGAGACATTGGGATCCCTAGGGTCCAGGGACGGGTTGGCCCACTGCTCGCGCGGGGGTTGACAGGCATTCGTGCCACCGTCGGAGTTGGGGGGGTTGGCTGCCCTCCCGCGTCACGTAGCCTCCGGGTGATCTTCAACGACCCGAGTGCTAGCCACACTCGGGAAGTCGTGATCTCGGAGAACGTGGGGCTTGCCTTAGCTGGCCGGCCCGCGACAAGGAAAAGTCTATAAAACCCGACAGCGAAGTCGCTTAAAACCTGTGGACACCGGGGGACCTCCACAGTATGTACCCCGCTCCCCGGAATGAACGTCACCCGGGGAGTGTAATCCTTTCGTTTCTACTCGTGGGATAAGTTCCAAAGATGCCTAATTCAAAACAAAAACAAAAAAAAAACGTTGAGGAGTGCAGTGAGAAGGAGATGGAGATCGAGACAGAGGTCGCGAGACCTCTCGGCTCTCTCACCGAGGCGAGGGTGGTGTTAGATCGCCTAGATCTAACGTCCATTGCGAGCACAAGCCCTGGGAGTTCGCGGTCGTCTTCCCCTGGAAGACTATGGCGGAAGCGGATCTCAGAGGCGCAGACAGTAGAGGCGAGCAAGAAGTCTCGCGGTCGCCCAACCACAACGGGCGAATACGCCGGCTTGGCGCAAGCCAAAGCCGACCTTCAGGCGGCCTCGGAGCGAGAGATCGAGCTCCAAGCCTTGAAGGAGCTGGCCGACGACCTACAGCGGCAGCGACAGCGAGCTCCCTTCCTCAAGGAGACCCATAGCCCGACGCCGGGGCCCAGCCGACAGCCCCAAGCGGGAGAGGCATCGGTAGCCCCAGAGTCGCTCAGTGCGGAGCAGCTCAGTGGCGGCATTGAGGCAGCGGTGGGGATGGTGCAAACCATCGCCACCAAAAGCTCCAATTTGAAGGGGCAATACGTGCGGGACCTGAGGCTCGCGTGCTCCACCATTATGGAGAACGTTCGCGTGCTCCGGTCCCGCACGGAGTCTGAAGAGGTGGCCAAGCTCCAGGCTGAGCTGGCCGCTGTCCGGGCGGAAATGCGGGCCTGGCAGCAGCAGGCGCAGTCTGCACCGGCCCCGATGAGCCGCGACGAGATCGGGTTCATGATCGACGCGCGGCTCGCAGGGATTGCGGACCGGCTGTTGCCCGAGACCCGCATCCGCCCACCTCTTGAGGCGGACAAGCGAGCCGCGGCTCGGTCACCGGAGCGGCCCACATCCGAGCTCCCACCTCTTCCTCCGTCGCCTCCCTCCGTCTCTGCCCACGGGCCGGCCGGCCCTAATGGGCCTGGGGGGGAGAATAAGGGGAAGAGGAAGGCGAAGAGGAAGACGGCCGCAGCCAAAGAGGCCGAAGCTGCCCGCCGGACCGCAACGACGTCCTCATCGGCGCCCCCGCCTGCCCCTGCCCCTGCAACATGGAGCCAGGTGGCGGCACGGCCAAAAGTGGCGAAGCCAGCACCAGCTCGACCAGCAGCTGCCCCGACCACCGCCGTTCCAGTGGCGCCAGCCAGGAAGCGTAAGCGTGGTGCCCGGAAGTCGCGCAAGCTGCGCGCCCCGCAAACAGCAGCAATTACCATCACGCTGCTGCCGGGCGCGCAGGAGAAGGGCATCACCTACGGGGACGTCTTATCCAAGGCCGAAGGGGTCATTGACCTGAAGGCCTTGGGGATAGACGGCCTCCGGATGCGCCCTGCGTCAACGGGTGCTCGAATTTTGGAGGTGGCAGGCGAGGACCGAGCCCAAAAGGCTGACGTCCTCGCCGCTAAATTAAGAGAGGTGCTGCAGGAGGCTCGGGTCGCCAGGCCAGAGAGATGCGTGGAGCTACGCATCTCTGGTTTGAGCGACACGGCCTCAAAGCAAGCGGTGGCGGCATCGCTGGCGGCTGAGGGGGGCTGCTCTGCCGAGGCCATAAAGGTGGGCGATATCCAACGCCCACCTGGCCGCCAGGGCACTGCTTGGTTGCGGTGCCCCATCGAAGCGGCCAGAAAACTCACGGATGGCCGTCGAGTACTCGTCGGATGGTCAGTCGTCAGGCTGACCACACTGGAGCCAAGACCGGCGCGGTGCTTCCGATGTCTGGAGCCGGGGCACTACGGGGCAAATTGCACTGCGGGCGTGGACCGCAGTGCTCTCTGTTTCCGCTGCGGGCAGGCGGGCCACAAGTCGGCCACCTGCTCCGCGGAGCCCAGATGCCCCGTCTGTGCGGCGGAGGGAGTGGCGTCCGGTCACAGGCTCGGATCCGGCGAGTGCAAGACTGCCTTCCGTAAGAAGGCAGCCCCTAGAAAAGGTGGAGCTGCAGGCACAACAGCCAACGCCCAGCAGCAAAATGAGGAGGAGATGGACACCGCCCAACAATAATGGCTCACCATATCTCCATCCTGCAGGCCAACGTCAACCACTGCGTCGCGGCCCAGGACCTTCTGGCCCAATCCATGGCGCAGTGGCAGACGACAGTGGCAATAGTCTCCGATCCGTACCACGTTCGTGACAGCCCAAATTGGGCTGGCGACCTTTGCGGCTTGGTGGCTATCGTCGCCCAGCGATCTGCCCCACCCTTCGACAGAGTGCGGAGGGGCCGCGAGTGCGTACTCGTCGTGCTGGGCGGCGCTGCAGTGATTGGGGTGTACTGTCCCCCTAGCAGAAGTCTCGCCGAATTTGAGCAGTTGCTCTTGGAGGTCGGGGCTCTGCTGGCGGAAGTGCGCCCCACCCCGGCTGTGGTGGCCGGGGATTTCAACGCTCACTCTCGGGCGTGGGGATCTCCGGCGACCGACGTTCGGGGGGAGCTGTTGGTTGAGTGGGCGGTGTCCCAAGGCTTGGTGCTGCTGAACCAAGGGACGGTTCAGACCTGTGTGCGGCCCCAGGGGAGCTCGATTGTCGATTTGTCGTTCGCCAGTTCTGTCCTGGCGCGACGAATCGACAACTGGCGGGTCGTCGAGGGGGTGGAGACCGCGTCGGACCATCGTTACATCCGGTTCGACATCGTCCCTGCCGCCTCGTCGGCTCGTGTGGGACTGGACCGCCCCTTGGCGAGGGAGGGTCCGCGGTGGCGTCTGGGAACTCTGGACCGGGAGCTGGCCAAAGAGGCGGCTGTCGTCGAGCGATGGGCTGCTGTTGATGGCGGCCTGGACGTGGATGCGAGATGCGAGCGGCTCGCAGGAGCGCTGACTCGCGTCTGCGACGCGGCGATGCAGAGGGCGAGGTCTGTCCCGCCCCGGAAGCAGGTGTACTGGTGGCGTCCCCACCTAGCCGGGCTGCGTACCGCAAGCTACGCAGCCCAGAGGCAGTACACCCGCAGTCGAAGGCGGGCCGTGAGAGACCTCGCCCGAGAAGAGCAGCTGCACGCCACGTACAGGGCCGCCCGTGAGGCTCTTAGCTCGGCGATTAAAGCCGCCAAGGAGGAGTCCTGGAGGGAGTGGCTCGAGAGTCTCGACCGAGACCCGTGGGGGCGCCCGTACAAGGTCGTGAGTCAGAAACTCCGGCCCTGGGCGCCTCCCCTCACCAGAACTCTCGAGTCCAACCTCCTGGACCGAGTGGTCAGTTCCCTCTTCCCTGCGAGGGAAGATTGGGTCCCACCGCGGATGGCAGCACCAAGCCGGGTGCCGGCAGACGAAGAGGCAATACCTCCCGTGTCCGAGGCCGAATTAGGGGTTGCGATCCTGGCACTCAAGTCCAGGAATCGTGCCCCGGGCCCGGACGGCATCCCTGGGAAGGTTATTGCCACCGTCATGCCGGCACTAGAGGGAGAGACGCTGTCCCTCATGTCGGAGTGTTTGGCGTCGGGGAGGGTCCCGCGACGATGGAAGACCGGCAAGCTCGTGCTTCTAAAGAAGCACGGGCGCCCAGCCGAGTCGCCGTCGGCCTACCGCCCCATCGTTCTGCTCGACGAGATGTGCAAGCTGTTTGAGCGGGTGCTTGCTGCGCGTCTCGTCGGTCACCTTGAGGGGGCGGGGCCCAATTTAAGTGATGGCCAGTTCGGCTTTCGTCGCGGGAGGTCGACTCTCGACGCCATATCCCGGCTGAGGGACAGCGTTGATGAAGCGGTCGCCGGGGGTGAGGTGTTGTTGGCTGTATCGCTGGATATAGCCAACGCCTTCAACACCCTCCCCTGGGAGACCATTGCGGAGGCGCTGAGGTATCACAATGTGCCGTGGTACCTCAGGCGCGTCCTTGCGGACTACTTCGTGGACCGGGTCATCATCTACCCGGCCCAAAACGGAGTGGTCCGCCGAAACATGCAGTGTGGCGTTCCACAGGGGTCGGTCCTAGGGCCGCTCCTGTGGAACGTAGGTTATGATTGGGTCCTGCGCGGTGCTTATCTTCGGGGAGTCGGTGTACTTTGTTACGCCGACGACACCCTGATTACCGCGCGGGCCCCCACGTTCCGCGATGCCGCCGTTCTGGCTACGGCGGGCGTTGCGCATGTCGTGCGCCGCATCGGGGCGCTCGGGTTGAGGGTGGCCCTCGAAAAGTCCGAGGCCCTGTTCTTCCATGGGCCTCGGCGGGCGCCGCCTCGAGACCAGACTATAGTGGTGGGTGGCACCTCCATCACTGTCGGGAGCAGCCTGAAGTATCTCGGGCTCACTCTCGACAGTCGGTGGAGGTTCGCAGAGCATTTCCAGCGGCTGGCACCAAAGTTGCTAGCATTTGCTGGAATGCTCTCGCGTTTGCTGCCCAACAGCGGAGGACCGGGGTCTGCCTGCCGCCGTCTCTACGACGGAGTGGTGCGTTCCAAGGCGCTCTACGGGGCGCCCATCTGGGCGGAAGCCCTCTGCCCAGCAAATGTTGCGCTGCTGCGGCGACCGCAGCGCGCCATCGCGCAGAGGGCTGCACGAGCGTACCACACCGTCTCTTATGAGGCGGCGTGCCTGATTGCGGGCAGTATCCCCTGGGATCTCGAGGCCGGCGTCCTGAAGAGGGTCTATGAGGAGGGCGCCCTGATGCGGCGCGTTGCGGGTGGTAGGCCTGCTCCGGAAGAGATCGATCGCTGGAGACAGGAGGCGCGCGACGATCTCTTCCGGAAGTGGGCCGAAAGGTTGGGCACGACACGTAGCAGTGCGCTGCTCGTGGGGGCCGTTCGGCCCGTCCTGCGTGAATGGGTGGAGAGGGGTCATGGGGCTCCAACGTACCACCTCACTCAACTTCTCACAGGTCATGGCTGCTTCGCCAAGTACCTGTGGGAGGTGGTGGGCGTGGAATCGGAGCCCCGGTGCCGAAACTGCACTAGCGGCGACCCCGACACGGCACATCACACCCTGGCCGTGTGTGAGGCGTGGGACGGACAACGGACGGCCCTCACGAGCACACTAGGTGCTAACCTTTCGCTGTCGGCCGTAGTTCCAGCTATGGCCGGCAGCGAACAATGTTGGGCCGCCGTCGCCTCGTTTGCCAGCGAGGTGATGGCGGCAAAGAGAGAGGCGCTGCGGGAACGGGAGCGAGCTGGGCTCACTCTTCCGCCCCGCAGGCCACCGGCGAGGGGACGCCGGCGAGCACAATTCGCCCGCGTCCCCGAATGAGAGTGGCCACGGGCGGCGGGTCGGGGGACCCGCTGCCCTTATGCTGATGTGGCGGAATGCGCCCCTCCGTGTTCCTGGGGCGCATTCTTAAGAGGAGGACAGGTCCCACCTTCTCGGCCCGATGGCCGTGATGATGGGCCTCGAGAGGAGGACCCGCTAAATAGGGCGGGCGTCCCTAGCCGAGTCGCGGTGAGCATTCTATCCCGCGGCTCGGATTGGGCGAAGGAGGAACACCGTGGTGGTTTAGTGGGTAGTCTGGCCTCGGCCAGGAGTCCCACACAAAGCGAGCCCCCTGCCCCCGCGGGGGGTGAGCGACGTGCGTAAATGCATTCCACCACGTAAAAATAAAAAAAAAAAAAAAAAAAAAAAAACCCCTCGTTGTCGAGAAAAGGGTTGAGGCGCATGACTGCTCCCTTGAGCTTGGGACGTCCCCTCCGGAGGGTATCCAACACGTCACTAAAGCTCACCGACTGCTCCAGGCGTACCAGGACCTTCAGAGCCTGGTCTCGCTCAGTCGGACATAGGACCGACGATAATAATCGGTTGTGCGCTGGCACACGACAATTGGAGATGAACCTTCTCATCCAAGCCGTGACATTCACAAGCTTGCCAAAGGAGCTGTACCGATTCGCGAGGAATCCCTCCTCAATCTCCGTAAGCTCTGCCACGCAGACCTGCTCCCTGAGCCCCATATCGACGGGAACCACCGTTGTCCCCGGCCACTGAGCCCGCTCTAGCGTGAGCCAATGCGGTCCCCACCATAAAAAATGGCACACCAGTTCAGGAGCCCGGCAGCCCCGGGACGCTACGTCCGCCGGATTCATCTCCCCTGGTACATGCCGCCACACTAAGGGGGTCTCAGAGTTCTGTATCTGAGAAACCCTATTTGCCACAAACACCTCAAGGGTGTGCACCGACGCCCTCAGCCAGCAAAGTACGATCTGGCTATCAGTCCAGGCGTACACAGTCTCGTCAAGGTCCACCGTGGCTCCCAATAACGTGGCGGTGTGATTCAACAACCGTGTCAAGAGCGCCGCCCCAGACAACTCCATCTTTGGAATGCTTAATCGCACTCGGAGAGGGGCCACCTTGCTCTTGGCCATCACGAGTTGTACCCCGACCCTTCCCGACGGGGTCACCGTACGGAGGTACACCGCAGCCGCGTACCCAAGTTCCGATGCGTCGCAGAACCCGTGCAGCGACGCCCGGCACTTCCCTGCTGGAAACAGCTTACGAGGCAACATGATCCGGTCAACCTCACCCAACGACCGGTGGAACTCCACCCAGTTAGCCTCCAGATCTCCCGGAAGTGGGTCGTCCCATCCCAATTGCGCGGCCCACAGCCGCTGCATAAAGCACTTCAGCCTGAAGGTGACCGGTGAAATCCACCCATTCGGGTCGAAAGCCCTGGCCACCGAGGACAAGATAGTCCGCTTCGTCCACACCCTGGGAACGTCCAAGTCAACCTGATAGGTGAAGGCGTCTTGGATGGGCCTATATTGGACCCCCAGAACCGCCAGCATGTTGGGGTTCTCCACATTCTCAAACAGGTGTGGGTCCTGTTGATATTCCCCTGGCAACCCGACCAACAAGTCTTGAGAGTTGGCCAACCATTTCCTCAACTCATAGCCACCCTGGGCTAACAGGCTTATGAGTTCATCCCGGCGGGCGAGCCCCTCCTCGATACTGTCAGCTCCCGTGCAGATGTCATATACATACAAATCCTGCTCCAGGATCGCAGCAGCCCGAGGGAACCGCAGTCGCTCCCGATCCGCCAACTCTCTCAGTGTTCGGATCGCCACATAAGGGCTGGAACGCAGGCCATACGTGTTGGTGTTTAATTCATACACCACCACTGGCCTATCTGGGCCTTCCCGCCAGAGCACCAGTTGGTACCGTCTGTCATCCGGATGGATCAATGTTTGCCAAAACATCATCCGGATGTCGGCCACAAAGACAAACTGGTGAGTACATCTCCCACATCCCGGGTTAGCTTGGGTCCCGAATGTAAGCACTGGTTCAGTGACACCCCGGTGCTAGTAGACGACGACCCGTCGAAAACCACCCGAATCTTCCCGGTGGGAGTCTTGAGAACAGCATGGTGGGGGAGGAAATAGTGGTTCTCCCGCTCCCAATCCACCTTCGACACCGACATGTGTCCCAGGTCCTCGTGCTCCCGCATGAAGCCCACATACTTCTCCCGAAAATTCTTATCCCTGGCCATCCGCCGTTCCATGGATCTCAGCCTGGCCCATGCCGCACCCAAGGCTGGACAATTTCCTCGGAACGGAAGCCGTGTGATGAATCTACCCGATGGAAGTCGGCCGGTGTTGTGCTTATAGAACAACTCGCACTCCTCGGCCTCTGGATCCACACGGCGTGCCATAGGTAGCTCCTCCACTTCCCAAAACTTCTGCATGATATCTGACAGTACAGATCCCACTAACAGCTGGTCACTGTCCTTGGGTACCCCGGCAGGCAAGACTGGACCCGGCACTGCATACCCAAAGACAGTATTGATCGCCAGCAACCCGTGTGGGTCTAACACCCATCTGTCACGCAGGAGTATCTTCCCGAGAACATCTACCCCAAATAGAAGGTCCACGGGGCGTGGAATATCGAAGTCCGGATCCGCCAGATCCCCAGCGCGGATGCCACGCTCCAGCATTATCTGACGAATGCCCGAGTTGAGCTTGGCTTGAGGGTGATTACCCATCACCTCCGTCATCACCACCGCCCCCGCCGCCAGCATTGGCGACCCCGGCTTCGGTGCCTGAAATCTGAAAGCCACCTTCCCTTTCACGCCACTCACCTGTAGACCCCCGACCCCATAGAGTTTGTTCCCGTGGGGCATTATGTCCAAACCCAACCGTCGCGCGAGGCGGTCCGACATAATGCTCCCCTGCGCCCCGGTGTCCAGCAGCGCGCGTGCCAAGACTGCTTCGGCCTTACCCCGGCACTCTCCCCAAACCACTACCGACACGGTCGGAAGCACCACCGCTTCCGGTCGGAGTGGGACTAGCGGTCGCTGTACCGCTAGCTAGTCCTCGGGTACCCGCAAGCCCCAAGGCCCTCCCGAGAAGTCCCCATCATCCCTACCACCTGCCCTAGGCTGGGGTCCCGGGAGGGGCTCGGTAGGCGGCCTCCACTCGCCCGCATACACCCCGCGGCGGCCCGGGTACCGCATGTGCCGCCATTCATAGTGGGTCCCCGGCGGATAGCGCAAGTGTGGAGGCCGTGGGTCCAGTCGCGGTCGCTCCAGCAGCGGCGGCGATAGTGGGCCACCCCACGTTGGAGTCGGACCCCCCTACCCGGCGCAGGCGTAATACAGGGGTGGGCCTTGCCACCCGCCCGTGGCGGGTCCCCCGGCAGCATTGCTGGGTTGGTCACCCTGGGACGCGTGTGAGAACCGCATCAGTCCCACATTGCGCCCCGACCCGCAGCCCGCGATGTCACCGGCTCGCTTGCTCCCCCTGCTGTCGGGTGAGCGGCGGGACTGCCCACGACCTGCGCCGTAGCCCCCGCTGATGATGAGAGCCTCAGCGGTCCCAGCCCCACTATCCCTGGGGTGCGCGTCGCCCCTTCCACGGGGTGATCGACGGCCCTGCGAACCCCCCGACCCGTGGCCCCCTGCCCCACCATCCGGACTCCTGGGCCGGCCCTGTCCCGCTCTGTTCATACAGAGGATCGGGTGGTAGTCTCCCTGGCAGTAGGAGCACGGGCGTGAATTATCGCAGCGGTTTGCGAAGTGGGGCCTCATGCAATAAAAGCATATTCGGCGCTACTGGACTATGCCCCGGCGTCGCCTTACGTCAAGGGCCAGGAACTCCTCGCACCCTGCGAAGGAGTGACGCCCCCCCTTGCAGAAGCCGCAGCGATCCCCACCGCTGGGCTCCACTGAGGTCACCTGGCCGTACCTTGCCCCCCGCTGCGAGTGGCCCTTGCCTCCCTGAGCTTCCCGTGGCGTCGCCACAGCTCCCGCGGGCTGCGCCCGAGCCAGGTTCTCCACCCTGCGGCATTCCTCCTCAAGGAAGGAGGTGAGCCCGTCAATGGTGGGCAAATCCCCCTCACCCCCCCATGAGGACTGCTCAAACCGAAGCTGCATGTCCCCCGGCAGCCGGTTGAACACCAGGTAAAAAAGGATGTACGACCACTCGCAGACGGGCAGCCCCAGGTTAGCCAACGCTCGCCTGGCCACCACGAGCGGGTTTAACACGGCGGTCCTGACCTCCGTCACCCGAGTCACCCTGGGTATGGCGGATAGCTTTGCCAGGTGAGCATCCACCAGCCGGCGGGTATTTTGGTACCTGGCGATGAGGATATCCCGGGCAACGGCATAGTTGCCATCCGTCACCGCAGCGCTCCCAGTAGCTGGGCCAACTTATAGGAGTCGGGCAAGTCCCCTCGTAGATGGACCAGTGAGTCAAATAGGTTCAAGAACCCTGTCCACTGATCCATCTCCCCCGAGAACACGGGAAGTGCTATTGCAGGCAGGCGCGCCACTACCCCCGTGGCACCCCGGACCCCTGCCTTTGTCTCCCCCGGTGTCTGCGACTCCGCCCGTATTTGAGCTTCCCGCTCGACAGCTGCCGCTTGCAACTGCTCCATATCCAGCGCGGCCTCCTCCAATAAATTTGGATCCGCCGCCGGCTCCAAGGCAAATAAGCCCTCCAGGCTGTTGCGCGCCCTCTCCAAACGGGCGTCTAACTCCCCGGCCCGTCGTAGAAGGGCCCCCTGCCGGTCCCGACGCTCCACCAGCAACAGCGCTGAGGCAGCCCATCTGAGCTCGGACCCGATGGCTGCCCTCAATTGCCTGGCCGACATCTCCGGAAGGTTTACAAACAATAAACTTAAAATTAAATATAAATTAGCCCGTGAAATGAACAACAATACAACTTGTATATAATAGTACTTAGTACAATAACTTAGTACACAGGTGGATAACACGCAACACTCGCGCGACCTGTACCCTATCAACAATTATAAATTGCGACCCGAAAATGCAATTTTAGCCCAGAACCCGTAGAACTAACCGCGCTCTGTCTACCAAAATGTTTAGTAGACTTTAAGGACTCACCACGGGTTTCTTCTGCCGCTGCCCGAAGTGAAGTTTTGTCAAAAGGGGTCTTCAGCCCGTGGGAGCTCAACGGTCTACACCCTTGCCCAGTGGAAGCGATTTTTATCGTAAGCTGCTAAAACACTCCCGGCGATCACGCGTGTATATGTATAGCTTACGGTCTTAACACTCAGTTCGTAATTCCCGGCGTCCCGAATACGCGTATATTGGTAGTCAATTCGCGACACGATGGCGTACGTGCGCGCCCCAAGAACGTTTTCATTTCATCTAAAACTAAAGTACAATTTTTTTTTATCGGGGTTACATTCTGCTCTGAGTTTTAATGCAACTAACTCTTCTTTTGTACATCCTGGTTGCCCGTTAATTGAACTATACCATTTTGTTAAAGTCCTTGGTGCTGGCAAACACGTTCCAAAAGTATTTCGCACTATATCTATATGCTTTTGGCGAATAGAAATGTAGGGTTAGAGCAAAACATCGAAGTTCAGCAGAATATTTAGTTCTAGGTATTTTTCCAGATTTGCTTTTCAACAGTTGTCTATTTAGAAGTTCTCTTTCTTCTATACCTATTTTATCCAAAACTAGACGATCTTCTTTTCACACGACTGCCCAAAAAAAGGAGTGTATTGTGTTTATGGTTCACGTATGTATGTATGTGACTTTCTTTGTGCCACCATATTTCCTAAATACCTGTACCGATTTACATGTGTCGGGTATCATTAGAATCCTTGCATTCGCCCGAGTGACACTGGCTATTTAAAAATATGAAAAACAAAAAAATGTTGAATTAAGGCGCCAAAACAGATGTTTAAAAAATTTTTTTATTCCTAAACCTATCGAGTAGGGTATCAAAATGAAGGATTTTAAAAGACAATTTCAAATATATATGCAACTTATGTATTTCTTTGTAATTTGAGATGAGAAATGACATTAAAAAAAATAAGTTGAAAATTGTATTAATAACAACTACCTAAACTAAATTAGTTGACTCTAAAACGCTGAAACTATTATTCTTAATCTAGCGTATATGGCAAAACATTATTTATACACAAAGAGTAAGAGAAATTGTACGCAACAACATTTATATCATAAGCTGAGTACCTCCACGCGGTGAAGGCGGTAACAGCTTAGCTGGCTTAAACTCCCATTAAACAATATATCTATGCCTTCGGGCTTATGTTATTGTTGTTCTATATTTTGGCAGACACCTATTTGGCACGGTAGCCTACCCGGTAACGCAGAGGAGCAGCCATCTAGCGTCCGTTTCTTATTAAATATGACATAATTAGTATAATATTAATAATTACCAAAATGGCTCTTTGGAGGAAGACTAAGAAAGCTCGGCAGACGGCGAATAAGCGGAAACAAGAATCTCCGCATACTCGTCAACAGAGGCTTAAAAACATGAGAGAGATAATGAGAAGTCATTGCTCTCAGCTCTATGCAGACGAGAAACTGAGACTTGCACAGCAAGATTCTCAGAGTGAATCCTTGAAAATGCAGCGCAGTAGTTTGGGACAAAAGAAAACACTGCGTGCTAGGCATCGTTTGCTAGTTGCTAGATCCCGAAATGAAGAATCTCCGACTAGCCATGTGATGAGGTTATCGCAGATGCGAGAGTACGCATCCTCAAAGCGCGCACTTGAATCACTATCTACGCGTGACAAAAGATTGACTCAGATAAGAGATCACGAATCAAGTATGCGTGAACTCGAATCACCTTCTGCGCGGGAGAAAAGGTTGACTCAAAGGGGAGAATACTCTGTACTTTCACGTTAAAATGAGACTCCTTCTTCAAGAAAAGAAAGGCTTGAAGCATCGTAACGAGATTATCGTTGCCGAAGGCTGCTTATGTTTGACGACACAAATTTTGAAAACCTTATACAGCAGGTCCCCGATGGTATTTGCTACTCTTACGAAAAAATGGTATATCAGAAGCAGACGTGTCGTATACCTGCAGATAGTAATACAACAGTCTTACCCGAAGATTATCCAGACTTACTTATTTGCTGCAATAGATGCGCCAATAGCATCTCAAAAAATAAAACTCCATCGAATGCCTTCTGGAATAAAATGCGAGTAGCACCAATTCCTCTTCAGCTGGCATGCCTTAATGAGATGGAGGTAAGGCTCGTGTCGCGTGTTCGGCCATTCATCAAAATTGTACGTGTAGGTTTCAACAGAGATTCAAAGGCCAAGCCGTGCTGTCTGCGCAGCAAGTGGAAGAGCTGCCTTAAATCTTAATTCTTAATTCTTTATTGCACACACACAGTACAGAGATCATACAAAAACATTTAAAGGAACACGTACAAAGGCAAGCTTAACTCAAAATGAGTTCTCTCCCAGCAAATCTTTGAGTAGCAGAGAAGTATATGGTTATAAAGGGTAATGTGAAGTGTACATAAAGAACAGACAATAATAATAAAAAAAGCATACCTAAACAGGTACATTATCTTAACATTACATAAATACACACATACATAGCATGAGTTCCAAAGCCGTGCAGCTTGCACCGTGAAGGATCCATCATAGCAGCTAGTACTATGTGTAGGTGTGCGAAGCAGAAGAGAGGAAGAAAGACGACAGGGTTTGCCCCTGGGTACAAGATATTCAAAGCGTTCGCGCAAATAAGTTGGAGCGTTAGGATTATGAAGAACAGTATAGAGAAGAGTTAAAATGTGAAGTTCACGGCGCTGCCGAATAGGGAGCCAGTTCAGTTTTTTACGATATTCCGTGACATGGTCGTATTTTCGAAGTCCAAACACAAAACGGATTCCCAAATTCTGCAGGCGCTTAAGTTCGAGAAAGCAGACATCAGCATAGTCTAGTAGTGAGAGTAGAAGAGATTGTGCAAGAGTAACTTTAGTCTGAAGAGGTAGGAGTTTCTGGAGACGTTTGAGCGGTTGAAATGAACAGTACACTCTCCTACTTACTTCTGCGATGTGAACATCCCAGGCAAGCATGGAGTCGATATGCACGCCTAAGTTTTTTGCATTTTTGCAGTAACTAATTCCTACAGAATCATACGTTACTGGAGGCAGAGAGTCATGATCCAGGTGGCGGAGCATGTACCTACCACCAACAATGAGCGCCTGAGATTTTTTGGGTTGACCAGCAGTCCAAAAGATTTGGCCCAAGCATTGATATTTTCTAGATCATTGTTGATGGCAGCTAGTTCATCAGCTTTGATATGTCGATATATCTGCAAATCGTTTGCATAGAGGTGATTATGTGAGGTTGGGACCTTCGTGATGGCGTTTATAAAAACAGAGAAGAGAAGAGGAGAAAGGACGCCACCTTGAGGAACACCTACTACTAAGTCGCAATAGTCGGAGGAAACGTCATTCACTCTAACAGATTGTGAGCGACCCTGAAGATATGATTTAAACCAAGTAATTGCAGAGGTAGAAACATTGAAAGATGAAAGAATCCCCAAGAGAATGTCAAAATCAACCGAGTTGAAGGCACTGCTAAAATCCAATAAGACCAAAACTGTCAGTTGTTTGTTCTCCATGGCCAGTCTTATGTCATCTGTTACTTCAACTAGAGTTGTTACAGTACTATGGCCACGGCGAAAGCCAGATTGGAAAGGACTTAGCACGCCATTAGAGGAGAGGTGATAGGTCAGTTGATCGTGAACAATACTCTCGAGTACCTTCGACAAGATGGGAAGGATAGAAATGGGGCGGAATTGGGAGTTTGTTGTAGGATTGGGTACTTTGGGTAGAGGTATAACAGAAGCTTTCTTCCATAATGAAGGAAAATAGTTAGAATATAATCTACAATATGAAGAAGCATTTGAAGTTGAAGGCCATCGTCACCAACCGCCCTAGTGGATATGGATTTTAAATGTTTCTTAATATCCGCTTCTGTTACCGGATGAAATGAGAAGGAAGTATTTAAAGGTAGTGGAAGAGAGGAGAGAGAATTAAGGGTAGAAGATTTGACATCACTAGGTATAGTACTTGGAGGCGCTGAGAAATGGGCATTTAATGCATTGAGGTCCATGTCAGTAAAGTTGTCATGGATGACCTTACCAATACCCAAGAATTTTAGGAACTGCCATTGTTGAGAAGTGTTAAGGTTTTCAATTGACTTGTGAATATGGTCTCGCCTCGCATCCCTACACATACGATTGCAGCAATTACGTAGTTTTTTATACAAGTTCAGCCCCTCTTCAGATGGGCACTTCATATATTTACGCTTGGCCTTATCTCGCTTGGATATAATGTTTTTGATAGATGGAGAAAGCCATGGCGCAGGACGATGTTTAACCCTCACCTTTTTAAGAGGAGCATGCACATCATAGATGGCCAACAATGTATTGGTAAAGATAGACACCTTCCCATCGATATCATCGCAGTCATAAACAGACGACCAGTCAGTACTATCCACATCACCACCCAAACGCTCCAAATCAATGTCTTTAAAATTACGAAGAAGTAGAAATTTACTCTTGCGTTTCGGAGGACGCAGTTTATAGGAGAGATATAGAAGATTGTGGTATGAAAAGGGAGCAGATAACTGTCCGTGTGCCACCTTATGAGGGTTGGAGACTAGAATGAGGTTCAGTAGTGAGGGCTGAGTATTGGGAACCTTATGTGTGGCTTTTAGGGGAAGAATGTGCATGTCCACAGAAGAGACAACGGAGCAGAGTTTACGGCTGCGTGAATCTTTCTTTAATAAACAGGTATTAAAATCCCCGAGGATAATCCTATGCTCATACAGTGACGAGAAATTTTCTAGTTGTATTTCAAAAGCAGAGAAGTAATCAATGTTGCTAACAGGGATGTAGTATACGCCAAGTAGTGCTTTGGTGTGCTTGAAATCTATTTCGATGAAAAGATATTCTGTAAATTTTGAGTATACATCTGTAGACTGATCAACAACTTTATAAGAAATATCCCCCCCGAAGATATACAGCCACTCCGCCGCCACCCTTACCAGTCCTGTCAACACGCACTAGCTTATACCCGGGTAGAGAGTACTGGGTGGAAGGGAGTGAAGGCTTAAGAAAAGATTCAGAGACAAGGACAGCATGAACGCAGTCAGAATTTAAAGAAGCTAGAAGATCAGAATAGTCTCCAGGAATGCTTTGAGCATTTATGTGCACAACATTAAAATAATAAGGAAAGGCTGAAAAAATAGAGGACAGTTCGTTACAGAGCTGAACAGCATTATTGTTACCGGATGCACTGGCAAAACTATCATTAGATGCAACCGAAGAAGAACAAGAAGCAAAACTATCATCTGAGTCTGAAGTATTGCCGGAATCTCTAAGGGTTCTCTCATAGATGGCGCTAGCTGTCACAATAACATCGGCTCCGTACTTTTTTAAACTTTAAAATAAATAAACTTGGCTTTCTAGTGTCCTAGTGTCGTTAACCTTTTAAATACTATCTGATAGTTAACGTATAACGTTTGTGAGAAAATTCATAAAGTGTTCAAGAAGAAATAACAAACAAATAAGTAGTGCAGGCCAATCACCGATAGTGGTAATAATTCTGGTCAATATTGTGAGGAAAGCTATGCTAGAAGCTTGAAGAATCTCCTAAGTTCTTTATTTACACAAATCGCAACAGAAAAATAGTGTAAAATTTTCAAAGACAAAGTGAAGTTCATAATATATTTGACGGTGGATTCAATTATCTAGTGTAACGGTGTCTAACAAAAGTGCAAATCACTCCGTTTGCTTACTTTGTATACCTATAACTAAAGCTCACAATAATCTCAATCTACGCAATACTGGATCATAAATTTAGACCTTTTTATTATCTGCCGATGCAACCTCGAGGCATAATTCTACAACAGTGCATGACGTGGTCCGAGTTCGATTCCAACTTTCGATATCACTTTTTGTTAAATTTTTGAGCCTACACGAAAGAAATAATTAATTGTATGAGTATTATTGACAGCTGTCCTAATTGCTTAATTTGATTTATAATTTATTTGAATGAATTAAATAAGTCTACATTACAAACTCGAATATTAAAGATTACAAATTTATTGCCCTGGTAAAGAATGTCTATGAGACGCACGCCTCCCACTACAGCGCGAGCCACATCAACCGAAGAACTCAATTGTGGGGGGACCAATCGTCCTCTCACTTCAGAGTCTACACGACAACTCACCGCCGCAGTGCCTAAACTTGCTTCCAATAAAAAAAGGAAGATTGAGAATGGGGAGGAGGGGTCGACTGTTACAATGAGTGCATTTTTGACTTTTTCTAAAGAACAAGAACTGCGGTTTGACGAACTCATGTCCAAAATATCTGATCTGATGGCTCAAAACTATGATTTAAAAGAGAGCGTTCAACTAATGTCCGACAAACACGATGACTTTCTGGACCGCATTATATCGCTGGAGGCCGCTCAAAAAGCTGATAAAAACACCATAAGGCAGTTAGAGTATAAAATTGAAACTTTGGAAAAAAAATCACGATTGTCAGGCATAGAAATGAGAAACATACCAAAATCTGTAGGAGAAACCAAACAGGAGCTGTGCGATATTGTAACGAATATGGGAAAGTCCCTAAACGTCTCGATTGACTCCGGAGCTATAAGGGATGTCTATAGAATTAATTCAAAGGACGAATCAAAGCCTATTATTGTGGATTTCTGCTCAGTAATATTAAAAGAAAGAGTGCTGAAGGGTGTCAAACAATTCAATTCTACCAAGAACAAAGGTAATAAATTGAATACCACTCACCTAAACCTAAAATGTCCAACTCGCCCAGTGTTTGTATCAGAAAATCTTACACATAGAATTCAAAAATTATTTTCTCAAGCTCGAAGCTTTCAAAAGGAACAAGGATACTCTTTCTGCTGGACAACAAACGGAATAATATACCTACGTAAAATGACAGGTGATCCACAAATTCGTATTACTAGTGAACAGGATCTTATCAAATTAAAAACCACCCAATGACTATATATATTTAATGAATCACTGTTGATAATATTTAAGAATTATAATTCAATGCATGCTATTTATAAAATAAGATGTTTAAAATGTTTGATGTATAATAATATCCTTCCTATATTACAAAATTGTACACATCCACATAACTACACAATTTCAAAGTACACAACAATATCTCTTCATCTAACGTGTTACACGCACAATGACACTCACACTAATCACTCACGCCTCAATAAACCTACACACTATTGCACTAATACCACATATATCACAAATAACAAATACATCCAGATCCTTCAAAAACTCAGCAACCCGGTATATCATTGCTTATCCGTCTCAAATAAATCAAAACTTAATAAATTTCTGTACAGTAAGATCAGTAGTTATGGACGCACCTATATATATATACAACATTCAATAGTATAAGCAACATAAACTCAGATATTGAAAGTGTGAGAGTGTCCACCTCGCTTACCTGTGACGTGGAAGGATGTGGTAGTCTTCTACCACTCAGTCCATCCAGACGCCTAGTCGTACTAACTCAAAATATTTGCAGCATAAATTGTAACATGGTAGGCTTCGAGGCCATGATGACAAGTTTAAAAATAGAATGCGACATACTCGTGCTGACTGAATGCAGGCTGGGTGAAACGACTATTGTTCCCATTTTGGATGGATATCTCTCATATTTCACTAGAAACAATCCTAAACAAAATGATGGAGTGGTGGTCTACATTAGGGACCATCACATTTTTTCAGTGCAGGAGCCACGTTCTGTAGACAGTAACACCTTAATTTTAAAGCGAAACACAGACACTGCGATTGTGGCTGTGTACCGTTCTCCGTCCTATACAAATGTGGATCCCTTTCTAGAGTTCTTAAATGAAACTCTCCATAGTCTTCGTGCTTTTAAAAATATTATAATCATAGGAGACATAAATATTAGAATTAACCCTTGCAAACTTAAACTCGATGGTGAACGGTATCTCTGAATGACTGCATCGCATGGACTGCTACCAGCCCATACCGAGGTTACAAGGGAGTCGAGTGGGACATGCCTTGACCACGTTTTACTCAAAACAAGGTATCCTACCACTACTCTCATCCCACGGGCTACTTTAACCGACCACTATCCGGTTCTAGTGTGCATTAAATACAAGCAACCGCACATCTCCTCGAAAATACATAATAAAGTTAACAATGAATTGTTAAACAGCGATATTTCAAATATCAACATAGAACCAGTTTATCAGTCTCAAGACCCTAATTTTTCTTTAAATTACTTGGTTAACAGCATGCAAACAGCATTAACAAATAATACCACTTTAGTTATTGTACCCAGACGACAAACAACTATCAAACCCTGGATTACGCCGGGTATCCTCCGGTGCATTAGGAATAGAGATGTACTCCACATGAAAAGTAAACTCTCACCTGATAATGAAACCTTAAAGACTACGTACACGCGATATAGAAACTTCTGTTCTAAATTATTAAAGAAAACTAAGACTAGTTATGAGAGACATCAAATAGAATCCGTCAAACATAACCCAAAAAAGCTTTGGAAGGCTATTAAAACTATAACTCACACTTCTAAAGACCATAAGCAACCTGAAACACTCCTAAAATTAAAACTAACGCCTGAAGAATCCCTTAATGATGTTAATAGCTACTTCATAAATGTTGGTAAAAACTTGGCAGAGCAGTGCTCAAAATCTCAATACAATGCAAACCCTACTCTTGACTATGTTCGACCCAACTATACGCACCTAAACTCCCTTTTCATGGAGGATGTCACGGAGGATGAAGTTAGCAGCCTCATTGATGCCCTCAAAGTGGACTCTGCACCGGGTTTTCATAAGATATCAAACTCATTAATAAAACAAAATAAATCGTTCTTGACGCCTCCTCTCACCTATATTTTTCAAACTTGCCTTAAATCAAGCATATTCCCTGACTCTTTAAAGATATCTGAGGTGCGGCCCATACACAAGTCTGGTGATGAAAACCGCATAGGTAACTATAGACCTATCTCTATTTTGCCGGCTTTTTCCAAAATATTGGAAAAAATTATCAATAGTAGGCTGGTTAAATTCCTAGAAAAAAACAGACTGCTCTCAAACAACCAATACGGTTTCCGTACTGGAAAGTCCACAGATGAGGCAGTACTAAAATTAACCAATGCTATTGGACAAGGTTTGGATGGTGGTAAGAAGTGCCTATCAATCTTTCTGGATCTCGCAAAGGCGTTTGATACGATTTCAGTTCGCATTCTTCTAATGAATCTGGAGAGACTTGGAGTTAGGGGTAAACAGCTGGACCTTTTTGAGAGTTACCTTTCCAATCGGTTCCAGAGTGTGCGCGTGGGAAACTACAACAGCACTAATCTTTCAGTGACCTATGGCGTGCCTCAGGGAAGCATCTTAGGACCTACCCTGTTTCTCGTTTACATCAATGATCTCACCTGTCTCCAGATACCTAAAGGCGAAATAATCTCTTACGCAGATGATACTGCTCTCCTCTTTACTGCCGACACCTGGGAAGAGACATTTAGTAGGGCTCAAAAGGGACTTGATCTGGTGAAGATGTGGCTCCGCGATAACTGTCTTACGCTTAACGTAGATAAAACAAAATATTTAACTTTTAGCTTACGTCAACCCCCAAGACATATAGACTCTTATAACCTGATTCCACATGATTGTGTCGCTAATGCTAATTGCACGTGTGCGATGCTTGAGCGTGTAAATAACATCAGGTATTTGGGTATCACTATAGATAACACCTTAAATTTTAAGGAACACATAAAGAATACATCGGCCCGTGTTCGTAAGCTCATATTTATATTTAAAAACCTAAGACATGCTGCAGACGCATCCTTGTTAAGGAACACATATCTATCCCTATGTCAATGTATAATTACATACTGTATATCGTCTTGGGGCGGAGCTTCGAAGGGTGCGCTGAAGGGTCTTGAAGTAGCCCAAAGAGCTGTTCTAAAAGTATACAGCTTTAAACCATTTCTTTTTCCCACTACCCTACTCTATCAGTCATGCCAGGTGCTAACAGTCCGTCAGCTTTTCCTTCGTAGCATACTCATGAAACAACATAGCGAACTGATATACGATAGGAATTTGCTTGATAGACGTAGAAAACATGCAGTCTCTCCCACCTATAGCCCAAAAACGTCATTTGTCTGGCGATTTTTTATATTCATTGGCCCCTATATCTATAATAAAATTAGTAAGATCTTAAACATATATCCCTTAAATTCCACACAGTGTAAAAAACAGGTAAATATTTACCTCCAAAGCTTAACATACGAGCAGACTGAAGACCTTTTAAATATACCGAGCTGACACACATGCACACACTCGCTAACGCACACGCATACGCACTAACATAGACACACACACACACACACGCACACACGCACACACACACACACACACACACACACACACACACACACACACACACACACACACACACACACACACACACACACACACACACACGCGCGCGCGCACACACACACACATTTAAATTAAATTAATGTAACAGTCTGTCATTTGAAGACTTTTGTCACTTGCAAGTGGCGTTCAAAGGTATTATTGCTCGTGTACTATATAAATATACTGTTTTAATTAATGTCGCAATCCCCATCTATCTATCTAAAGCCGAGATACAGGTTTTCCACCTAGTTCGGCTGCAGATGCTCTCAATAATTATTGTGAATGTACCAAACATTGTATTTTGAACCACATGTACCTATAATATTGTATCTATAATTTAATGACCTTGTGAAATAAATAAATATAATATTTAAAAAACATACTAAAATAATAGGATCAGTTTAGTATATAATAAAATGATATCAAAAAGTTGTGATATATAGAATCCAATAAACATAGTTTTGGCATTGAACCAGAATGACAAAAAAAAATCTTCAGACATACAAAAAAATAAATAAATTAATAATAATATATATAAATTAATATAAATAGATAAAAAGTTTTCTAACGTTAACTTTTAACCAATCCCCTATGCACTCGCTAGTTGCATACACAATTTACAAAAAGTAGAGACTACACGCAAAATACCAATATCCAAACTTCGATAATTGACGTTTCCGAACGAATGATATAATAAGACGTCAGTTACGTCAAAGCCTTAAGTACAAAACAAATGTGTGACCGCAAATATGAATTGAAGAAAAACTATTTTTTTCATAACAAATTCGGCAAATCCGTATCTTGTCTACTTGCGCGGTTTCCTCTGTGAAGATGTGCCCGTACTGGTAGATGCCGCTTCGCCCACAGGGTATCTTTCGAGAAGCTTTTGCAGTTTGCGCGCCGACTCGATCTTATGCCGCGAGTTATCCGTGACTTGGAAAAAAAATTCCCATCGGAGGTCCTGCACTGTCTTACACCATAATGATTCCTAGCGCATACAAAAAAGTCACGTCTGGGCTTTGTGAGGAACTCTGATATTGTGAGACCAGTGCCTTTGAGTTTAAATTTATTACGCCACACTAAACTACGAGTCACACGATTTTCAAATCTCACCCATAGTGGGCGTGGTGCAAGAGGTTTGCTAGTATCACTACCCAGACGATGGCAAACGGCTATATCTTTAGCTGTGACACTTATAGTATCAATTTTGCTTGAGAACACTTTAATGACACTACTGGTGGGATCCGCTGTATTTTCTTCCGAAAGACCATGCAGAAGAAGAACTTTAGCTCTTGATGCCATCTCATGCCGGTTCAAGCCCTTCACCAGTAACTCCATTTGAGATTTCAGGGCACCCAAGGTCTTCCATACAAGGCCTTTAAAATCAGAGAAGTCCCGAGAGAGGCTGGCTACACTTTTATGGATGGTTGACTCACCCCTAGCATTCTTCAAGACCTCCTCATACTGTGCCATGCGTCTTGTAAAAGTGCTTGATAGCTCCTCCATGCAGTCAAACAAGTTGGTATATAGGTCCATTTTTAACAATTGAAGTAGTTGTGCAGTTGAGCGGTAGTAGATCGGATTTTAATATTGAGAGGGTGCAATAGAGGATATAGAATATTATTAACTGTTTCGTATCATTAATTGGTAAGTTAAATAAATTATTTTAAATCAAAATATGCAAGAGCTTTTTTAAAAGGTGTTGACACTTCAACAGCTACCCAGAACAGCTACCAATTTCTGTTGCAGACGCTGGGCTTACAATCGTTGCTGAATCGTTAGAAAACGTGTCTTGCACCAGGAGGTATTGCGTGGATATGGAAAAAATTAAAAATGCACTCGAATGGCTCGTTTCAAACAATCATTTATATCGTAATGTGCAACTTAACTTAGCAATGAATAGTGAAATTCTTCCAAATATTCATTTGATAGAGCATGGCAGTGCTACCCAGCGCTAGTTACCGCAAGCGTGAATAAACTCACACACAAGCAGCGAGCGAGGGCATCCTTGCAAACCTGTAGAGCATAGGTTCGCAAGAGTCAATGACGTCATCGTCTTTATCTACTCCACCCACATATCTCTTACAGAGTCACTAAAATGTAGAAAATAAAAATAAATAATTAACACGTTCACTGCGTGAGCTCAAAAGCCGTCTCGAATTCGAGTGCGTTACGAGATATTATGCGCCCCGTGAACTGCTTCCTTCATAGTGCGATACGGGTGTTAAAGTGCCCCGTACACCCTTATTGCTTTCTCAATCTATAACTGACTGAAATTTTACGTTTGCTTTTATTTTATTTTATAGTCTGATAGATTATGAAATGAGCTATGTTATAGTCTTTTCGCCACTAGATTAGTCAAAAATTTACGAAAATAAAACGAAAACAAATTATTCGGGGTCTCGTAAACCCCGTACCGCACCTGATATAATAAAATACGGGATTGTACTGCCCCGTAACGCACAGAACTCAATTATAGCGATAAAATTATAGTGTTGGGAAATAGGAGAAACGATAAATGTTATTTCTTGAATAAAAATATTTATTTCAGCTTATATATTTATATAGGAACTTAGGTTACACATTTTAAAGGTATATATTTGAATTAAAAATATGTAAACTGGGAATTATATAGCTTAGCTTACTACAATACACTGTAACACTAAATTCAAACATATTATAAGTATGTATATATTAAACCTAATAAAGTTGTGTTAAGCTTGTTTATTATTATTATTATAATATTATAATGAAAATATGATCAACGTAGGTTGCAAGTCGGATGTGATGCATTCAATGTTTTAAATTGTAGCACTCTAAACAGTATGCCTTATTGCACTTCCTACAAAATGATTTTATTTTTTTACTTTATTATCTGCAAGTCGACTGCTCACACTCTCTCTTAACTTTTCATAACAACTGGTACATTTTCTTTTCTTATCACTCATTTCAAATTTATGTTGCAATTCTATCGTAGGCGTCGGATCAACGTTAGAAGTATTTTGACTGGTAAAGGCTTCTATAACAGACTCTACAAAAATTTTCTTAGACATTTTTGTACCTTTTGCTGTGTTATGCACAATCCACATTGGTTATCGCTGTCCCAAATAGCAACTCCATGATGACCTTACGGAACCATTTAAGGCCTCTTTTGAGAGTTGCGTAGTAAGCGGATATCTGGTCGCTAAAGTCAATTCCCTTTTTACTTCTATTTTAGGTAAGTACGCATTCTGGCTTTTTACTTCATGTGTAGTTCCATTTTTTACTTTCCGGATAGTCTTCAACGCTGCTGTATGATTTTTACATGTACTTATCATCAATACTGGACGTTTATCCATCCATTTAATTACTCGGACTCCTTTCTGATTCATTTGCCCAATTATTTGTCCCTTCTTAAGTTTCTTACCCACAATCATTTTGGGTAATCTCTTTCTGTTAGACCGCAATGTGCCACATATAATGTATTTTTCTTTATCAATTCTTCTGCCAGTTCAATAGAATTATAAAAATTGTCTGTTATCAAAATTCGCCCCTCATTTTCAAGTCCATTAATGAGTCTTTCAACAGTTTTTTTTCCATGATTAAGTTCACGGCCATTATCACCTTTTCCTGTGTAAATATTAACATGATATGTATAGCCTTCTGGCGTACAAAGCTTGTATAATTTTACACCATACTTGTGGCTTTTATTTTTTATATATTGCCGAAACCTGAGTCGGCCACGCCAGGGAATCATAGACTCATCGATCACTATAATTTTTCCAGGCTTTTGGATTTTTTTAAACTGCTCTATGATCATTTCGTATATATCTCTAATCTTGTGTAGCTTGTCTGTTCCATCATTATTTTCTCTACTAAAGTGCCAACATCTTAGGAGTAAAAGAAATGTATCTCTTTGCAAAGTTGAAGCAACGAGCTCTTTCCTATACATTTTTTTCTTGGACCAATCGTCGTTGATGTGAGGAAGTCTGACCATTCCCATTATCAATAATATGCCAAAAAATGCATACATTTCTTGTCTATTATTAGGAGTCCAAGATTTCATACGGGAATTCGCTTTCAAATTTGTGTCATTTATTATCTTTCGATAAATTTATTACGGCTGTACTCACGTTACTTGTCAGGATGCGCCCGAACAGTGCCAACGTTGGGAGCGCAGTAAAGCACCTGACGTCGCCGCGCCTGGGTGCTCTGCTCATGATTAAGGACTCCGGTCGGGTCCGAAACTAGTCGGGCGCATCCTGACAAGTAACGTGAGTACAGCCGTAATAAATTTATCGAATGAAAAATGCCTCACGATAGTTTCTATATTTATTATCTTTGTAGCATAAGCATTTGTTTCCAAAACCATTTTGTTGACGATATCGTCAGTTAAAAACAGCTTATAAAAGTCTATCGTCATTTTCATGAGAAGGTGCATCACTTTTACTGTTCTGATCAATTTCAATTCGGTCATCTTGAATCATGTCATCAGATATAGAGGCCACATCAGACATGCCACTTGAGGACGTCATCTCGTCATCCGAAGAACTAGAAGGTCTGTAATCCTCATCTTCATCAGAACAATCAGTGTCATTTTCAGCAGCAGTAGTATTAATTACGTCTTGAGCAATTCGTATATCATCTTTGGGAATTTCAATGTTTGATATCGGTATTACACTAAATTTTGACTCTTCCAGGCTTATAGTTTGCTTTCTTCCAGTTGGCGTCTTCAAAAGATTTTTCATTTGGTCTTCATCAAAAGAATGATCAAGAATTAGCATATTACTCACAGAAATATCGCTCAGTGATCCACAATTGCTTGTACTCATGCTTAATGGCTTGTATAAAGTATCATCTGACTTCGGTGAAGTATTGAAAATCCTCCCCGAAAACCGTTTTCTTTCGGGTGTTACTTCTGCCATCTGTTGTCCACTTACAGAAACATCACTCGAGGACTTTTATTGGAGCACGTTGGCTTCAAAAAAATTTCATCCGATCTTAACGGCAATTCGGAACTTCGACAGAGATCAATTTGAGTCGTTTCCGCTTGTTTTAGCACAACATTGTCCAAAATTGTGATCTTGGGTTTTTTCTGTTTTGAACAACTAGACAAAATCTCTTCATTAACTTGTTCAATGGTCACATCCACATTACGTAGTTCGTGATAGGTTTGATTAGTACTAGGACTAGTTATAATGTCGAACTCATCTGTTGCTGCTCTCGGATGCCGCTGAAAAACCTTGCGGTAAATTGTTGAGGATGCAGATTGTCGTTGGGTTGAACTTGGAGATGGAGGAGTTTCATCATCCTTTTTAATCTGTGACAGATGCAACATACGTCGCGAACGCTTCATTATAGATAAATAACACTACGTCTTGAGCTAAGAACAGCATTAATGCTAATGAGCTCACGATCCCGTACGGGGTCACAATAATTTATACGGGGCTTTTTGATCCCCGTATCGCACTGGAAGATAAGTTTTGCTCTCTGGTCGTAACGGGGCTTATAAGACCCCGTATAGTTTTAAAATAGCAACAGTTTCTTCAAACGGCGTACACGAAAAATATATATTTATCTCTCTCATACAGTAAATAATTTCAAATTCAAATTCAAATTCATTTTATTTGCTTAAATGTGGTTATACAGGTGATATTATTAACTTTTGTGCAGCACATTTACCATTTTATGGCATGCAAACATTATATTATACATGAGGTATCAACATTAGTTTAGGTACACTACAATATTTTATTATTTTAGCACATGCAAGAAAATTCTAAAGTCACAAAGAATACAATAAATTAAATAGAATGTCAGAACATAAAATGCATAAAAATAAGTCATTAATAAACATTTGTAAAAATTATTAGCATGTCAGTTTTTTTTTTTAAGTATATTATAAACTTTATGGACATAGGTTGCCTCAATATTTGCTAATAATAATACCAACTTTTAGTCATAGTTTACCCCTACACTTTTCCAATTCCTCTATCGTATAAAAGCATTTATTTATGAGCCATGCTTTCAACTTTCTTAGAAATTTAGAGGTTGGAAGTTGCTTCAAACTTTTAGGTAATGCATTATAAATACGACCACACATTGCAAAACAATTTTTAAGGTAAAGAGCCGTATTCGGGACTCTAGATAAAACAATTCTATCCTGATTTCTAGTGCTCCTCGGATAAACCTCATGTGCCTTCGAAAAAAAGCTAGGATACTGCCTAACAAACTTCGCGGTTTCATAGATGTACATACAGGGAAGGGTAAGAAGATTCATTTTCAAGAAAAGGGACCTACACGAGTGCCATGGTGCAGCTCCACACATAGCTCTGATACACTTTTTTTGGGCAATGAAGACTCTATTCACGTCTGTGGAGTTGCCCCAAATCACTAAACCATAGTTTAAAACGAAGGCAACATAGCCATGATAGGCCATGGCGACTGATTCGGGGTTCGAGGTCTTCCTTAGTTTTGCCAAAACATAAACAAATTTATTTATTTTATTACAAACTTTTTCTATGTGTGCCTTCCAGTTCAGATTGTGGTCAATAATTATACCTAGAAAGGTTGTTTTGTCTACTTTTAGTAAGTTTTCAGTCAAATATTTTATATTCAAGTTCTGTGGTTTCGTACCATAATTATTAAATTGAATATATTGAGTTTTAGTCATGGTAACCTGCAGATTATTTTCATGAAGCCATTGAATTATATTGTCAATTGAATTATTTATGTCATTAGTATAATTGGTATTAGAATAATTAGATGTCATGATGAGAAAAATATCGTCAGCGTACAAAATACAAGGATTAGGAGTTACACTTGGCAAATCGTTAATGTAAATCAAAAATAACAGAGGTCCTAAGATACTTCCTTGCGGGACCCCAGAGCTATTGATCCTGTACGAGGATCTATGTGCCTTTAGTTCCTTGTTATCATCTATACCCATAATTTCAACACATTGTTCTCTGTCCTTTAGGTATGAATCAAGCCATTCGTAGGCCGGACCTCTATTCCATACTTTTCTAATTTATTTAACAATCGTTTATGCGAAACTAGATCAAACGCGCTTTTCATATCGAAGAAAATAACAGTGGTTTGCATGTTGCGATCTAGGCGTTCACAGATCCTAGTTACCAGATTAAAGCACGCCAAGGTAGTAGATTTGCCTTTTTGGAAACCATATTGCTCGTTTAGCAATATTTGGTGTCGTGTAACAAAATCATATAGTCGCCTATGCATGGCCACTTCGAAACCTTAAAAAATATAGGTATAAGAGTTATTGGTCTGTAGCTGTTAAGTAGAGATTTGTCACCCTTTTTGTATAGAGGTTTGACTATAGATCTCTTAAGGAGACTTGGGAAATGACCTTCACTGAACGATAGGTTGACTAGATGAGTTAGAATGGGTATAAGTTCGACGGCACAGTCCTTGAGAAGTCTTGTGCTAAACTCATCATAACCCACTGAGCTTGTGTTATTGAGCGATTGAATTATTCTCAGAATCTCAGCACATTCGTAAGGCCTAAGATACATACTGTTGCAAATACTACGTATGTCTTCATTTTTTGTGCCTTGCTTGCCTGTATTCTGTTTTGTATGTCCGTCTATCAAACGATCATTGAACGCGTGTGCTATTGCTTCTGGGTCTGTAAGAAGGTGGCCATCTACATGTATTTCATGTATAAATTCTGATGTTTTGAGACCTTCAGACTCCTTTTTTATCAGTTGCCACGATGTTCTACAGACATTTTTACAGTTTCTAAGTTTACTTTGTGTTAAGCGCCATCTATCCCGCTAGTACGGAACTACGAGAGGCGTCTACAGATCGTTGTTCGTCAGGACAAGCAAATGCATCGCAAGCGCAGGAGTGTCGGCGAATTACGCAAGAGGGCGCGCAACCACACGATAAAAGGACCGCATTAGCTTCAAAAAGCACCTTTCACATTTCTCCTGAGCTAGACTGGGCTGCTTACCTCGTAACATTTAACTGTTTTCAATTTATATTAATTATTTAATAAATTCCTACTTGTTAAAGTTGAAATAACAAATTTCATTGAAGTTCACCTTTAAATCATATTTTATTTTTTCCAAAATTACAACGGGCAAACATTTGGACCTTCAGCGCCGGATTATTTAAACTTTTTTCAAGAAACCATAAGTAGCGGGTTTTTTTTTTTTTTTTTACGTGCGGGAAATCCCCACGGATTCCCACCCCTCCAGAGCCGGAGAGGTAGGTTATGTCGGACTCGAACCGACTAAACCGCACGCCTTCTGTGGGTCGATGTGCTAGGCCGGAGGTGAGGTTGTCTTTTGACATATCCCTCGCACCCCGGCTGACCCAGGGCCATTCCTCTCGGTCTGGCCCTCCTCGGGAGGGGGGACCACGTGGTCCCCGACTCGCCCCCGGTATGGGGGGGGGGGGCGCGCATCGTCCTACGATGCGCGCCGCCGCCGTGGCCTGCTTCTGCTAGGGTGACGAGCGGCTTCACCCGTCACCCTCAGGCCCGCGCTCATGGGGGGCGGAGGTCGGTTTGCGCCCTCCGACGCCCGAGCCGCCTTCGAACGCGGCCAGCGATGTCCGCGAGTCTTTCTCGCTCGCTGCGCCGCGCCCGCTCTGCTGTCTCCTTCACGAGCATGACCTGCTCGCAGAAGGAGGCGCTGGCCGCCCAAGGAGGCGCTGGCCGCCCAACCATAAGTAGCGGGTAGCAGAACAGTCGTAGCAAATCCTCTTTTCCTTCCTTTATTCCCGCCCTACTCGCCCACATTTCTTCTATTTGTACTAAAACCGTTTGTTTCTTCTAAAAAGCTACACGGCAGTGCGCATAATTCACCAAGTGGCTGCAGGACAAACGTGAGTACCTCTGCTTTCTTATTAAGTGCCAAAATGAGTGAAAGTTTTAAAGAATTAGTAAAAAAACGCGGTTCAGTCAAGGGTTCCCTGACCTTACTAGTCAAATACGTAGATTCCTTAGACGGGGCTTTATTGTCCGCAAGACAATTTGCTGAGTTAAAGTTACGAAAACAACAGGCGTTATGCAGTTTGTTATCTAATTTTAATAGCTTTCAAGATAAGATTGAAATAGCTCCGGAATCGGATATAGCAGAGCAATTAAGAGAACGCGAATCCTTTGAAAATAGTTATTATAGTGTTATGGCCTCTATCGACTGTCTATTACAAGGCGATAATTCGAATAATCATAAATGCAAGGGTAGTAAATTACTGGTTAAGTTACCCACTATATCGCTGCCCTCGTTCGATGGTTCATATGACAATTGGTTGGAGTTCCGAGATACTTATTTGTCCATGATTCATAATTCGGAAGAGCTCGATAATATTCAAAAATATCATTACTTAAGATCGGCTCTCACGGGCAATGCCATGCAGGTCATCAAATCTCTCGAATTTTCAGCCGATAACTATATAATAGCTTGGGATCTGCTTGAAGCTAGATACAATAATAAAAAATTACTAATTCATAATTATATTAAGTCCATATTTTCTATACAACCTTTGTCTAGGGAATCGCCCGCTTGCATAAGAAAACTTATAGATACCGTCCTTAAAAATTTACGCGCTTTAAAGAGCTTAGGCGAGCCAGTGGATACTTGCGATACCTTATTAATTTATTTAATTGTATCTAAGTTCGATGCTTCTATGCAAAAAGACTGGGAGCAATTTAAATCAAATTCTCTAAAAAATAAGGAGGTAGCTTTGAAACTAGACGAGCTTATTTCATTTTTAAGAAATAAAGCGGATATGTTGGAAATGATTAAAGCAAATCATTCCTCAAGCTTCAATAGCAAAAATTTGTCCCAAGATATTCACAAAAAACAAACGTCTAAAGTTCAAGGTCTTGGTGTCTACGCAAACTAATCAGAATACCGCTAAAAATTCTAAACGGATTCGTGTATGTTCTATGTGTGCAGGTAATCATCCGGTTTATTCGTGCACTCAGTTCAATAATTTACCTTGCGACGAAAAGTTGGCCTTTATTAAAAGCAAGAGTTTATGTAGGAATTGTTTACGTGAGGGACACACTATCGATAGTTGTTTCTGTGGGCCATGTCGGGTATGTAATAAAAAACACAATAGCTTGATTCACGAGGCGTTTAGGAATGGAGAAACCTCGGTATTTACGGGTTCCTCTAACGCGCAGTCCACCCCCTCGAGTAATGAATCTTCTACTGTTCTACATTCCAACACTAATAATCAAATTAGTAATAAATCAGATAAATCATCAAACACTCTCGTACCCGTGTTATTGTCTACTGCGCTGGTAGAAATAATCGGTGCCGATACTCAAGTTCATATTGCCCGTGTACTACTGGACAGTGGAAGCCAACACTGCATCATGTCCAGTTCTTTACGCAATAAATTAAACGCCAAGGTTATACAGTCCACTTTTCAAATCACAGGAATAGGACAATCAATCACACAGTTAAATCATTCCTGTGAAATTACTATTTGTTCCTTAAATAGCGAATATAATACGTGCATTAATTGCTTGGTTATGCAAAACATAACTTCAAGCATACCCTCTTCATATATACATACGCATAATCTTAACATTCCTAATGATATTAAGCTTGCCGATCCTACGTTCAATTCTCCATCGCAGGTAGATATTTTAATCGGTGCGAACTATTTTTGGCATTTGTTAAATGAGGGTAGGATTCACCTAGCTAGTGGACCTTATCTACAGAATACAAAGCTAGGGTGGATAATCTCAGGTCCTGTATACACGAATTTGCGCATCAATCAAGTTCAGTGTCATGTGGGTACCTCTCAAAATCTCGAATTGAACGCGCAGTTCAAAAGATTCTGGGAAATCGAAGAGATTTCGCAACCTAAATCGCATTATACAAACGATGATCGTGTATGTGAACAACTTTTTATAGATACTAATAGAAGAGAACATGCAGATCGATTTTCAGTTCGTATTCCATTCAAAGAATCGCCAGAAACACTTGGTGATAGTTATGAAGTCGCAAAAACACGTTTTTTATCACTAGAGCGTAAACTCGCACGTCAACCTACTTATAAATATATGTACAACGAGTTTATGCAAGAATACTTAGGCCTGGGGCACATGACGCGCATTGACGGATTTAATTCACCCTATTATTTTTTGCCTCACCATGGTGTGTTTCGTGAACAGAGCACTACCACAAAGTTAAGAGTTGTATTCAATGCAAGTCAAAAAACATCGTATGGTAAATCGCTTAGCGACATTCAAATGACCGGTCCGCCCTTGCAAAATGACTTAATTGGAATACTTTTACGTTTCCGGCAGCATAAATACGTAGCTTGTGCGGACATAGAGAAAATGTTTAGGCAAATACTAATTCACGACGATCAACGGAATTTACAACTAATTTTGTGGCGTAAAAATCCGTCGGAACCTCTTGATGTGTACCGTCTGAATACTGTTACGTACGGGACGGCGTCCGCGCCTTATCTAAGTATTCGTTGTGTGCGTCAGCTTGGACTAGACTGTTATAATCCCGAAATATCGAAAATCATCTTAGAGGATTTTATGGCGTAAAAATCCGTCGGAACCTCTTGGTGTGTACCGTCTGAATACTGTTACGTACGGGACGGCGTCCGCGCCTTATCTAAGTATTCGTTGTGTGCGTCAGCTTGGACTAGACTGTTATAATCCCGAAATAAAACAGTACTAGTAAAACGTTAGGCTTAGGTTGGTACTACTGTAGTGATGAATTTCATTTTACCTCAAACGTAAATAGTAACGCATGCAAAATTACTAAACGCTTAATTCTATCAGCTGTGTCACAAATATACGACCCATTAGGTCTGATTAGTCCTATTGTTATGGTAGTCAAGATTTTGCTACAGCAGTGATGGCTTTGTAAATTAAACTGGGACGATTTGGTACCGGAAAATGTATCAAATCGTTGGTTACAGTTCTATAATTCATTGTCTAGATTAAAAGATATCCGTATTCCCCGTTGGGTCATTGGTAATGATTCCGTACATTTCGAGTTGCACATCTTTACAGACGCGAGTCAGCTGTCTTATGGGGCCTGTGCCTACATACGTACTTTCAATAGTTACGGTGACATCACAGTTAGACTATTATGTTCGAAAGGACGAGTCGCGCCCATTAAAGCAATCACTATTCCGCGACTCGAGCTGTGTGCATTGATCGGTGCGAGATTATATGGAAAGATCATAAATTCATTGCGTTTAAAGTTTGACGATGTAATATTTTGGTCAGATTCGACTATCGTGTTAAGTTGGTTGAAAATGTCACCTTATTTACTTAAAACGTTTGTGCAAAACCGTGTAGTAGAAATTAATGATCTAACAAACAATGCGCGTTGGTATCACGTGAACGGCAAATGCAACCCGGCTGATTTATTATCACGTGGTATGACGCTAGAAGATATCAGTGATAGCAAACTGTGGTGGAACGGACCTGCATTTTTATCAGAGAATGTAGTAGAGTGGACACAAGATCATCTAGACATTCTTCAAACTAGTACATTGCCGGAATTGAGGCCGAATCGAACTGTAAGTGTGTTTTGTACCAGTAGTGACTATAGGATGATAGACATCAATAGATTCTCATCATACATTAGACTTCAACGTGCTTGTGCTTATATATTTCGCTTTATTTACAACGCACGAGCTAAAATTAGATCACTGGAACGTAACTCGGGCCCTTTGTCAGCAGCCGAGTTACATAACTCTTTATTGTATCTAACAAAATTATCACAAATTCAAGCATTTCCTGATGAGTACAATGCTTTATTGAATAAGCAGACCTTCAAAGGTTCACGTAACTTGTCCTCTTTAAATTTATTTCTAGATAAAAATAATATTATTAGAGTGGGCGGAAGAATTGGTAATTCAGAATTTGCATATGACAAGAAATATCCCAAACTATTGTGTAGCCAAAGCTATTTTACAATTCTTCTATTTCGGCATACTCATGCTATGATGCTCCACGCTGGCCCTCAGCTCCTGTTAGCGCAGATTAGGGAGACGTGGTGGCCTCTTGGTGGCCGAAATTTAGCTAAGAAAATAGTTCACCAATGTGTAGTTTGTTGTCGTATGAAGGCTAAGACAGTGCAGCCTATAATGGGTGATTTACCTAGTGAGCGTTTGCAAGCAAACTATCCCCTTTTTCTTTGTGGCGTAGATTACGCTGGACCAGTTTATATTCTAAATAAAAAGGGTCGAGGTTCTAGGTTAGAAAAGGGTTACATCTGTTTATTTGTTTGTTTTTCAACGAGAGCTGTCCATTTGGAGCTTGTTACTTCCTTGTCAACTGAAAGTTATATTCTAGCTTTGAAACGATTTATATCGCGTAGAGGAAAACCTATCAAAATATTTTCGGATCATGGTAGAAACTTCGTAGGAGCGACTAAGGAGTTTACAAGCGTTTTGATGGGAGGTTCTCAGGGAATTATTGATTACGCATCAAATAATCATATTGAATTTAAATTTATTCCCCCTTACGCACCTCATTTTGGCGGCTTATGGGAAGCAGGGGTAAAGTCCTGCAAACACCACCTTACGCGCGTTGTAGGGAATGCTAATTTAACCTACGAGGAGTTCAGCACGGTTTTGGTACAAATAGAAGCCGTCCTGAACTCCCGTCCGATGTATCCCATGTCCCCAGATCCTGATGACTTCACGCCGCTCACGCCGGGCCATTTCCTTATTGGCCGGCCCTTGACAGCTCCTGTAGGCGAAGACACCTTCATGAAGCCCCCGCTCTCACTCTCACGATACCAGAGAGTCGAGCAACTGAGGCAACACTTCTGGAAGCGCTGGGCCTCCGAGTACGTGTCAGAGCTACAGAGACGCCTCAAGTGGAAGACGTCTAGCGGGATCCTGATTCCAAACACGCTGGTGCTGATAAAGGACGACAACCTGCCCCCTCTCAAATGGCGCTTGGGCAGGATTATCCAACTTATCCCAGGCAAGGATGGTGTGGCCAGAGTCGCTACTATCCGCACGGCGACCGGCAACATCCAGAGGGCATTTTCCAAGATGTGTCCCCTGCCAATTCCACCAGCCAGCGAAGATGAAGAATAAACTAACATTGAGAGCTAAGAGCTCTCAAAGGGGCCGAATATGTTAAGCGCCATCTATCCCGCTAGTACGGAACTACGAGAGGCGTCTACAGATCGTTGTTCGTCAGGACAAGCAAATGCATCGCAAGCGCAGGAGTGTCGGCGAATTACGCAAGAGGGCGAGCAACCACACGATAAAAGGACCGCATTAGCTTCAAAAAGCACCTTTCACATTTCTCCTGAGCTACGACTGGGCTGCTTACCTCGTAACATTTAACTGTTTTCAATTTATATTAATTATTTAATAAATTCCTACTTGTTAAAGTTGAAATAACAAATTTCATTGAAGTTCACCTTTAAATCATATTTTATTTTTTCCAAAATTACAACGGGCAAACACTTTGATTGTAGTTTTTAACAGAGTTAAAAATGCATTTGCGAAGTAATTTAGAATACGACTTGAATTTTTCTTTATTTTTTTCAGATTTGTGTTTGTAGTATTTTAGGCGTAGTAGTTTCTTTGTTTTACAGCTAACTCTTAGTCCTCTACTGATCCAAGCATTTCTTTTAGGTTTGTGTAAAATGTTATATTTGAGTATAGGAAAACAAAAGTTAAAAAATAGAGAAATCAGTTCGTGAAACTTAGAATATGCCGAATCAAGGTTTGACTCCACGTATACCTCACTAAATGAAAGACTTGCTATACACTATTTGAATCGGATTATATTGTCACTAAAAAAGTATCTTTTGTAAACTGAATAGCTTGTAACCTTAGTTTTCTTGTTACTTGCAGGAACAGTAAGTAATTGCGCTGTTTCGTGGTTCGATATTCCAAGGTTAAGAATTTCCCCCTTGGCTGTGCCGATATTACTAATCATATGGTCAATACAAGATTTCTGCTGTCGAGTTGGTTGGGTTATGTGTAGAGTCAAATTAAAAAATTTCATAGATACAGCTCACGCACCAGCGAGCACACCCTAGATTTTTTCGTCCGCACTGAACGACAACACTGCACGAGGTTCAAAAAACCCCGTAACGCAGTGAACGTGTTAAAAAAATTAAAAAAACACGACTGCCCAATTTACAAAGAACTAAAAAGTAAAAAAAAAAACAAGAACGAAACAGATAACTAAAAATTTCATTGCAGTCGGGGGACAAACAGAGATTAACAAAGTTCCAGAGAACTGTCCCCCGACTGCAATGAAATTTTTATTTATCTGTTTCGTTCTTGTTTTTTTTTTTACTTTTTTTTTTTGTTCTTTGTAAATTGGGCAGTCGTGTTTTTTAATTTTTTTATTTACTTAGCGATTTTTCTGACAAGGTATTTAGAATTTCCTCCAAACCCGCAACCTTTTTCTTTAAATATCTTTTTTGTGTTGTCTTTTTTTTTACACGACTGCCCAGAAAAAGGAGTGTATTGTGTTTAGGGTTCACGTAGGTATGTATGTGATTTTTACACGACTGCCCAAAAAAAGGAGTGTATTGTGTTTAGGGTTCACGTATGTGACTTTCTTTGTGCCACCATATCTCCTAAAAACCTGTACCGATTTACATATGTGGGGTATCATTAGAATTCTTGCCCGAGTGACACTGGCTATATAAAAATATGAAAAACAAAAAAATATTGAATTAAGGCGCCAAAACAGATGTTTAAAAAAAAAATATTCCTAAACCTATCGAGTGGGGTATCAAAATGAAGAATTTTCAAAGACAATTTCAAATATATATGCAACTTATGTGTTTCTTTGTAATTTGAAATGAGAAATGATATTTAAAAAAAAATAAGTTGAAAATTGTATTGATAACAACTACCTAAACTAAATTAGCTGACTCTAGAAAGCTGAAACTATTATTCTTAATCTAGCGTATATGGCAAAACATTATTTATACACAAAGAGAAATTGTACGCAACAACATTTATATCATTAGCTGAGTACCTCCACGCGGTGAAGATGGCAATAGCTTAGCTGGCTTAAACTCCCATTAAACAATATGTCTATGCCTTCGGGCTTATGTTATTGTTGTTCTATATTTTTGCAGACACCTATTTGGCATAGTAGACTACCCGGTAACGCAGAGGAGCAGCCATCAAGCGTCCGTTTGTTATTAAATATTACATAATTAGTATAAAATTAATAATTACCAAAATGGCTCTTTCGAGGAAGACCAAGAAAGCTCGCCAGACGGCGAATAAGCGGAAACAAGAATCTACGCATACTCGTCAACAGAGGCTTAAAAACATGAGAGAGATAATGAGAAATCATTACTCTCAGCTCTATGCAGACGAGAAACTGAGACTTTCACAGCAAGATTCTCAGAGTAAATCTTTGAAAATGCAGCGCAGTAGTTTGGGACAAAAGAAAACAATGCGTACTAGGCATCGTTTGCTAGTTGCTAGATCCCGAAACGAAGAATCTCCGACTACCCATGTGATGAGGTTATCGCAGATGCGAGAGTACGTATCCTCAAAGCGCGCACTTGAATCACCGTCTACGCGTGACAAAAGATTGACTCAGATAAGAAATCACGCATCAAGTATGCGTGAACTCGAATCACCTTCTGCGCGGGAGAAAAGGTTGACTCAGACCCATGAACAAAAGCTTGTCGTGTCGTTGCGCTCCTAAATGTGTGAATTTAAACTTATCTGGTTATTACATTGTATATGAATGAAATAGTAATATTAATAGACATATTCTAAATACTTAGGACAGGCGTATATCCCAATATAGACTGTCCCGTCTCAGTCGCCTCCTCAGACTTTGAAATAAGCTGTTTTTTGCTTAAAACAGTCTTCTTTCGAAGATCTGCCAATAGGGAAAAACTCTATTTACGTCATTATTATCTTCTCTCCGTTATCAACATCACTAGCCGAGTAGAATTGTACTTTAACCTATATTTTTTTTTTTTCCTAAATTTAATATTTATATATAAGTTAATTATATCCCTTGAACCACTCACTACTTGCCCTCACTACTTGCCTCTAATAACCTGTTCCTACGCCTCCTATGCTAAGTTTATCTCTCAAAATGTTAATCTAGATTACAACCTATCTATTAAACAGTGTATTTAATTTCTTATGCCGCGTACTGTATATACGCCCTATATACCACCTAGTTCTATTGGATATCCAGTCTTATAAGATACTACTTGTAAATTTAAAATTTCCATTAACGATTCCTACTGAAATAACTCATGCCGTGTTTATATTATTACTCTATCCTGCTCTAGTTAGTTTTTGATACGTTATCATTACTGGTTTGTGGAATACTAATTTCATTACTTGTACTCTGTGTTTCAGTCGCAGGTTTGAATTCAATAGGTCTAACGCCTCCCCGTATATTATGATACGATCTACCTCGTGTTTCTCCTCGACCGCGCCTGCTAAAGCCTCTATAGGACTGACTTTGATGATGATAACCTCTGCTTTGATTTGTTGGGTTATATCTTATCGTATTTACACGTACCGAACTATATCTCGAATTAACGTGAGTGCCTCGAGGTTTTTCATGTATCTTAGCGATTGGATATTGCGATTGTGAACTGCCAGGTTGTCCACTGTTTACATTTCTTTCCATATGCCTTAGAAATTCCACCGCTTCACGGACCGTCATTTGCTGTTGTTTGCTAAAATATGCAACCTGCACGTGGTCCGGCAATTGTCTAAAAATCGTATTGACTTTTTCCGCATCTGTAAACGGTAATGATAATGCATAAATTCTATCTAACTGTTCACTAAAATATTTCTCCATACTACCAGTCTGTTTATCGTATTGAGACGTCATAAACCTAGCTTTTACTACTTCCTGTTCTGACGAACTCCAAAACACATTCTGAAAGTCCTTTTCAAAGTCTTTAAAACACTTCCAATAATCTCTATAAATATTCATACGCGTCTTAGCTTCTCCCGTCAATGACTCAATCGCATACAATAGTGAAAGGTCCTCATTAATATTTTGTCCTATCAGAAAATTCTTTAAATCTCTTAAAAAAGTCATGGGATTATTAATCTTATTGCCATCAAAAGTAGGAAGCTTTTGCTTCACTTGAACAACAACGGTTTGTTTCGCCATTTCGCTAACGGTAGCAATTTCTGACCCATTTATATTTGGTGTTACGGACGAACTTCTAAAACTGTCGCGTTCCTTCTCCAATCTCGTCAGCCTGTTCAAAATCTCCGTCAGTAATTTATTTGTTTGATCTGTATTACTGTGGCCAACTGACTTACGCGTGCGACGTCCATTATTCTGTCCCGACATTCTAACTTTTAACTACTTACTATATAACTCAAACTAACTAACAAATCTCTAATTCAATGGTACTTAATTTTAAATGTGAGGTTAGGTAACCTTCAAAATAACTAATGCTTATCGCTATTTATCAACTATTGGACTTTATCTGTCAAGTATTCAACTTAAATATTTTTGTTATCTAAAATCCACTTATACCCAATTGACCAAAATTAACGACTCTTTCCCAAGTGGGTTTAAAATAAAACTTTAGTGAGTGTGTCAAGTATGTTATTCCAATCTAAAATGTTTAAGTAATCTTCAAGTGGAATACTAGCTTTTAAAATATCAAATTAATGTGTTTATTTTATCTGACTTTCGAAAGTTCTACCCTTTTTTTGTTGCTTGTGGGCGCTGCACGTGTGAATTTTGTATTTTCTGCATAAGCCAAAAAAATAACTCTTGGAACTATAGTTGTGTAAGGCAAAAAAATACTCTTAAGAATAGTTTCTTACAATTTTTAAGATAAAGGCCGACCCTTTACAACAAAAGATCCCAAACTTTAACGACTGTACCTTTTCCTGAAGAACAATTGATGATATAACAATGCAATTTTGAATGTTGAATGTACTTATTGTCTAGCAATGGTTATGGGTGTCGAAGATTTCTTTTATCTATTTTCTACGTTGTGTTTTAAATGTGAAATTTTTAACTGTGTCTAAGACAGATGTATAAATAGTAACGCCTAATTCTTTCCGTGGTATTAATAATTTTTAATACATTAAACGAAATCCTGGTCACGGCACCAAAACTGTAACGGAACTTAGGGCCTACGGCCCTACGCTACATTGGCTGTGATCGTCTAGATTGCTATCGTCGAAACCTACTACACTAATCTATTTACATTCAATATTGACTCCTGACCGTATGTATATATTCGTATAACAAATGCTAAGAGCGTCTATTTAGATCAATTCTTTTACCACCTCAGTGGTATATAAAGTATGATGCTCTATCCCAACTTTTAACTTTAAATGTATATATGGAATATATTTTATGATTTCACAGTTCAGGTGAGCTGTGTGCTTGTTTGCCACCTCAGTGGTATATTTAACTTTACTGTATGTACGGAATATATATTATGATGACAAGACTGTGGATTTATTTGGGATCAAATGAATTAATATTAAATTCAAAATATAGGTCTGTGATAGTTTGATTTTATGTGTTTGGCCTCTTGGGCATCTTTTTCAGCTGTATTTATATTTTTATAGGCCTTTAATTGTCGTAGATATCATATATGATTTATAATATGTGATCCGGATCAATTATATATTTTTTTGTTGTGTATTGCAATACAATATTATCTCAAGCTCCGAAAAGCGAGATTTAGATCAATTCCGAAGAATCGATAGCTCTGATCAACAGATCAAGCTCTCCTTCAACTCGTCACAATGAATTTAATTTAGCTTGTAATTCCTCCGCTGACTTCACTGTGTACTGTAGATTTCCGTCTTAGCGTTCAGCTCCAGTACAAAATGATAGACCCTTAGACCTCGTGACATTAATGATTCAACTGAAGCAATTATGAAGGTAAAATGATAATGATTATGAGTCTTATTATTCCAACAACAGTATCGTAAACTTTTACAGCAATGGTTGGCCGTCAGTTATTAATGGGATATTTAATTTCTCAGATAGGCTTCAGCAGAACAACTAGTGTCACTACACATTACAAACTTGGGCTCAAATACTGGTCCAGATGACTCAGGAGTTAAGTGAATTTACCTACAGATGTTTCAATGAGTATAGCTTTGACTGATATGATGTAATGAGTGAGATCTTGTATATGTGGGAGATGTCAATTAGTCTCTCATTAGCAACTATGTGCTGAATTTAATGATCTCAATAAATAAAGCCTTTTGTTTATTCAATGTACTGACTTTGTGAAGTAAATTAGAGTTAATCAATGTATATGATTTAGGTATATTGTTAATATACTAACTTTAATCAAATTATAATTATAGTTACACTTGTCACTATTATTTTTAATAAATCCCGACTGTAAGAGCACAATAATCTGCTTATTTATTTATAATAAAATATAATACGTTATTATAACGTATAATAACCCCAATTTCAATTATTATATTAACACAAAATAAACGCACAATTAACTTTTCACCAAACGTAATGTATCAATTATCACTATAATTCTCGTAAGAATTCCTAGGTTCTATCGCAATAGAACGTCTATACCTGCATTCTAGCTAGAAACCTAGTGTAACCTGTAGACCATGAGCTCGTACCAAGAAGAACATGGATGTGTGTGATTTTAAATGTGTGTGTATTGCGAATTGTGTAAAGGAAAACAAACTTGAAACTAGCTACGTGGAATAGGGAGTGCTCTAGTTTTTAGACTTTCCTACAACTAGATCACGGAATCCTAGATGATCGGGATAAAGGTATTCGATTTGCCCCCAGAAGCCAGTCTCAACTTCCAGATTTAAACAATAATTGACCTAAAAGTACTTCACAATGTAGCAAATCTTTGGAATTTTGATATAGATAGAAAAGGTATGTTAAAGTAATTAGGAACTTCTAAATAAAATTCAGAAGCGCGTTGTTTTCAAAACACGACTCAAGACACTGTCTTATCACATCCACAATATTTGCACTTGCTTAAAACGGCAGCGTCCAAAACTTGTGAATGCCAGTAACCAGCGTTTCGAAGCAATGTCAGAGCCCAACTGGCCTCACGAAACGTTAGGAATCACTTTTTATCAAAGACGCAGGGTTTGAGCGTCCCGCGCCCTGCGCGCCCCTTTCAGGTAGTCGCTTGCGCCGGGAGCTCGCTAAATCCTTTGTGTGTAATTTAATGGACAATGTATTTTGTTGTCGTGCAGCTTATAACTATATTTAAATGATAACATGCCTTCGTGCAATGTAATTAATTTCTTTCTACAGAATATCAAACCATGAAAATTGATACCATATAATAATATAAATAATATACCAACAGTATATACTCAATATAACCAATTTAACCAATTCAACCAGCTGGTCATGCATTTTAATGATATAATTACATAAGTATTATAGTACTATGCGCTTATCTCGGCGGAGCTCTGATTATTATTATTTTTTGATAGAATTCTATTTTATGTATTTTTTTAATTGCATTTTGGCTATTTTATGACTATCCATGGATCAAACTTGCATAAATCTACCATTATATGGTGCCTTAATTATGGCATTTACATTACAAGTCCACCTACTTAGTCATCATAAATAATATATTCCAACAATATGAATATCATCGTTTCATATTTGCATTCGTTCAAGCAAGATAATTTTAGAAATATTATAACATCTGAATATTTTAAACACCATGTGCTTACAATAAAGTATCGTGCCTGCACCCAAAACGCTTAAACCAATTGAGTATCGCTTTGTTCTAAAGATCCCTTTTTTTTTCCCTTGAATTCCTTTATTTCTTTGAATAGTTTTTAAAGTCAATAGCTACCTTTTTTTTTCCATTATGACCCATGAACAAAAGCTTGTCGTGTCGTTGCGCTCCTAAATGTGTGAATTTAAACTTATCTGGTCATTACATTGTATATGAATGAAATAGTAATATTAATAGACATATTCTAAATACTTAGGACAGGCGTATATCCCAATATAGACTGTCCCGTCTCAAAGATATGTTATCTAGTGTCGTCTTTACCTAAAGAATATGACCCAGTCATCACCTCGATTGAAACCATGGCTACAGAAAAGAAATTAAGCTTCGACTTTGTAAAGGCCAGATTGCTGGATGCAGAAACAAAAATAAACCTAGATAGCGGAGACAAAAACAATGCATTTATAACATGTTACTCATGTGGAAAGGATGGGCACAAGAGCTATGAATGTAGAAAGCAGAATGTGAAAAATGGTCAGCCAAGTAAGCCACACCGTGGTAAGCTGTCAGGTCGAGGCCGGCGTCCTGCGGGAAGAAATCTGAATCACCATGGTAGACCTAACCAAGATACCTCGCTTCTCGGTAAGAGTGAAATTGGATTTATAGCTAGTGAGACTTTGCTCAATACTGTGTCTCTGTCTGACATTTCATTCGTTGTAGACTCTGGTTGTACTCAACATATAATTAGTGATAAATATGAAAAATATGTTACAAATATTCAGATTTTAAATGAAAGTGTAAAAATGTATGTTGCAAATGGTCAGTACATATTAAGTAATAAAAAGGAAACTTAAAGTTTGTCTATAAGAATACAAAAATAAATATTGAAGCATTAATTGTTGAAAATATAACATAATGTATCCAGCAAAGTATAACAGTAATAGAATTTCATCATATCCTCATTACTCTAAATTATTAAATACTAGCTGTTGCCCGCGGCTCCGCCCGCGTGGATGTCGGTTATCGCTTAGTGTTGATTCGACGCTATAGAGCATTAAATTCGCCTCTCTACTCAATTTTGTCCTGACTATGTACTCACCTCTGTTCTCGACTTTTACTCGCCTCTATATTCGACTGTCTACTCGACTTTCTACTCGCCTCTATACTTGAATTTATACTCGATTCTCTCCTGACTTCTCTGTTCCCCTCTCTACTCGACTTTGTACTCTTCTCTAAACTCGCCATTCCATTGGGCCTCTCTACTTGCCCATCCATTTGATTCTCTTTTCGCCTCTCTACTTGACTCTCACCACTCGCCTATCTGCTCGCACCTCTACTCAACTCTCTATTCGATCTCTACTCGCCAATACATTCATCTTTCCACTCGCCTCTCTACTCAACCCTTTACTGCATTCTATTTGGCTCTCTAGTCGCATATCTACGCGCCCCTGTAGTCGACTCTACTCGACTTTCGATCTTTACACGCCTATCCACTCGTCCCTATAACAATCTCTGCTCGCCTCTCCACTCGCTTCTATATTTGGTCCGTTACTCGACTATGTCCATTCCGAACCTCTAATTCACCCTTGTACCAAATTTCATGAGGACATCTTAAAAGAAATTCTTACTATTTATGCCACATTCACCCCCTTTTTTGTGCCAATGAAAAATTATAAGCTTTAATCCCATAGCCCTATTCCGCTTCTCCCCTCCCCTTCTATCCCCTTTTTCGCGATAAGGGTTAGCCTATGTCCATTTCCAACCTCTAATCCATCTCTTTACCAATTTCATCAAAATATCTTCAAAATTGTTAAAACTTACATACCCTTGCCCTATTCCACCCCTTCAACTCCCTTTTTCGCAATAAAAGGTAGCCTAAGTCCATTTTCGAGCTCTAATCCATCTCTGTACCAAATTTCACCAGGATATCATCAAAAATGACAAACTTTCATACTAACTATCCAATCCTTATCCCTCCCCCACCCTTATACTATTATTCGCGATAAAAGGTAGCATTATGTCCGTTACCAAGCTCTAATTAATCCCTGTACCAAATTTCATCAGGATATCTTCAAAACTGTGAAACTTTCATACCTTATTACCCCCCCCCCCCCTAAAGCCTCTGTTAAGCGCCATCTATCCCGCTAGTACGGAACTACGAGAGGCGTCTACAGATAGTTGATCGTCAGGACACGCAAATACATCGCAAGCGCAGGAGTGTCGGCGAATTACGCAAGAGGGCGCGCAACCACACAATAAAAGGACCACATTAGCTTGAAAAAGCACCTATCACATTTCTCCTGAGCTACGACTGAGCTGCTTACCTCGTAATATTCTAACTGTATTCAATTTATATCAATTATTTAATAAATTCCTACTTGTTAAAGTTGAAATAACAAATTTCATTGAAGTTCACCTTTAAATCATATTTTATTCTTTAACAAAATTACAACGGGCAAACATTTGGACCTTCAGCGCCGGATTATTTAAACTTTTCAAACTTTTTCAAGAAACCATAAGTAGCGGGTAGCAGACCAGTCGTAGCAAATCCTCTTTTCCTTCCTTTATTCCCGCCCTACTCGCCCACATTTCTTCTATTTGTACTAAAACCGTTTGTTTTTTCTAGAAAGCTACGCGGCGGTGCGCATAATTCACCAAGTGGCTGCAGGACAAACGTGAGTACCTCTGCTTTCTTATTAAGTGCCAAAATGAGTGAAAGTTTTAAAGAATTAGTGAAAAAACGCGGTACGGACAATAAAGCCCCGTCTAAGGAATCTACGTATTTGACTAGTAAGGTCAGGGAACCCTTGATTCCCTGACCTTACTAGTCAAATACGTAGATTCCTTAGACGGGGCTTTATTGTCCGCAAGACAATTTGCTGAGTTAAAGTTACGAAAACAACAGGCGTTATGCAGTCTGTTATCTAATTTTAATAGCTTTCAAGATAAGATTGAAATAGCTCCGGAATCGGATATAGCAGAGCAATTAAGAGAACGCGAATCCTTTGAAAATAGTTATTATAGTGTTATGGCCTCTATCGACTGTCTATTACAAGGCGAAAATTCGAATAATCATAAATGCAAGGGTAGTAAATCACTAGTTAAGTTACCCACTATTTCGCTGACCTCATTTGATGGTTCATATGACAATTGGTTGGAGTTCCGAGATACTTATTTGTCCATGATTCATAATTCGGAAGAGCTCGATAATATTCAAAAATATCACTACTTAAGATCGGCTCTCACGGGCAATGCCATGCAGGTCATCAAATCTCTCGAATTTTCAGCCGATAACTATATAATAGCTTGGGATCTGCTTGAAGCTAGATACAATAATAAAAAATTACTAATTCATAATTATATTAAGTCCATATTTTCTATACAACCTTTGTCTAGGGAATCGCCCGCTTGCATAAGAAAACTTATAGATACCGTCCTTAAAAATTTACGCGCTTTAAAGAGCTTAGGCGAGCCAGTGGATACTTGGGATACCTTATTAATTTATTTAATTGTATCTAAGTTCGATGCTTCTATGCAAAAAGACTGGGAGCAATTTAAATCAAATTCTCTAAAAAATAAGGAGGTAGCTTTGAAACTAGACGAGCTTATTTCATTTTTAAGAAATAAAGCGGATATGTTGGAAATGATTAAAGCAAATCATTCCTCAAGCTTCAATAGCAAAAATTTGTCCCAAGATAAGAATTTGTGTCTACGCAAACTAATCAGAATACCGCTAAAAATTCTAAACGGACTCGTGTATGTTCTATGTGTGCAGGTAATCATCCGGTTTATTCGTGCACTCAGTTCATTAATTTACCTTGCGACGAAAAGTTGGCCCTTATTAAGAGCAAGAGTTTATGTAGGAATTGTTTACGTGAGGGACACACTATCGATAGTTGTTTCTGTGGGCCATGTCGGGTATGTAATAAAAAACACAATAGCTTGATTCACGAGGCGTTTAGGAATGGAGAAACCTCGGTATTTACGGGTTCCTCTAACGCGCAGTCCACCCCCTCGAGTAATGAATCTTCTACTGTTCTACATTCCAACACTAATAATCAAATTAGCAATAAATCATCAAACACTCTCGTACCCGTGTTATTGTCTACTGCGCTGGTAGAAATAATCGGTGCCGATACTCAAGTTCATATTGCCCGTGTACTACTGGACAGTGGAAGCCAACACTGCATCATGTCCAGTTCTTTACGCAATAAGTTAAACGCCAAGGTTATACAGTCCACTTTTCAAATCACAGGAATAGGACAATCAATCACACAGTTAAATCATTCCTGTGAAATTACTATTCATTCCTTAAATAGCGAATATAATACGCGCATTAATTGCTTGGTTATGCAAAACATAACTTCATGCATACCCTCTTCATATATACATACGCATAATCTTAACATTCCTAATGATATTAAGCTTGCCGATCCTACGTTTAATTCTCCATCGCAGGTAGATATTTTAATCGGTGCGAACTATTTTTGGGATTTGTTAAATGAGGGTAGGATTCACCTAGCTAGTGGACCTTATCTACAGAATACAAAGCTAGGGTGGATAATCTCAGGTCCTGTAAACACGAATTTGCGCATCAATCAAGTTCAGTGTCATGTGGGTACCTCTCAAAATCTCGAATTGAACGCGCAGTTCAAAAGATTCTGGGAAATCGAAGAGATTTCGCAACCTAAATCGCATTATACAAACGATGATCGTGTATGTGAACAACTTTTTATAGATACTACTAGAAGAGAACATGCAGGTCGATTTTCAGTTCGTATTCCCTTCAAAGAATCGCCAGAAACACTTGGTGATAGTTATGAAGTCGCAAAAACACGTTTTTTATCACTAGAGCGTAAACTCGCACGTCAACCTACTTATAAATATATGTATAACGAGTTTATGCAAGAATACTTAGGCCTGGGACACATGACGCGCATTGACGGATTTAATTCACCCTATTATTTTTTGCCTCACCATGGTGTGTTTCGTGAACAGAGCACTACCACGAAGTTAAGAGTTGTATTCAATGCAAGTCAAAAAACATCGAATGGTAAATCGCTTAACGACATTCAAATGACCGGTCCGCCCTTGCAAAATGACTTAATTGGAATACTTTTACGTTTCCGGCAGTATAAATACGTAGCTTGTGCGGACATAGAGAAAATGTTTAGGCAAATACTAATTCACGACGATCAACGGAATTTACAACTAATTTTGTGGCGTAAAAATCCGTCGGAACCTCTCGGTGTGTACCGTCTGAATACCGTTACATACGGAACGGCGTCCGCGCCTTATCTAAGTATTCGTTGTGTGCGTCAGCTTGGACTAGACTGTAATAATCCCGAAATATCGAAAATCATCTTAGAGGATTTCTATGTAGACGATTTGATCACTGGTCATGACAATAAATCTCACTTAAAAACTATATGTAAACAAGTAAAAACTGTTTGCGATTCTGGTTGTTTACCATTGCGAAAATGGGGCTTTAATACGCCAGATTTAGATTCAAATACATTTCAAAGTGGTGAATCCAGGCAGATGATGTTCGATGAAAACAGTACTAGTAAAACGTTAGGCTTAGGTTGGTACTACTGTAGTGATGAATTTCATTTTACCTCAAACGTAAATAGTAACGCATGCAAAATTACTAAACGCTTAATTCTATCAGCTGTGTCACAAATATACGACCCATTAGGTTTGATTAGTCCTATTGTTATGGTAGTCAAGATTTTGCTACAGCAGTTATGGCTTTGTAAATTAAACTGGGACGATTTGGTACCGGAAAATGTATCAAAGCGTTGGTTACAGTTCTATAATTCATTGTCTAGATTAAAAGATATCCGTATTCCCCGTTGGGTCATTGGTAATGATTCCGTACGTTTCGAGTTGCACATCTTTACAGACGCGAGTCAGCTGTCTTATGGGGCCTGCGCCTACATACGTACTTTCAATAGTTGCGGTGACATCACAGTTAGACTTTTATGTTCGAAAGGACGAGTCGCGCCCATTAAAGCAATCACTATTCCGCGACTCGAGCTATGTGCAGCATTGATCGGTGCGAGATTATATGGAAAGATCATAAATTCATTGCGTTTAGAGTTTGACAATGTAATATTTTGGTCAGATTCGACTATCGTGTTAAGTTGGTTGAAAATGTCACCTTATTTACTTAAAACGTTTGTGCAAAACCGTGTAGTAGAAATTAATGATCTAACAAACAATGCGCGTTGGTATCACGTGAACGGCAAATGCAACCCGGCTGATTTATTATCACGTGGTATGACGCTAGAAGATATCAGTGATAGCAAACTGTGGTGGAACGGACCTGCATTTTTATCAGAGAATGTAGTAGAGTGGATACAAGATCATCTAGACATTCTTCAAACTAGTACATTGCCGGAATTGAGGCCGAATCGAACTGTAAGTGTGTTTTGTACCAGTAGTGACTATAGGATGATAGACATCAATAGATTCTCATCATACATTAGACTTCAACGTGCTTGTGCTTATATATTTCGCTTTATTTACAACGCACGAGCTAAAATTAGATCACTGGAACGTAACTCGGGCCCTTTGTCAGCAGCCGAGTTACATAACTCTTTATTGTATCTAACAAAATTATCACAAATTCAAGCATTTCCTGATGAGTACAATGCTTTATTGAATAAGCAGACCTTCAAAGGTTCACGTAACTTGTCCTCTTTAAATTTATTTCTAGATAAAAATAATATTATTAGAGTGGGCGGAAGAATTGGTAATTCAGAATTTGCATATGACAAGAAATATCCCAAACTATTGTGTAGCCAAAGCTATTTTACAATTCTTCTATTTCGGCATACTCATGCTATGATGCTCCACGCTGGCCCTCAGCTCCTGTTAGCGCAGATTAGGGAGACGTGGTGGCCTCTTGGCGGCCGAAATTTAGCTAAGAAAATAGTTCACCAATGTGTAGTTTGTTGTCGTATGAAGGCTAAGACAGTGCAGCCTATAATGGGTGATTTACCTAGTGAGCGTTTGCAAGCAAACTATCCCTTTTTTCATTGTGGCGTAGATTACGCTGGACCAGTTTATATTCTAAATAAAAAGGGTCGAGGTTCTAGGTTAGAAAAGGGTTACATCTGTTTATTTGTTTTTTTTCAACGAGAGCTGTCCATTTGGAGCTTGTTACTTCCTTGTCCACTGAAAGTTATATTCTAGCTTTGAAACGATTTATATCGCGTAGAGGAAAACCTATCAAAATATTCTCGGATCATGGTAGAAACTTCGTAGGAGCGGCTAAGGAGTTTACAAGCGTTTTGACGGGAGGTTCTCAGGGAATTATTGATTACGCATCAAATAATCATATTGAATTTAAATTTATTCCCCCTTACGCACCTCATTTTGGCGGCTTATGGGAAGCAGGGGTAAAGTCCTGCAAGCACCACCTTACGCGCGTTGTAGGGAATGCTAACTTAACCTACGAGGAGTTCAGCACGGTTTTGGTACAAATAGAAGCCGTCCTGAACTCCCGTCCGATGTATCCTATGTCCCCAGATCCTGACGACTTCACGCCGCTCACGCCGGGCCATTTCCTCATTGGCCGGCCCTTGACAGCTCCTGTAGGCGAAGACACCTCCATGAAGCCCCCGCTCTCACTCTCACGATACCAGAGAGTCGAGCAACTGAGGCAACACTTCTGGAAGCGCTGGACCTCCGAGTACGTGTCAGAGCTACAGAGGCGCCTCAAGTGGAAGACGTCTAGCGGGATTCTGATTCCAAACACGCTGGTGCTGATAAAGGACGACCACCTGCCCCCTCTCAAATGGCGCTTGGGCAGGATTATCCAACTCATCCCAGGCAAGGATGGTGTGGCCAGAGTCGCTACTATCCGCACGGCGACCGGCGACATCCAGAGGGCATTTTCCAAGATGTGTCCCCTGCCAATTCCACCAGCCAGCGAAGATGAAGAATGAACCAACATTGAGAGCTTAGAGCTCTCAAAGGGGCCGAATATGTTAAGCGCCATCTATCCCGCTAGTACGGAACTACGAGAGGCGTCTACAGATAGTTGATCGTCAGGACACGCAAATACATCGCAAGCGCAGGAGTGTCGGCGAATTACGCAAGAGGGCGCGCAACCACACAATAAAAGGACCACATTAGCTTGAAAAAGCACCTTTCACATTTCTCCTGAGCTACGACTGAGCTGCTTACCTCGTAATATTCTAACTGTATTCAATTTATATCAATTATTTAATAAATTCCTACTTGTTAAAGTTGAAATAACAAATTTCATTGAAGTTCACCTTTAAATCATATTTTATTCTTTAACAAAATTACAACGGGCAAACAGCCTCCATTTTCGCGTCAATAGATAGCCTATGTTCGTTCCCAATTCAATCCATCTCTGTACCAATTCTATCTATCATCAGGATGTCTTCAAAACTGGCAAACTTTCATCCCCTATAACCCCCCGCCCCCCCTTTATCCTCGTCTTTCGCGACAAAAGGTAGCGTATGTTCGTTCCCAAGCTTTAATCTATATCTGTACCAAATTTCATCAGGATATCTTCAAAAAAGACCAAATTTCATACCATAGCCATATCCCCCCCCCCCTTCTACCCCTTTTTGCGATAAAAGGTAGCCTATGTCCGTTTCTAAGCTCTAAACTATCTCTGTACCAAATTTCTTCAGGAAATCTTCAAAAATGACAAACTTCCATCCCAAGGCCGTAGTCCTCCCCTTCAACCCCCCTTTTCGCGATATGAGGTAGCCTATGTCCGTTCCCAAGCTCTGAACTATCTCTGTACCAAATTTCATCAGGAACTTTTCAAAAATGACAAACTTTCATCCCAAGGCCCTAGACCCCCCTTCTACCCCCCTTTTTGCGATAAAAGGTAGTCATTGTCCATTCCCAAGCTCTAAACTATCTCTGTACCAAATTTCATCAGGAAATCTTCTAAAACGATAAACTTTTATCCCAAGGCCCTGATTCCCCCCCCCCCCTTCTTCCCCCCTTTTCGCGATAAAAGGTAGCTTATGTCCGTTCCCAAGCTCTAAACTATATCTGTACCAAATTTCATCAAGAAATCTTCAGAAATGACAAACTTTCATACCAAGGCCCTAGTCCGCCCCCCTTCTACCCCCCTTTTCGCGATAAAAGGTAGCCTATATCCGTTTCCAAGCTCTAAACTATCTCTGTACCAAATTTCATCGAGAAATCTTCAAAAATGACAAACTTTCATTCCAAGGCCCTGGTCCCCCCCCCTTATACCCCCCTTTTCGCGATAAAAGGTAGCCTATGTCCATTCCCAAGCTTTAATCCACCTCTGTACCAAATTTCATTAAGATATCTTCAGAAATGACAAACTTTCATAAAAATTTTCATCCCCTATTTCCCCCCCTTAAACCCCCTTTCTCGTGATAAAAGGTAGCCTATGTCCGTTCTCAAGCTCTAATATACCTTTGTACCAAATTTCATCAAGATCGGTTCAGTGGTTTAGGCGTGAAAGCGTAACATACAGACAGACAGACAGACAGACAGAGTTACTTTCGCATTTATAATATTAGTATGGATAAATGATTTATCTTTCCCCCCAACATTTCATGACATTAAACAATTCGAAAAAAATAATCCGCATATAAGTGTACATGTTTATGGTTTAGAAAGAAAAAACACTGTTACTGGACCATTATATAAAACTTTAAGACGAAAACTTACCCATGTAAATTTATTGCTAATTGAAAGAGGAGGTAAAAGTCATTTTTGTTTAATAAAAAAATTTGCTCGATTAGTTCATAATCAACTAACAAAACACCGATCCAAAATTCACTTATCTGATGAATGTTTTTTATACTTTGATTCAGAGGCAAAACTGGATAATCATAACTGTGCGCGAATGCAAACAGTGCTCCCAGAAGAGAATAGTAAGCTTCGATTTTCTAATTATATAAGGACCCAAAGAATTCCTATAGTTATTTATGGAGACTTTGAAAGTTTACTTAGAGAATATTCAGATAAAAATAAAAGTCAGTATGTCGAAAACATACAAATTCATGAAGCAACTTGTTTTGCATATTATATATGCTGCAAGACTAATCCGGAACTTAATAATTTAGTATCTTATCGAGGCCCAAATTGTTCAAAAAAATTTGTAGAATCAATTTCTAAAGATTTAGAAAGTTTATATGATATTTTATCTTCACCTAGAGACATGATTCTTTTGAATGATGAAGAGATGCTTGCATTTAAGACTGCTACAGCATGTCATATTTGCAAAGAAACTTTTTCTAATAATGATTTTATTGTTCGCGACCATGATCATTTCACGGGTAAATATCGTGGTCCAGCTCATAATTCATGCAACTTGAATAATAAGTCTGTAAAATTTATACCCATAATATTTCATAATCTTTCAGGATATGACTGTCATTTATTTATAAAAGAACTTTCAAATGTTAGTGGTCGAATCAATATAATTCCAAGAACTAAAGAAAAATATATTTCTTTTACTAAATTTTTCTCATTTAATTCTCAGAAAGTAGCCCAATTGAAATTTATAGATTCTTATAATTTCTTAAGTTCAAGTTTAGACAACTTAGTAAAGACCATGGACTCCAAAGACTTAAAGCATTTACAATCATTTTTCACAGATGAAGATTTATTTCAACTATGTCTTAGGAAAGGTGTGTATTGTTATGATTAAAGACTTAAAGCATTTACAATCATTTTTCACAGATGAAGATTTATTTCAACTATGTCTTAGGAAAGGTGTGTATTGTTATGATTACATAGATTCCTGGGAGCGATATGCAGAGACTCAGTTACCAGATCGTTCAAATTTTTATAATAAACTCACATCCGATACTGTGTCTATTGATGATTACAATCATGCTTTAAATGTGTGGACTAAATTTGGTTTGAAGAATTTAGGTGAATATGCTGATTTATATTTGAAATGTGATGTCTTACTATTGTGTGATATATTTGAGAAATTCCGCTCTATGAGTTTATGTCATTATGAACTTGACCCATGTCATTATGTTTCATCGCCATCATTAAGCTGGGATGCCATGCTCTTGTTAACTAAAGTAGAATTAGATTTGATATCTGATATAGAAATATATCAAATGCTAGAAAAAGGTATTAGAGGAGGTCTTGCTCAATGCTCGATGCGATATGCAAAAGCTAACAATAAATTTTTATCAGACTATAATGAAAAAGAACCCAGCACATTTTTAGTTTACTTAGATTTTGTCAATTTATATGGTTATGCTATGACAAAAAGACTGCCCACTGGGAATTTTAGATTTTTAACAAAATCTGAAATAGCTTTATTTGAAATTGCATCCATTTCTATTGATAGTGACTGTTCGATAAACTTGGAATGTTCCCGAACGGGTGTGTTTGCACGGGGCGGGCGTCCCCCGCGCACTCTGCGCGGACGCCGGGCGCGTAGCTCGCGTCAGTCGTCAACAAAATCTTTCTTGGTGCGCGCACGTACTAAATCGCGTCGCGGATTTCGGGCTGTTGGCCATTCATATGCGCGTGTTCGGTACGCCGGGAATAAAATTCGCTTCCACTGTATGAGGGTGTAGTGTAGACACGTGAGCTCCCACGGCAGAAGACATCGGAGTCAAGACAGGGGGCCCCCTTTGACAAGACTACTCGTCGAGGCAGCGGCAAGTCAACCGTGGTGAGTCTTACTGATCTACCTAACATTTTGGTAGACGGAGCGCGGTTAGTTCTACGGGTTCTGGGCTAAAAAATTGCATTTTCGGGTCGCAATTTATAATTGTTGATAGGCGCGTAGATACGGGTCGCGCGAGTGTTGCGTAATATCCACCTGTGTACTAAGCACACGTATAATATTATACTATAATAATAGTGTCTGGTTTAGATCTAAGTTCACACATTTCAGTAGCGTATTACTGCAAACAATTGTTAAGGTCATTTAGGCCTGGCTAACTGTCTGCATTTTTTGTTCTATTCTATCGGTAGAATCGATAACCCAATAATGCTGTATAACTGTAGACTAAACTTATATCATTGTATTGTTGTTTTATTATTACGGGTTGGTTTATGAGTGGGTAGTACAGTCACCTACACATAGGCCTAACTGGTACAGTCGACAACAACAATATATTGTTGCTGTACCACCGCTAGTCTAGTTATAAGTATTGTATATTTGTTTGTTTGTAAACCTTCCGGAGATGTCGGCCAGGCAATTGAGGGCAGCCATCGGGTCCGAGCTCAGATGGGCTGCCTCAGCGCTGTTGCTGGTGGAGCGTCGGGACCGGCAGGGGGCCCTTCTACGACGGGCCGGGGAGTTAGACGCCCGTTTGGAGAGGGCGCGCAACAGCCTGGAGGGCTTATTTGCCTTGGAGCCGGCGGCGGATCCAAATTTATTGGAAGAGGCCGCGCTGGATATGGAGCAGTTGCAAGCAGCAGCTGACACCATATTCGAGCGGGAAGCTCAAATACGGGTGGAGTCGCAGACACCGGGGGAGACAAAGGCAGGGGTCCGGGGTGCCACGGGGGTAGTGGCGCGTCTGCCCGCAATAGCACTTCCCGTGTTCTCGGGGGAGATGGATCAGTGGACAGGGTTCTTGAACCTATTTGACTCACTGGTCCATCTACGAGGGGACTTGCCCGACTCCCATAAGTTGGCCCAGCTACTGGGAGCGCTGCGGGGGGAGCCTCTGGAGCTCCTACGACACCTGGCGGTGACGGATGGCAACTATGCCGTTGCCCGGGATATCCTCATCGCCAGGTACCAAAATACCCGCCGGCTGGTGGATGCTCACCTGGCAAAGCTATTTGCCATACCCAGGGTGACTCGGGTGACGGAGGTCAGGACCGCCGTGTTAAACCCGCTCGTGGTGGCCAGGCGAGCGTTGGCTAACCTGGGGATGCCCGTCTGCGAGTGGTCGTACATCCTGTTTTACCTGGTATTCAACCGGCTGCCGGGGGACATGCAGCTTCGGTTTGAGCAGTCCTCATGGGGGGGTGAGGGGGATTTGCCCACCATTGACGGGCTCACCTCCTACCTTGAGGAGGAATGCCGCAGGGTGGAGAACCTGGCTCAGGCGCAGCCCGCGGGAGCTGTGGCGGCGCAACGGGAAGCCCGGGGAGGCAAGGGCCACTCGCAGCGGGGGGCAAGGTACGGCCAGCTAACCTCGGTGGAGCCCAGCGGGGGGGATCGCTGCGGCTTCTGTAAAGGGGGGGTCACTCCTTCGCAAGGTGCGAGGAGTTCCTGGCCCTTGAGGTAAGGCGACGCCGGGGCATAATCCAGCAGCGCCGCTTATGCTTTTATTGTATGGGGCCCCACTTCGCAAACCGCTGCGATAATTCACGCCCGTGCTCCTACTGCCAGGGAGACCACCACCCGATCCTCTGTATGAACAGAGCGGGACAGGGCCGGCCCAGGGGTCCGGATGGTGGGGCAGGGGGCCACGGGTCGGGGGGGTCGCAGGGCCGTCGATCACCCCGTGGAAGGGGCGACGCGCACCCCAGGGATAGTGGGGCTGGGACCGCTGAGGCCTTCATTATCAGTGGGGGCAACGGCGCAGGTCGTGGGCAGTTCCGCCGCTCACCCGACAACAGGGGGAGCGAGCGAGCCGGTGACATCGCGGGCTGCGGGTCGGGGCGCGATGTGGGACTGATGCGGTCCTCACACGCGTCCCAGGGTGACCAACCCAGCAATGCCGCCGGGGGACCCGCCACGGGCGGGTGGCAAGGCCCACCCCTGTATTACGCCTGCGCCGGGCAGGGGGGTCCGAATCCAACTTGGGGTGGCCCACTATCGCCGCCGCTGCTGGAGCGACCGTGACTGGACCCACGGCCTCCACACTTGCGCTATCCGCCGGGGACCCCCTATGAATGGCGGTACCTGCGGTACCCGGGCCGCCGCGGGGTGTATGCGGGCGAGTGGAGGCCGCCTACCGAGCCCCTCCCTGAACCCCAGCCTAGGGCAGGGGCGAGCGATGATGGGGACTTTTCGGGAGGGCCTTGGGGCATGCGGGTACCCAAGGACTAGCTAGCGGTACAGCGACCGCTAGTCCCACTCCGACCGGAAGCGGTGGTGCTTCCGACCGTGTCGGTAGTGGTTTGGGGGGAGTGCCGGGGTAAGGCCAAAGCGGTCTTGGCACGCGCGCTGCTGGACACTGGGGCGCAGGGGAGCATTATGTCGGACCACCTCGCGCGACGGTTGGGTTTGGACATAATGCCCCACGGGAACAAACTCTATGGGGTCGGGGGTCTACAGGTGAGTGGCGTGAAAGGGAAGGTGGTTTTCAGATTCCAGGCACCGAAGTCGGGGTCGCCAATGCTGGCGGCGGGGGCGGTGGTGATGACGGAGGTGATGGGTAATCACCCTCACTCCAAGCTCAACTCGGGCATTCGTCGGATAATGCTGGAGCGTGGCATCCGCGCTGGGGATCTGGCGGATCCGGACTTCGATATTCCACGCCCCGTGGACCTTCTATTTGGGGTAGATGTTCTCGGGAAGATACTCCTGCGTGACAGACGGGTGTTAGACCCACACGGGTTGCTGGCGATCAATACTGTCTTTGGGTATGCAGTGCTGGGTCCAGTCTTGCCTGCCGGGGTACCCAAGGACAGTGACCAGCTGTTAGTGGGATCTGTGCTGTCAGATATCATGCAGAAGTTCTGGGAAGTGGAGGAGCCACCTATGGCACGCCGTGTGGATCCAGAGTCCGAGGAGTGCGAGTTGTTCTATAAGCACAACACCGGCCGGCTTCCATCGGGTAGATTCATCACACGGCTTCCGTTCCGTGGTAATTGTCCAGCCTTGGGTTGGTCCTATGATGCGGCATGGGCCAGGCTGAGATCCATGGAACGGCGGATGGCCAGGGATAAGAATTTTCGGGAGAAGTATGTGGGCTTCATGCGGGAGTACGAGGACCTGGGACACATGTCGGTGTCGAAGGTGGATTGGGAGCGGGAGGACCACTATTTCCTCCCCCACCATGCTGTTCTCAAGACTCCCACCGGAAAGATTCGGGTGGTTTTCGACGGGTCGTCGTCTACTAGCACCGGGGTGTCACTGAACCAGTGCTTACATTCGGGACCCAAGCTAACCCGGGATGTGGGAGATGTACTCACGAGTTTCCGGAGGCACCAGTTTGTCTTTGTGGCCGACATCCGGATGATGTTTCGGCAAACAGTGATCCATCCGGATGACAGACGGTACCAACTGGTGCTCTGGCGGGAAGGCCCAGATAGGCCAGTGGTGGTGTATGAATTAAACACCAACACGTATGGACTGCGTTCCAGCCCTTATGTGGCGATCCGAACACTGAGAGAGTTGGCGGATCGGGAGCGACTGCGGTTCCCTCGGGCTGCTGCGATCCTGGAGCAGGATTTGTATGTCGACGACATCTGCACGGGAGCTGACAGCATCGAGGAGGGGCTCGCCCGCCGGGATGAACTCATAAGCCTGTTAGCCCAGGGTGGCTATGAGTTGAGGAAATGGTTGGCCAACTCTCCAGACTTGTTAGTCGGGTTGCCAGGGGAATATCAACAGGACCCACACCTGTTTGAAAATGTGGAGAACCCCAACATGCTGGCGGTTCTGGGTGTCCAATATAGGCCCGTCCAGGACGCCTTCACCTATCAGGTTGACTTGGACGTTCCCAGGGTGTGGACGAAGCGGACTATCTTGTCCACAGTGGCCAGGACTTTCGACCCAAACGGGTGGATTTCACCGGTCACCTTCAGGCTGAAGTGCTTTATGCAGCGGCTGTGGGCCGCGCAATTGGGATGGGATGACCCACTTCCGGGAGATCTGGAGGCTGACTGGGTGGAGTTCCACCGGTCGTTGGGTGAGGTTGATCGGATCATGTTGCCTCGTAAGCTGTTTCCAGCAGGGAAATGCCGGGCGTCTCTGCATGGGTTCTGCGACGCATCGGAACTTGGGTACGCGGCTGCGGTGTACCTCCGTACGGTGACCCCGTCGGGAAAGGTCGGGGTACAACTCGTGATGGCCAAGAGCAAGGTGGCCCCTCTCCGAGTGCGATTAAGCATTCCAAAGATGGAGTTGTCTGGGGCGGCGCTCTTGACACGGTTGTTGAATCACACCGCCACGTTATTGGGAGCCACGGTGGACCTTGATGAGGCTGTGTACGCCTGGACTGATAGCCAGATCGTACTTTGCTGGCTGAGGGCACACCCTTGAGGTGTTTGTGGCAAATAGGGTTTCTCAGATACAGAACTCTGAGACCCCCTTAGTGTGGCGGCATGTACCAGGGGAGATGAATCCGGCGGACGTAGCGTCCCGGGGCTGCCGTGCTCCTGAACTGGTGTGCCATTCTTTATGGTGGGGACCGCATTGGCTCACGCTAAAGCGGGCTCAGTGGCCGGGGACAACGGTGGTCCCCGTCAATATGGGGCTCAGGGAGCAGGTCTGCGTGGCAGAGCTTACGGAGCTGGAGGGGGGATTCCTCGCGAATCGGTACAGCTCCTTTGACAAGCTTGTGAATGTCACGGCTTGGATGAGAAGGTTCATCGCAAATTGTCGTGCGCCAGCGCACAACCGAGTATTAACGCCGGTTCTATATCCGACTGAGCGAGACCAGGCTCTGAAGGTCCTGGTACGCCTGGAGCAGTCGGTGAGCTTTAGTGACGTGTTGGATACCCTCAGGAGGGGACGTCCCAAGCTCAAGGGAGCAGTCATGCGCCTCAACCCTTTTCTCGACAACGAGGGGTTGATCCGGGTCGGCGGTCGACTGCGGAACTCCGGGCTGGCTTACGGGTCACGTCACCCATTGTTGCTGCCTAAATCGGGTTCGTTCGTGGAATTACTGATACGGGACAGGCACGTCTGAAATGTACATGCAGGGTTAACCGCATTGATGGCGACACTCCAGCGGGAGTTCTGGATTTTGTCGGGACGTCGCATCATTCGTAGCGTTGTGTTTAAGTGCATGTCGTGCTATAGGCTTAAGGCAGCCACAATGCAACCCCAGATGGGGGATCTTCCGCCTGATCGGGTCACGGAGGTTAGACCCTTCTCGGGAGTGGGCACGGACTTTGCCGGCCCATTTATGGTACGAAATTCTCGCACCCGGAACACTAGGCTAGTGAAGGCCTATTTGTGTGTGTTCGTTTGCCTGTCCACTAAGGCCGTCCACCTTGAGGTGGTTGGAGACTTAACGACTGAAGGGTGTCTTGCCTGTCTCGACCGCTTTGTATCGCGTCGGGGGATTCCGTCGTTGATTCGTTCGGACAACGGTCGGAACTACGTGGGGGCGGATAGGCATCTCAGGGAGGTCGTAGAGTTCTTAAATGTAAACCAGGTGGATATAGGGACAGGTCTTTGTCAGCGTGGTATTAGATGGGCCTTCAGTCCTCCGGGTTACCCCTCTTGGGGCGATATTTTTGAGGCTGCAGTGGCCTCCGCAAAGCGGCATTTGTCACGCGTCATTGGTGAGACCACGCTGACGTTCGAGGAACTCGCGACCGTATTTTGTAAAATTGAGGCGGTACTCAATTCGCGTCCGTTGTGTCCCGTTAGTTCGGACCCTAACGACTTCGAGGCATTGACGCCGGGACATTTTCTAGTAGGGCGTCCGCTTAACGCGTTGCCGGAGTACCCTTATGAGGGCGTGAGGTTGCATAGACTCACGCGGTACCAGATGTTGCAGCAGTTCGCGCAAGATTTTTGGAGACGCTGGTCATTGGAGTATCTGCACATTCTGCAGCAGCGCCTTAAGTGGACGGACAGGTCAAACCCTCCCCAGGTGGGAGACCTCGTGTTGGTTAAGGATGCCAACCTATCGCCACTGCGTTGGCGAAGGGGGCGCATTGTTAACCTGTTACAAGGGGCAGATGGGACGCCCAGGCTGGCCGAGGTCCTGGTTGGGGGTTCGGTCCTCAGGCGGGCAGTCGGTTCGTTATCCCGGCTGCCCGTAGGTTAATAAGTACTCGGGTTAGGGAGACCCTACTGCCGAGTAGGGCGGGTGGATGTTCGATAAACTTGGAATGTTCCCGAACGGGTGTGTTTGCACGGGGCGGGCGTCCCCCCGCGCACTCTGCGCGGACGCCGGGCGCGTAGCTCGCGTCAGTCGTCAACAAAATCTTTCTTGGTGCGCGCACGTACTAAATCGCGTCGCGGATTTCGGGCTGTTGGCCATTCATATGCGCGTGTTCGGTACGCCGGGAATAAAATTCGCTTCCACTGTATGAGGGTGTAGTGTAGACACGTGAGCTCCCACGGCAGAAGACATCGGAGTCAAGACAGGGGGCCCCCTTTGACAAGACTACTCGTCGAGGCAGCGGCAAGTCAACCGTGGTGAGTCTTACTGATCTACCTAACAGTGACGAAGGGTACATACTTGAAGTTGATATTCATTATCCTCCTGATATACATGACAGACATTCTGACTTGCCATTTGCATCAGAAAAATTATCCGTTCCTATTCCATATGATAGCAAAAACACAAAACTAATTGCTAATCTATATGATAAGTATAGATATGTCATTCACTATGTTCACTTGCAAGAATGTTTAAAGAATGGTCTTATATTATTAAATATCCACAAAATTCTAGCATTTACTCAAAAAAATATCTTAGAATCATACATAAATCTTAATACAGTACTCAGACAAAAAGCTGGCTCAGATTTCGAAAGAAATTTTTTCAAGAAGCAAAATAATTCAATATTTGGTAAAACAATTGAAAACAAAAGAAAACAAGTGGATGTTAAATTAGTTAATGTGTGGAAAGATGACTTCAATAAGACCAATAAAATAAAGGGGGCAGAAAAGTATGTGAGTGCTCCTAATTTTAAAAATATGGCTATTATTTCAGAGGAACTTGTTGCTATCCAATTAGAGCCTGCTAAAGTTGTTTTAGATCGTCCAATATACATTGGTTTTACAATACTGGAATTAGCAAAGTGTCATTTATATAAATTTCACTATTCTGTTATGAAAGAAATATATAAAGAGAAAATAAACCTTTGTTATACAGATACTGATAGTCTTTTGTATTTTATACACACTGATGATTTTTATAAAGACATGAAACTAAATATAAAATATTTTGATACTAGCAACTATGACCAAAATAATATTTATGATATTCCGAAAGCGAATAAACAAATACCTGGTTACTTTAAAGATGAGATGGGTGGAGATGTCATTACCGAGTTTATCGGCTTGAGGGCTAAATTATATTGTATAAATAGTTTAAACAATACAATTAAAAAGGCTAAAGGAGTTAAAAGACCTATTTCTAATAAGCTTACAATTGAAAAATATAAAAATACTGTAATCACCCCGGTCCTAGATCACGTCACCAAGATGTAATGTCCTGGTCACGCGGGACCAAATTGTAATAAACACTGCCTTAACCATAGTAATCCTGGTGAGCGGCAGCAAATTGTACCGTGATCCTGCGTCACAGCACCAATACGTAATAAAGCGGTGGTCATACCCGCCGCATTTCACCACACTAAATAAATCGTCTATATTGTTAATTCTACTTTGGCCAATGATCGTATAATGGTCAGAGGAGACCCTAGATGAGCCCGCATATCCCGGATCCTATAGAGTTCTAGGAATGCTGGTATTTATATAATGAAACATTACTATACAATTACTTAATTCTACCCCCACTTATTTTAACTGATTTATGTTAAGGTACAACAATTTCTCAATGAATGAGTCTCTCACAAATAATTTTCTCACAAGCAACCTACAACCGTACTAGATCCTAACACTGCCCTAATTACTACTACTGTGGCAAACAACCCGAATAACTTTATTGATCTAACTTTTTACATTGTCGACTTAGTGTTGCAAGCCTAACACTGCCCTAATTACTACTACTGTGGCAAACAACCCGAATAACTTTATTGATCTAACCTTTTACATTGTCGACTTAGTGTTGCAAGCCTAACACTGCCCTAATCACTACTACTGTGGCAAACAATCCGAATAACTTTTGCTCCCCATAGGCATATACTTTGAATTTGTTAGTTTTGTTTCCCCGTTGGCGTATACTTCGAATTTGTTAGTTTTTGTTTCCCCGTTGACACATACTTTGAATTTGTTAGTTTTTGTTTCCCCGTTGACACAGGCTCCACCAATCGCCGTGTGCAGTGGGATACTACCAACTTTAAATATCCCCCCTCTATCCTTTTGTAAGCACGTAGCCCCAAATGGAACTTACGCGCCTTTAGAGAGTAGAATAGCTGACTCGTATTTTCCCTCCCCCAATATCTGAATCCAGACAAATGTATACGTCTAATTAGACTTGAATTAGAAAGGCGTTGCCAATTAATTCTAATTCAAAATAAGATTATTTCTTTCACAATATTGTCAAAACATAGTATGACTAGTACAGATTCAATGAATAGTTTCATGTCGTAGCGCGGTCTGATGACCAATCCATCAAATGAGATTCTGTGTCCAAAATAGGATCTTTAACATGTCAGAACTGACTCATACTTGTCACGTGCATAAACGAGATCGATATAGTGTCCCTGGTGTAGAAGACAGCCATATCTAGGGTCAATTGCCCAAATCAATTAAGGTTCGATACAAGTTCCAAATTAGGAAAGCGCTCTGCTAAGGTGAGCTAGATGTACCTCGCCAAAATGATTCCTCGGCTACGACGCTCCGAGTAATAAGTATTATTTATAGCATAGTTTTTTATTCAAAGTCAATTGGTAGATCAGTCAAACAAACTTTCATTTCGGAATAATTTCCATTACGAATTTGATTAATTATGATGTGGGTGGATTTAAAATATGTTATGCCACCAATCCGAGTTTCATTGAGACCATACTAAGTCAGTTGCTAGGCAAGTAGAACATTAGCAACGCGGTCCAACGACGGCTCGCTTATAGGTCTAATCCGAATACAACGAACGCCTACTAAAATATACAACACGATAGCTCGTATACAATTTACTCAAATCACGATTTCACCACGGCATTAACGCACGAAAAACCTTAACTAAATCAATCACAAGCATCACCAAGGAATGATATGTCACATCACCAAGCAAAGGCCCGATTAGCTCAGAACCGTTACAATACTAGTCCTTACTAATACACTTCCTAACCTATTCCCATTGTGTGAGTGCCTACTCTACCCCCAACTTAGAACTTCTGTTCAACCAAACTAGGTGTAACGTCACCTTATTTACATTTAAACGTGTGGTGTGTTGTGAGCCTATCATGTATTGATGGTATTCCATCAACACTCCTGCTCTGCTATGGGTGCAAGCTAGTTAGGCTTGACTGGCCTATCCTCATAACTGTGTGCTTGCTCCAGTCCACGAGCCGAAGCTCAGGGATGTGAACTGAAACCCTAACGAGATAATAGTTAGTGTATATATAAATAGATATATAAGACTGAACTGCGAGCTCTGTAAGTTCTGATCCAGGCCCAATTGGACGGTTCCACTTCGACGGTACCTACCCATCTCAGAACAAACAGTCACCCACATTCAGGAAGCTTTTCCGATCCCGTTTCCACAGGTAAAATCGGAATGCCGCCCGCTTCAAAGGTTACCGGCCCCTAGCTATTCAGATAAATATGGAGTTGTTGCCACCGTTAGGTATCCCTCCATAACCAGGCACATCGCCATGGGTTTCCTACGGGAGAACTAGCTAAAACACCGCAGTGCTACCCTCAACTACTAACATAACAAAAGATGATAAAACGACAGCAATGACTTTACGAATGCACTGCCAGACTCAACAGCACAAGACAGTAATAATACGCATACATTTACACGTACTATCCCTGCCCAATGTAAGGTGTCTTCATTTTCGTAAAGGCCCTAAGTCCTGCTCCGATCGCGACCCATCCCAATATTCGACGCGAGAACTAGCCTACCCCACGCCCTAGTCGTAACAAATCTTAATCGCGCACCCTTGTACGTATCACGCCCAACCACACACAAAATCAAGATTTACAATTAATTTCAACAATTTCAACATAATAAAGATGATAAAACGACCGTAAGGACTTCACGAATGCACTGCCAGACTCAACAGCACAAGACAGTAATAATACGCATACATTTACACGTACTATCCCTGCCCAATGTAAGGTGTCTTCATTTTCGCAAAGGCCCCAGGTCCTGCTCCGATCGCGACCCATCCCAATATTCGACGCGAGAACTACCCCACACCCCAAGGTTTACAATAAATTTCGACAATTTATAATTTTTACAGAATTATAAAACTCTCGGCGGTACATTGGAAAAACTCTAAACTGTTCGCGTTAAACAAAGACAGCTAGTAATTCGTTTATTACACAACACCGGCAACAATTTCATATAATTCACAAAAGGAATTTAACACTATTTCTTTACAACGATAGAAATATATAACTTACAAAGACAGTCCGCCGAGCCGTACCCCTTTTAGCTATCTGGATCGAATGAATGACGAAAAAGAGTGCCCCCCGCCTCCAGAAGACCCATCTTTTAAAGGCGAGGTCTCCCTTCTCTAAACTAACCTCGCCGTTTCTAGAACTACACATCATCCTTCATCCAATCGTGAGCTATTTCCGGCAAGCCGCCTCAGCGAATTTGCTCCTTTTTTATAAAAACTCCTTAATTCATATGATTGGAATAAGAATAATCCAAGATAATGTCTAACTAATTTTCCAGTTAATTATTCGTATACTAATATTTAGAATTCGCGACTAGTGCAATATCACAGAAAATGCAGCCAATAGAGATTCCTGGTTACATCAACCGCAGGATCAGTAGCAGTTGATGTTAAATCTTATTTCAATTTTTTTAACGGATAATCTTACGTTATTTCGCTACCAATAAGACAAACATGGAATTTAATTTATTTACAATAAAGGAAATGGCTCAATCGCAGCGCCATCTAACAACCCTCTTAAATACCACACCCATTTTTTTGAATTTTTAATTTTAGCTCCATCTACCCATCTAATTGTGAACTACTTCCACTCACCATCCGCAGTCCGTTACATCCCGACCCCCGAATCTTTATGAAGGTACATTCTTATTTTTTTTTTTTTTTTATGACCGGAGTAAAGATTCTACTAATTTTAATACAGAACAATAAAAGACAACCTGATTTAAACCTCACACGGGCTGCAAATCGAGGTGAAGATACTTCTTTACCCACAGGCCCCCTTTTTTTTTGTATATTTCCCGCTTAGCTAGAATCCAGTCATCCCACACATTAAGTGTCTGTGTAGTTTAACCATATCAAGACAAACCACTTCTCAGTCCCGATACCAAGCTTGATAGTAGTCCCGCAACACAAACTATCTCCTCGAACCAGGACATGACAGTCTAAAGCAAGGAAAGCCTGGTTGTGAGGCAAGCTCAGTCCTAGCGACTCAGAGTAAAAGTTTGTGGAGCGAACCTATCTTACGTTCTTCCACAACCAATTACCCCATCCCCCAATAATAAAGTCACCCCTTAACAGCCGTCAAACATAGTAGGTGCAAACGGTCCACCCCACTTGGCTCGAAACCCAAAAGCATTTGCCCCGAAAATGGCGCATGTACAGTGTAGCTCGTTATAACCTAACTGTATAGTTGAGGAAGTGTGAAGGTACCTTAACGGTATGCTTAGACCTCGGATTCATCAATCTCGAGCCCGTCTATTATCCTAACTCTTAGCAATCCTTCATAATTCCGATTGAGGTGCATGCAGAATGACTAGACTATAACCAAGCCTCGCGATTCTACTCCCCATAGTGCTGGTTGGGAAGGCCCTTCATACTGAATTTAAACAAGTACTCATTCAACATACAACCTTTCCATGACCATTCCTTAACGTGAATATTCCTTTCGCTCTAACATAACCAACTTCCATGGTCATTCAGACTACCAACCAATCAGCACCCGATACAAACGCATGGTTATTGTTTCGTAATTTTAGGAATGCTCCAGCTTTTGCAAGGAAAAGCGGATTTCAGTATCCCCCTCTATTGCACACCACGCGTGGCAAATTGATAAATTTTGATTAAGTCTTAAAGTCGAACTATAACGAACCTTACTACAATTTTTTCCTTTTGTAATATTTAATTAAATTTTTTTTTTTTTTTGGTAAAGCCACCCTGCTCCCCACCATCTGACGGGATGAGAATATATTTCGTTAACAATTTAGGGTGAAAGTGACTAATGTGAAACTAAGTGAAAATTACTATGATCAACTCATTCACATGATGGACTACTGCTCATACTATCAGATGGGCTTCACCCTATCCACCAAATTTATTGATCACATTTTTTTTTTTTTTTTTTTTTTTTTTTTTTTTTTTATATATATCCTCAGAACAGATCTAAATTATTAATTGAATATAATTTTAAATCAATCCTACTTACTAGTTCTACTTAACTAACTACATTACTTAAATCTACAAATTCTTACATACTAAGTAAAGTAATTGCAAAATCTAATCAACAATTCAAGCTTAAGTTCACGAACCTTCTCTTCTCTTCCCGATCCAGCCCCAGCCTACTGCGTATAATATCTAGACAGATGTATAGTATTGAACTTCCCCCGAACCTCATTAGTTTGGGGGTCTAACAAAATGTACACATTTTGGTAAGGATTTCCCGCCACTACGTATGGACCTTCATACAACGCCTCAAACTTCTTGGTTACCTTTAATTTCGCGCTAGATTTATTTAACTTCCTAATTTTTACTAAATCGCCGACCTGATATTCAATCAACCGATATCTACCATTAAACTTCGCCTTCCGTTTTTCCCCAGCCTCTTGTAGATTCTTACGCGCTATCTCCCTGACTTTCTGTACGTCTAGCTCTCCATTACTCCTACCTATAATCTCGTCAAACGACAACCTCGTCGAAGTTCCGTACATTATCTCACAAGGGGTAAATCCTGTGCTTTCATGATAAGTGTTATTATATAGCTCCTCCAACTTGGGAAGAGTCTTTACCCATCCTTTGTGATTCGTGCTATTATATGTCCTAAACAAACGCCCTAACTCCCTGTTGACTCGCTCTACTGTATTTGGTCGTGGGTTCCTAACCGTAGTGTATACCACTCTAACCCCCAACGTTTCCATGCCCTCTTTCCACACTCGACTAGTGAACTGGGTACCATTATCCGACATTATCGCCTTCGGCTTTATTATGTCGAAGAACCTCTTTGCCTTATTAAACACTGCCACCGCCGTTGCCTTCTTAAGCTCAAAAAATTTGACAAACTTACTAAACGAATCCTGTAGAACGAGTATATAATTCATTCCAAATTTACCCGTAGGGAGAGGCCCGTATATATCTACCATCACTAAATCGCCAATATCTCTTGTAATTATTGAACAGCATGGGCCTACTTTGTTTGAATTAGAATGCTTTGTTAACTGACATACGTCACAAGTCCTCACTAAACGTTTCACACTCTTAGTTAATCCTTTCCAATAAAACCGATCCCTTATATACTTTATCACCTTGTAACCTCCCTGATAACCCATTTCGAGATGTACTTGCCTAACTAATCCTTCCCTAAGGACATTTGGTAAGAAAATGACTTGTCCCTTTTCACCCCCCTTATCTATATACAAAACGTCATTAATCAATCTACACCTACTCGCCAAACCCGCTAACTCTCCTCTTGTGCTGGCCGTACTTATCTGATTAATTAACCTACTTATCTCTACATCAGCCCTTTGTAATTCAGGTAGTAGTTTTAATTGGTTCAGTAATTCTTTATCTCGTTGCGCTTCCATATATAGGATGCTCGGTGACCTAACCTTTTCTTCCTGCAAAAGTTCCCCTTTAGGAGGATAGCGCGACAATACGTCCGCGACCACATTATCTCTCCCTTTAATATGTTGTATTTCATACTGAAAATTCTCTAAATAGTTAATCCACCGAGTTACCTTAGCGTTATATAACCTCCACGTCTTGACAAATGCCAAAGCCTTATGATCCGTCCTAATAACTACCCTAGCTCCCCTCAAATACGTTTCGAATTTCTCTAAACAACAGATTACTGAATAGAACTCCTGTTCAGTCACTGTCCAATTTAATTGAGCCCCCCTTAATGCCTTACTATAAAACCCCAGCACCCTCTGCTGATCATCATCGCCTACCTGATATAAAACCCCTGCTAATCCCACCTTAGAACAATCCGTTTGCAAATAGAAAGGTTTAGTAAAATCCGGATGATGCAATTGGATAGTTTCTAAGAACAAAGCTTTAATTTGTTCGAACGCCCTTTGTTCGAGTTGACCCCAACCCCAGCCTTTACCCTTCTTCAACAAATTATATAATGGTTGCGCTTGAATATTAAAGTTAGGTATAAACTTCCTATAAAAATTACATAACCCCAAAAATGCCCTCACATGCTTTATCCTTCTAGGTATCGGAAACTCTTGTATAGCTTTAACCTTATCTGGGTCAGTGTGTAATCCCTGAGTAGAGATGATGTAACCCAACATCCTCACTTCCTTACAACAAAACTCACATTTCTTTAAATTACACGTTAAACCTGCCTTTTGCAATTTACCTAAGACTATGTCCAAATGTTCCAAATGTTGTGTGAATGACCCTGTCGTTATTATCGCTAGGTCATCTAAATAATTAACACAAAATTCCCTGACCTCATGTCCTAATATTATATCCATGGCCCTACTAAAACTTCCCACGGACGTTTTCAACCCTTGGGGCAACACATTATAAACGTAGGACTTCCCATTGAAGGTGAACCCCGTATATTTTTTACTATTCTGCGTAATAGGTATTTGGAAATAAGCATTATTCAAATCTACTACACTTATATAGTTAGCCCCATGGAAGGAATTCATGACATCAATCTGTAGTGGTGGTTTCTCCGTTTCTGCCACCATATATTTATTTATCTCTCTAGCGTCTAATAACACTCTAATCGAATCATCTCGCTTAATCGTAAAAGTCAATGGACTACAATAAGGAGTTGCAGATCGACTAACTATCCCCAAATCTTCCATTTCCCTTAGCTTTTCTTCTACTCTCCCCCTATAAGCATATGGCACCGGATAATTTTTCTTAACAATAGGTACATCTGAACACATCACTATCTCGTGCTGATAGCAGTTCGCTCTCCCTAAACGCGAAGTGAACACACCCTTATATTTATGTAACAATTTTAGCAAGCTATTCCTCTGTTCTGTCTCTATAGCAACTCCGGTCTCTAGACTTGTCCAGACTAGATCATTAAACTCGCTACAACTATCCATGGCTGATATTAATTCCTCACTCTCCCTTAGGTCGGATCCCTTTACTTGCTCTAAAAACGGTATTACCTCTCTTTGCCCTGCCTGATCCAGAACTAAACCTCTATCTATTTTTCCCGTGTTGATAGTTACTTCATTCCCCTTTAACCAATCAAATCCTAAAATCAACGAATTAACTAGGCCTGGAACTACTACAAACCCCATATTTTGTACACACTCTCCTAGCTTTAAAGGCAATAGAACTATTTTCTTAATCTCTCCGCTCCTATGACCCACAGCTGTCTTAATTTTAAAGGGTCTAATCGGCATCCACGGTATTTCGCGACTCCTATCCGACCTCAGTACATCCCAGAATTCCTCTGAGATGCTGGTTATATCACAACCAGTATCCACTAATCCTATAACCTCATGATCAAAAATATGCACTATTACTTCTGAACTAAAGGTTCCCTCATCGCGTTCTGTAGACCTTTCATCAAATACCGCCTCTATCGACACAGGATCGCCTTGTCTCAAAAGTTTCTGTTCAATATTTAATTTAATCACATCAACTATTTGTTTATCGATAAAGAGACTCTTTGGTTCTACTGTTCCAAAACCCAATCCCTCACGTATACCACGAGTAGTCATCTTGGCCACTAGCGGCGCCCTAATACCGTTTCCTACCTTACCTAAAGCTAGCCCTGGATTCCAACCCATTTTGATCATCATATCTAACGCTGCGTTCCCTGTGACTGAGGCTAGATCGGGAACAGAACTTCCAGCCTCTACTAGTTTAAACCTGCGGGTGACGCTAACGCCGATGTATCACTCTGCACTACCGTTGCCACCTGCTCACCAGACGGTCGAGTTTTGCTTGGCTTAGGCCAACTGCGATAGTCCTGACGAGAATCCTTAGCCCTTTTCTCCGGTATCCTCTTCTCGCCGCCAGAGGTTGGAGTTGATACAGCCTCTTGCCGAGCTATATCGTCCATCCCTCTCAAAAACTCCGCTGTTTCAATGATGTTATTCAGCTTGGACGTATACCATCCCTGTTGCACATACTTCGGAAACTGCCTAATTATGTCCCCAATCAGTTGTTTCTCGGAAAACTTATAAGTTAGCATCTGAGCCTTCCCGGTCAATCTTAGGAAATGGCCTAACATAGTAGGCGACTCCGCTTTATTCCAAACTCCATGCACTATAGACCGGCGTAATTCGTTCTGTTCGCTTTCTCCCCAGAAGGTAGCCAAAAAGTCCGCCTTGAAGTCTTGCAATACGCTCCAACGACATTTGTAAACTCTTGCCCATTCTCTGGCTTCACCCACTAGACATTCTTGTATCAAGTCTAATTGATTGCCGTCCCGACCGACCTTTCCCAAATATGTTGTTAGGTCTTCCAAAAACGTCACCGGATGCACATCGACTTTGTCTCCGAACTTGGGCTTCTCGAACGTTACATTTCTCACATGGTAGTTTATGTTTCTAGGTAACTCCGAGTTGACACACTCTACGGTGAACGAGGGTTCCCCATTTTCCCTTAATCTAGGAGAGTCTGTATGTAGTTGTTGATTCAATTCCGGATTAGCCTGTTCCCTAACCACAGACAACGCTTCTGTGGGCACTGACCCCCATTCGCGACTACTTCCGCTTCTGTCTGCTGGGGAAGCTCTTCTCTCACTCATCTCAGCCCTTAACGTCTCCAATTTCGCAGCTAAATCTTCTATAGTACGATTCAACTTCCTATACCGAAGGTTAGCTAAAGAAGTGTTCACATTCACACTTCTCCCCTCCGGTCTCCTTCTAGCTTCAATTGTCCGTCTCACACGCCTAGCTGTGGTAGGTACAGGTTCATTGGGCGTCGTAGTTTGCCTTACAGGACTAGTCGTCCCTTGCTCACTTGTCCTGTTTTCCCCATAACGGGCAGGCGCCCGCCTTTTCCTGCTCGGCTTATCCATACTATATTTATCACTGGTCGAACACTCAAAGAACACTACACGTAACGATTCGTCAATACAATCACTATAAACTCCCTTTTAACTTATAAATTTGAACACCACTTTCAGCTAAGACTCACGGCTCATAACCGGAACTATATATACACGATAAGTTAACAAATAATACATTATAGTGTTAACTGTTGGTTGGGATGCCTCACTGTCATACAATGTTGCACTCCAACGATATGTGTAGGTATTTCAATTCAATAAATGTTTCTCCCGAGTTCGACCTACTCAAGTCTATAAGATACTTAATATCGACCCCCCAACAATTCGACTGATAACATCCTAACCCAGACTTTACGACCCCCCATTGTTTATTATTCTCACCATTTTTCATTTTACACTAAATTCACCCCAGCATAATTTCCTAGAGACCCTTACCTATAATACAGCAACAAATTGTACGGTATGCAACATACCGTACTCCTACCCTCAACTAACCCACAACAAACAAACACAATGCCAACGACCGATGGTCAGAATATAGTGTCTATCCCGAACACTGCAACGAAATTGTCCCAGACTCTGATCTCAGGTCTCGGCTCCAAATCGTACTGGCGCCTGACCTTCCAACCTATCCCCGGGCAGACAAAATGTTACCATCCTGGTTACCGACACCAAATTGTGGTGTCGTCCTGGCCACCAGGCATTAACTTGTAGTGTGTAGTCTTGATCCACGTCATCAAATTTTAACGTGTAATCCTGGCTTACGGCCCCAAATTGTAATAATCCTATGTCAAGGCACCAAATTGTAATGGCCTAATCCTGGTCAAGGACACCAAATTGTAATCACCCCGGTCCTAGATCACGTCACCAAGATGTAATGTCCTGGTCACGCGGGACCAAATTGTAATAAACACTGCCTTAACCATAGTAATCCTGGTGAGCGGCAGCAAATTGTACCGTGATCCTGCGTCACAGCACCAATACGTAATAAAGCGGTGGTCATACCCGCCGCATTTCACCACACTAAATAAATCGTCTATATTGTTAATTCTACTTTGGCCAATGATCGTATAATGGTCAGAGGAGACCCTAGATGAGCCCGCATATCCCGGATCCTATAGAGTTCTAGGAATGCTGGTATTTATATAATGAAACATTACTATACAATTACTTAATTCTACCCCCACTTATTTTAACTGATTTATGTTAAGGTACAACAATTTCTCAATGAATGAGTCTCTCACAAATAATTTTCTCACAAGCAACCTACAACCGTACTAGATCCTAACACTGCCCTAATTACTACTACTGTGGCAAACAACCCGAATAACTTTATTGATCTAACTTTTTACATTGTCGACTTAGTGTTGCAAGCCTAACACTGCCCTAATTACTACTACTGTGGCAAACAACCCGAATAACTTTATTGATCTAACCTTTTACATTGTCGACTTAGTGTTGCAAGCCTAACACTGCCCTAATCACTACTACTGTGGCAAACAATCCGAATAACTTTTGCTCCCCATAGGCATATACTTTGAATTTGTTAGTTTTGTTTCCCCGTTGGCGTATACTTCGAATTTGTTAGTTTTTGTTTCCCCGTTGACACATACTTTGAATTTGTTAGTTTTTGTTTCCCCGTTGACACAGGCTCCACCAATCGCCGTGTGCAGTGGGATACTACCAACTTTAAATATCCCCCCTCTATCCTTTTGTAAGCACGTAGCCCCAAATGGAACTTACGCGCCTTTAGAGAGTAGAATAGCTGACTCGTATTTTCCCTCCCCCAATATCTGAATCCAGACAAATGTATACGTCTAATTAGACTTGAATTAGAAAGGCGTTGCCAATTAATTCTAATTCAAAATAAGATTATTTCTTTCACAATATTGTCAAAACATAGTATGACTAGTACAGATTCAATGAATAGTTTCATGTCGTAGCGCGGTCTGATGACCAATCCATCAAATGAGATTCTGTGTCCAAAATAGGATCTTTAACATGTCAGAACTGACTCATACTTGTCACGTGCATAAACGAGATCGATATAGTGTCCCTGGTGTAGAAGACAGCCATATCTAGGGTCAATTGCCCAAATCAATTAAGGTTCGATACAAGTTCCAAATTAGGAAAGCGCTCTGCTAAGGTGAGCTAGATGTACCTCGCCAAAATGATTCCTCGGCTACGACGCTCCGAGTAATAAGTATTATTTATAGCATAGTTTTTTATTCAAAGTCAATTGGTAGATCAGTCAAACAAACTTTCATTTCGGAATAATTTCCATTACGAATTTGATTAATTATGATGTGGGTGGATTTAAAATATGTTATGCCACCAATCCGAGTTTCATTGAGACCATACTAAGTCAGTTGCTAGGCAAGTAGAACATTAGCAACGCGGTCCAACGACGGCTCGCTTATAGGTCTAATCCGAATACAACGAACGCCTACTAAAATATACAACACGATAGCTCGTATACAATTTACTCAAATCACGATTTCACCACGGCATTAACGCACGAAAAACCTTAACTAAATCAATCACAAGCATCACCAAGGAATGATATGTCACATCACCAAGCAAAGGCCCGATTAGCTCAGAACCGTTACAATACTAGTCCTTACTAATACACTTCCTAACCTATTCCCATTGTGTGAGTGCCTACTCTACCCCCAACTTAGAACTTCTGTTCAACCAAACTAGGTGTAACGTCACCTTATTTACATTTAAACGTGTGGTGTGTTGTGAGCCTATCATGTATTGATGGTATTCCATCAACACTCCTGCTCTGCTATGGGTGCAAGCTAGTTAGGCTTGACTGGCCTATCCTCATAACTGTGTGCTTGCTCCAGTCCACGAGCCGAAGCTCAGGGATGTGAACTGAAACCCTAACGAGATAATAGTTAGTGTATATATAAATAGATATATAAGACTGAACTGCGAGCTCTGTAAGTTCTGATCCAGGCCCAATTGGACGGTTCCACTTCGACGGTACCTACCCATCTCAGAACAAACAGTCACCCACATTCAGGAAGCTTTTCCGATCCCGTTTCCACAGGTAAAATCGGAATGCCGCCCGCTTCAAAGGTTACCGGCCCCTAGCTATTCAGATAAATATGGAGTTGTTGCCACCGTTAGGTATCCCTCCATAACCAGGCACATCGCCATGGGTTTCCTACGGGAGAACTAGCTAAAACACCGCAGTGCTACCCTCAACTACTAACATAACAAAAGATGATAAAACGACAGCAATGACTTTACGAATGCACTGCCAGACTCAACAGCACAAGACAGTAATAATACGCATACATTTACACGTACTATCCCTGCCCAATGTAAGGTGTCTTCATTTTCGTAAAGGCCCTAAGTCCTGCTCCGATCGCGACCCATCCCAATATTCGACGCGAGAACTAGCCTACCCCACGCCCTAGTCGTAACAAATCTTAATCGCGCACCCTTGTACGTATCACGCCCAACCACACACAAAATCAAGATTTACAATTAATTTCAACAATTTCAACATAATAAAGATGATAAAACGACCGTAAGGACTTCACGAATGCACTGCCAGACTCAACAGCACAAGACAGTAATAATACGCATACATTTACACGTACTATCCCTGCCCAATGTAAGGTGTCTTCATTTTCACAAAGGCCCCAGGTCCTGCTCCGATCGCGACCCATCCCAATATTCGACGCGAGAACTACCCCACACCCCAAGGTTTACAATAAATTTCGACAATTTATAATTTTTACAGAATTATAAAACTCTCGGCGGTACATTGGAAAAACTCTAAACTGTTCGCGTTAAACAAAGACAGCTAGTAATTCGTTTATTACACAACACCGGCAACAATTTCATATAATTCACAAAAGGAATTTAACACTATTTCTTTACAACGATAGAAATATATAACTTACAAAGACAGTCCGCCGAGCCGTACCCCTTTTAGCTATCTGGATCGAATGAATGACGAAAAAGAGTGCCCCCCGCCTCCAGAAGACCCATCTTTTAAAGGCGAGGTCTCCCTTCTCTAAACTAACCTCGCCGTTTCTAGAACTACACATCATCCTTCATCCAATCGTGAGCTATTTCCGGCAAGCCGCCTCAGCGAATTTGCTCCTTTTTTATAAAAACTCCTTAATTCATATGATTGGAATAAGAATAATCCAAGATAATGTCTAACTAATTTTCCAGTTAATTATTCGTATACTAATATTTAGAATTCGCGACTAGTGCAATATCACAGAAAATGCAGCCAATAGAGATTCCTGGTTACATCAACCGCAGGATCAGTAGCAGTTGATGTTAAATCTTATTTCAATTTTTTTAACGGATAATCTTACGTTATTTCGCTACCAATAAGACAAACATGGAATTTAATTTATTTACAATAAAGGAAATGGCTCAATCGCAGCGCCATCTAACAACCCTCTTAAATACCACACCCATTTTTTTGAATTTTTAATTTTAGCTCCATCTACCCATCTAATTGTGAACTACTTCCACTCACCATCCGCAGTCCGTTACAATACTTTGTATAATGATATTAATCTTAGAGATACTATGTATGTTATTCGATCTAAAAATCATAAGTTGTATACACAGAAAATTAATAAATTAGTACTGAATGGCAATGATGACAAGCGTCAAATAAATAAAAAATATTTATACTTTACCTTGGGGTCATCATCGAACTATGTTTTAAGCTGTTAATCTGACTATGTACCTAATTTTTATATCTACTATTTTCATTTATGTTTATAATGTAACATATACTATTGCATAAACAATATGTTATTCAATGTAAAAATCATAAGTTGTATACACAAAACTAATGAATTAGTGTACTGAATGAAAACAATGACAAATGTCAAATAAAAAAATAAAATTTATAATATACCTAGATGTCATAATCGTACTATGTTTTAAGCTGTCATTCTGATTACATACCTAATTTTAATATCTACTATTTACTTACTTTTATGTTTATACTGTTACAATAATATACTATTGCATAAATAATAAAATCTCATGAAATAAAAATATCTTTTATTTTTTATTCCAATGCATAACTAGTGTTTGCTAAGTCTATTTTCAAAAGAGTTCGCCGAGGGAACGCTGATAACACTTTGTGGTAGTTTGTTCCAAGCATTCATAAGAGACTTAAGCAAAGTAACAGTACACCGTCGACTTTGAAGCTGCAATAAATGCCATTTAGGATGTTAGTTGGTAAGTATTCATGGTGTAAAGTCTTGACAATGATGATGATGGATGAATTATAGTATTCAGTTAGCCTCCTTATTAAAAGCTTTGTTACTTGAAATTTTACTACTTTTAAAGGAATTTAGCGTGACTTATTACTTTATATTTACTTTATTACCGGCGTTTAGCCATAACACACTACCCTAAAATTACTTTTAATAGTAGACTGACAGTTAGGGTGCCTTATTACGTGTAATGTAATAACGCTAGAAGGCAGAAATATTATCATTACATTTTGACAGCTATGTCATGGTCGTCCCACTCATTATATTTTTAATGAATTCGCATTAGTTTTAAGGTCATCATCCTGCAAGTTAAGTAACTTAAAGTTTAATTTATTGCTTTCTATTTCACACGGCGCCACCTTTATTTAATATTATCGGGGAATAAAGATAAAATAATGCACATATTTCATATATTTATAAGGTTTTATTAAAATACTTAATACTTAATACTACAATCATTAAGTAGGGTAAGAGTTTCTCAATTAGCTATTTTTATTATTTATTAAGGATAACATTTAATTTTGCCATACTTTTATGAAATAGTACAATATATTATTGTATTTAAATTATTAATATATAAAAACGTGCAACATGCGTGGTGATAAATATATTATTGCGATATTGTATTTCAGCGTAAAACGCCTATCTTACCCATCATAACAACGCACTAAATACCGTATTTGCACTTATGTGTTAATGACTTTATTTATTACATTTCTTTGTTACTTTAAATCATCGCTTATGTAACAATCTCTCACAATAGCTTATAAAGAATTTTGAGCGCTTAATTTTTTTACTATCTTACCAACTAAATTTTATTTATTTATTTATTTATTTATTTATTTATTTATTTATTTCATCTACATCTATTTTTACAGGTTACCCCAATACAATAGAGTAGGCAATGTCAATTACAACCTTAAACTTATTGGTAACATATAATATATAATGTGGCATCTGTGAATTCCCTCAGAGAGCAACAAAACAGGTCAATATTAATTGAAACTACGTTGAGTGTCCGGAGCGCTCGCGTCAGCGGCGCCTCCTTCAGCAGGTTAGTGCGCGCGCTCGGCACCTGCAGCAGCTGCGGCCTCCGGCGCCTCCACACGTACCCGTCCGGGACGCATAAATAAATCCGCTCGAGTATGGCCGCATTTTGCACTTTTCCGCGCATAACACTCAATAGGTATCCTGCCAGTGTGAGCTCCCTCCTAACCCTCAGCTCATTGTAGCCAACCATACCCAGTACGAATAGTGTTGGATACATTAAGGGGTAAAAAGGGTAAACTCCATAATATTTTAAATACAAGTATCTGACAAATTTATTTTGAACGCGCTCCAACATGAGATTATATTTAATTTCATGTGGGCTCCAGATGACTGCATTGCATTCCAGTTGACTCCTAACAAGCGTATTATATAAAGTGATTATTGCCCTGATGCTCGTAAATTCCTTCACTGTTCGTAGAACAAAACCCAGATTTCTAAATGCTTTTTTACAAATTTTAATGACGTGATCGCGAAACGTCAGCTGCATATCAAAATGAACACCTAGATCTCGTACTTCTGTAACCCGAACCAGCGGGTCTCCCTCAATATTATAATCATGTAGTATTGGAGCATGCGCGCGAGAGAATGTGATAGTTACACACTTAGAGGTGTTAAAGTGTAAATTATTTCTTTTACTCCAAGATACTACCCTATTAATATCCTTCTGTAATTTGTTACAGTCATCCACACTTCTGATACTCTGGTACAGTTTTAAGTCGTCTGCAAACAATAAACATTTAGAATCCCTTATCATTTTGGGCAAATCATTTATCATAATGATGAACTCCAAAGGTCCAAGGTTACTGCCCTGACTCACACCAGACCAAGTATTATATGGCTGTGACACGAATCCGGCGTACTCGACATACTGCTGCCTATCTGTCATGTAACTGACAAAGAAATTTAGCAGATGCGGAGTGAAGCCAACACCAGCTAACTTCCTCAATAATACGTCATTATCGACTACGTCAAATGCTTTTCGGAAGTCAAAATAGGCGGTGTCAACTTGCACTCCACCGTCCACCGCAGGCACCAAATCGGCCATGTAGCTCAGGAGGTTACTGGTGGTGCTCCGAGACGGTCGAAACCCGTGCTGAGCCTCTGTGAGTTGCGGGCTTACCTGTAGCAGAATACGCTTTTGAATAACCGACTCAAACACCTTAGCGGGAGTGGACAGTACGGCCACTGGCCTATACTCCTCCATCCTCCCACCTGATCTCGTTTTTGGCACTGGTACCACCCGGGTCATCTTCCATCTGTCAGGGAATGCCGCTGTTTGCAGACATAAATTGTAGATGTGAAGTAACGGCTCAGCGAGTACATATCGACAGTCTCTGTATATATAGGGTGGTATACCATCAGGCCCTATCGACTTTTTTGGTTTTAACTGTTGAAGCGTCCTCAGCACTTCATTCAATTGCAACTGGTCTATATGCACCCGTGCCGCGTCGGTGCCGCTCATGGTACTCGCCTGTATGACCGCCCTATCCACGCTTAGCTCAGGTCGCTTTGCACTGTACACGGAATAAAAATATTCAGCGAAAGCCCCCGCACACTCCTCAGTATTTAAAACTATGCCGTCTTTCATTATTTTTTGCGAACTCCTACTACCCCTTTTAGAGATAATATAACTCCAAAAGGACTTCGGGTCGCTTTGCAGTTGACTTTGAACCCTGCTCTGATACTGTTCACGTGCCTGTGCTATCATATTTTTCACCTTTGTTCGATATACAGCAAACGCATCGTAATCAGCCCTAGTTCCTGTCGCCTTATATTTTTTATGAAGGTTTGTCTTCTTTTTTATGTCGCGAATTATATCCATAGTGTACCACTCGGGGTAACAATACCTCGAGTGCACACCAATTCGCCTTTTTCTTGGAACACAGTCATCCACTATTGAATTAATTATGCTGTAATAATAATCTATACTCTTTTCTAAGTTTAAAAAATAAATTTGTGTCCAATCAACTGACGCTAGTTGTGAATACAATGATAAAAAATTGGCTTTATGAAAATTCCAACCTGATAATCTATGCGTACTGACCTCGGTGTCCGTCTGGGAATCATCATTACTCGGTGCCAAGCGGTGACCGCTTGACCTCACCGACACCTCCAGCGGTGGGTGATGCCCATCCACCCGCACCAGCGGCGCCGCTGCCACTCGCACACTCACTTCCCGGTTGTCCGCGAATGTACTTAACACTAAGTCTAGCTGTCGATCATTTTTATTACCTACATTGTTACTCTGAGTAAATCCACAGTACGTTATAAAGTATTCGTAATAATTTTGAACATTTAACGAACACGAATGCAGGTTAAAGTCTCCCACTATTAAAATATCTTTGTACTAATTACACAAGTCTTCAATAATTTTAAATAATAACAAATATTCGTTTTCATTACTATTAGGAGGTATATAAACTACACATAACAGAAATTGTAAACGATTACTTTGATAAACCATTGCACAAACTAGTTCGAATATATGCGCGTCAATATCAATATTTACGTTGTTTCGTCCTAGAGGACGAATTTCAACTGATGCGGACGGTGTGGCCACGAGACACGCGCCGCCCATCTTACGGCCATCCGCTCGATCACAACGTACGATGGTGTATCCCGGCGGTATCATTTCAGCATCCTGTTTGGATTCGTTACAACCCGTTTCTGTAATGGCAATCAAATCTGCTGATGAAGCTGCTATCCCTTCGTAGAATTGATCTAATTTTGTACGCAGCCCATTCACATTCTGGTATAAGATTTCAAGCTGTTTAATGGATCTATTTTGGCTTGCTGTTTGATCTACGAAACCACACCCATTCACAAAACTCAATATTTACAGCCCAACTTTCTGGCTGACATATTATGTTATACTGAGTTTCTGGTACCCCTATGATGAATGAAGCATAATCTCTCTCCGTCCTGTGCTTTATTTTTTCGACCTTTACAAGTACTTCCTTTCCAGCTAGTAACACATTCTTAACATAGTTTTCAATATTCTCTTCTGTAGTTCCTTTCTGAAGACGCCAGATGTGTAGGTATTTTTTCCTTTCCATTCCTTGTATCTCACGTATATCTGTCCCACCTCCTCGCTTCACTTCTGCATTGGGATACCGGTTCCTTTTTCTTTGAACAATGGTCCAACTGTCTTCCTTTACTATATCGCCCAACTTTCTTTCCCCCAAAGTCTCCCCGCTATTAATTGCCTGTAGTTGTACTATACTATCTGAGCTAGTATTAGCTGACTTTGTGGCCACATATTGTGTTTCTTGCGAACTACTATTACCCACTATATTTCGATTACTTTTAACTACTTTAGCGAATGATATTGGCACCTCTGATTTCTGTACATTATTTATTCTATCGGGATTTGAAATTATAGTGAGACGAGACTCCAGATATTCATTTCTTTGCGTTAGTGTCTTTATTTTACTTTGTAGATCATCAACTTGATCTACTTTAGTTTTCACTACCTCCATAATTCCTTTCAAGTCCTTCAGCTCAGTTTCTTGCTCAATGAATCTCCGCTGTAGTTTTTCGTACTCTTTTTTTTGTTCCTCATATTGTTTAACCGTTTCCCGCCGAAACTCTCGCAGCTCCGCCAACAACTCTCGCTCGGTGTCGCTCCCACATGTATCCCTTTCTTTCGTGTATCGACTACCGCGTTCAGTGTTTACGTAGCTCGCGCTCGGTGTAAACGTTTTATTTAGCATGTTCGTGCGTACAGGTGTGTCGGAGTTGCCCATCTTAGGAGTGTTGCTAACGCATTCTGGACACGTCCAAGTACTCTTGTACTCCTCGGATAGCTCTTCGAACTTCTCTTTGGTGATAGCCAGGCACTTTAGGTGGTATAACTTTTTACATGCTGCTTGCGAACATTCCATAAAGGAAATGTCGTACAGCGCGGCACTACAGCCATTACAATTCGTAACCATTGGTTTTCGAAAATGTAAGTAATTTAATTATTTTAATTACGATACAACAAAAAACACGTCCGAACACTTTCGAGGAGGGTAGTATTATATTCAGTCTCTTGCATAATATCATCATAGTCACTTCTTACTAAATATTGCACATTTACACTTGCACTATTGGCATCACTACAGTTTATTTCACTGGCGTCACTAGCATCCAAATCGTGTATTATAATTTTGACAATGTGGCGAACTCGTCCTGTGTCTCTTTTTGATATGATATATGATGCCTTTTCCAGAGATTTAGACTTATTCTTTTTCTTCAAAGTTTGCTCCTTTTCTTTGTTTTTTCGACTTTCCTCACAGGTCTTTGCTGCTACTTCAGCGTACCAGGACTCCCTATCTTGTCCATAATAGAAAGGATTTGTGATCGGGTTATCATCTTCTACCAAGTTCTGAAAAAATATAAAATTTTAAACAAACATGAGCAATTAAGTAAATAATACTTGAGTATAAATTGAAAGCAAAAACAGTTACTAACTTCATGTAAAATAGCTTGTTTTCGATATTCATCAGCAGTTGGAATTCTGTTAATGTCTTCCAAATTCAAAACAGAGCATTGTGAGGATGCCATGATTCTGTAATGAAACATATAATGCATAAATTAGAATAAATAATTAATGAAGAAATATTATTAAGGTTAAGAAAATACTCACATTCACAATATTATATTTATCGGACGTCTACCTCGTGGAAATAGTCGAAACAACTGATTTAATAATGAGTCGTTGTATGCATATAGCATTAAGTCGGGTTTCATGTTACTAATTTTCAATATAATAATGATCTCATATAATTATAACATTAGACAAGTTCAAACATGTTAAATTTCGATTCATTAACTAGGTAGCTCATATTTATATAAATATGAGCTGGTATAAACATAGGAACCTTGGGTTGTATAAAGATAGAAACCTTTCTTGTAAAATCAGAATAAAGCCATTCCTACTGTGATATGTCTAAAGATCGGACCCCAAATTAAGTATAAGTACCCGCATATATATGTCTACGTTAGGTAATAATTAAATTAATTAACAAGATGAAGTTGATCAAACAACCCATATTACTAAACGTTAATAATATTAATATTGGTGAATCTCCTCAAGAGATTAGACATAGCGTTTTGCTGCCAAATACGATACGTTGTATAATTTGCGGCCCCTCAAATTGTGGTAAAACAAACGTTGTAATTAGTTTGTTAATGCATAAAAATGGGCTCAAATTTAAAAATCTTTATCTTTACTCGAAAACTAATTTTCAGTCAAAATATTGTTTTTTACGAGAAGTATTAAGAAGAGTGCCTCAGATAAAATTTAACGAGTTCAATGACGATAAAGATGTCATATCTCCGAGTAAAGCTTTACCGAATTCTGTATTCATATTTGATGATGTCGTATGTGAAAATCAGACAAACATTCGTAACTATTTCTGTATGGGTAGACATAAGCAAATTGATTGCTTTTACTTATCGCAAACCTACTCAAAAATCCCGAAACAGTTGTTACGTGACAATGCTTTCTTATAATATTTAAACAAGATGATGTGAACTTAAAGCACATCTATGAAGAACATGTCAACTCCGATCTGCCATGGAAACAGTTCAAAGATATTTGTAAAACTGTTTGGACTACCCCATATAACTTTCTTCTTATTAACAAAGAGTCATTATTGAATAATGGAAGGTACAGACAGAATTTTGATATTTTTTTTAAATTTTGACTCAAAATGTGTAAATATAAGTAATTACCATGCAAAACAAATTTAGTATTATTTCCTCTTTAGCCGCACACAGTTGCTAGAATATAAATATGGAGAAAAATATTAAAATAGAATTAAAGTCTAAGATCCCAAGCGGTGCGATCGCACCGCGAGTCTATTGTTTACCTATTGTGTCTATTATTTACTCACTTGACAGGTTAATGAAGTCGGTAAACTCTATAAAGAATAAAATAAAACAAATGAAGAACCAGGAACACTCAATGAACTTATCACTCGACAAAGTGCTGAAACCTGTCACAGATCCTCTTAAAACCTTAGTGAAAAATGTTGAAAATGAAGCACTTACTAAGTCTGAAGACTCTGGTGATATTAACACGAGCGCATCTTCAAAGTTTGAAGATTGCTTCAATCCAGAACTGGATTCTGCCCAATCCAATGAAACTACTAAAAAGAAGTTGACTGATGATTTAGAAATGTCATTAGAGGGTGATGATATCTGTGGTATATATAACGATATCAACATACCATTTGGTATTAGAAGTAAAAACAAGATTTTATTGATGTGTAATTCATCGGTATCATTTTCTAAAATTGATAATTTGAATAACGACAGTAACATTTTTGTTAAAATCGGTGACAAAACTTACAATTGGACAACTGGTTTAAAAGAACTTCTACTCCGAAAAAAACCTGATTTAACGTTAATTTCGAACGAAGATAAGCTCGTCTATAAAGATATGTTACATTACACACATGCGCATAAATGAAACTTTAGTCCCACAGGACAAATACAAGGCGATAAAGGTATAAAATATCGTGAAATAATTAAACCATTATTTACTGAAACATTGACCAGTAAAGTTGAAGCTAAACTTGGAGGAAACTTACCAAAACTAAAAAAATATAAAAAAAATATTGACTTAGTATACTGGGATGATCCCAATGAGTTGGTAGAGAGATTAAAGTTGTTAGTGGCTTCAAGAGATGCTGGCAATACAAATCACGATAATGAAATATTATCTATAATTGAAGAATTAAAAGAAGCTGACATAATTAAGAAATAAATACCAGTTACTTTAGATATTTAATTCAGTATAACATATGCATCATGAGCATTAACAAAATTAGTCGCCAAATCAGCTAGTAACCCCAAGACGGAAATAAAAAGTAATTATTAAAAAAAATCATGAGCAAAGCAGATGTAGTAAATGAGATTCATAAAAATGTTAGGGTAAATTTTCCGCGAAGAAATGTTATAATGAAAGATGTAGACGATCTATGGCAAGCAGACTTAATATGAATGAATGATATGCAATCTATTGCTGAAGAAAATAATAGCTTTAAGTTTATTCTTGCCGTGATGGACACATTTTCGAAATACGCTTGGACCTTTCCTTTAAAAAGTAAAAATAAAGAGATTGTATGCAACACTTTTAAGATTTTGTTGGATAGAGGGCGAGTACCAAAAAATCTGCAAACTGATAATGGAACAGAGTTTTATAATAATACATTTAGAAACCTTATGCAGTGTTACAATATTAATCATTATTCTACATTTTCGTCAAAAAAGGCTTCTATAGTTGAAATATTTATCAGAACTTTCAAATCTAAATTGTATAAAGAATTTAGTTTGCGAGGTAATTATAACTGGATAAATAACGTCCTCAGTATAATTACTAATAAATACAATCATACCTACCATCGAACGAAAGATGAAATCCCGGCAAATGTGGATAATGCTAATAAAAAACGCATATTAGACAGATACAAACGATCGGTAAAAAAAGATAGTGTGAAAAGTAAGTTAAAAGTGGGTGATTACGTGCGTATTAGTAAGTATAAAGGAACATTTTAAAAGGGGTATACTCCTAACTGGTCGACAGAAATATTTAAAATTCGACAAATACAAAATACAACTCCTGTAACCTATTTAATTAAAGATACAATCAGAGGTCAACCTATTTTGGGTGCATTTTATGTACAAGAACTTCAAAAGACAAAACACCCCAACGTATACCTAGTCGAAAAAGTACTTAAAAGGAAAGGGAATAGGGTTTTAGTAAAATGGTTAGGTTTGTCTTCTGCCGAAAATAGCTGGATCGATAAATCGAACGTGTTATGATAAATTCATATTCAATCATTTATTCATTGCATAATATTTATAAAGTGTTTAAGCCATTATACAAACAGTCATAGGATGTGTATTGGAGAGAGCGGTCTTCTCAATTGGTTTATAAACCTTTTGCCATTAGAATTACATTTACCAGGATACAATTACTGCGGTCCAGGTACTAAATTGATTAAGAGACTTGCGCGAGGAGATAAAGGTATAAATAAATTAGACGAATATTGTAAAGAACACGATATTGCATATCACAAGTCATCAGACTTGAAGGATCGGCATAAGGCTGACTTAATTTTGTTTAACATGGCAAAAAAACGTGTAGTAGCACCTGATGCGAGTATGAGAGAAAAAATTGCAGCGCATCTAGTAAGTAATGTTATGTTAGGAAAAATTAAAACTGGTGCTGGCCTAAAACGCTGTAAGCCAAAGACTTCGAGAAAAATTGCAGCAGGAAAAGGACTTAAAAATAAGTTTAGAAATATTATTACTGTTACAAAAAAACGCATGAAAAAATTAAAACCAAAATGCAAGAAAGCGGCAATAGAATTAGCTATGGCTGCTGCTAGAGAACTAGCTGATGATTCATCTATTAAACTACCTCGTGTTATTCCTATACCTAAAACTGGCGGAGTATTACCCTTAATCCCTATTTTTGTGGGATTATCAGCGATGGGAGCCTTAGCAGGCGGTGCAGCTGGTATTGCTAAAACCATAAATGAATTCAAAATGGCAAAAAAATGTATAATGAATCGAAGAGACACAATGAAAAAATGGAGGCTCTTTGCATTGGAAAAGGATGTAACGGACTGCAGTCGTTAAGTGGAAGTAGTTCACAATTAGATGGGTAGATGGAGCTAAAATTCAAAATTCAAAAAAATGGGTGTGGTATTTAAGAGGGTTGTTAGATGGCGCTGCGATTGAGCCATTTCCTTTATTGTAAATAAATTAAATTCCATGTTTGTCTTATTGGTAGCGAAATAACGTAAGATTATCCGTAAAAAAAAATTGAAATAAGATTTAACATCAACTGCTACTGATCCTGCGGTTGATGTAACCAGGAATCTCTATTGGCTGCATGTTCTGTGATATTGCACTAGTCGCGAATTCTAAATATTAGTATACGAATGATTAACTGGAAAATTAGTTAGACATTATCTTGGATTATTCTTATTCCAATCATATGAATTAAGGAGTTTTTATAAAAAAGGAGCAAATTCGCTGAGGCGGCTTGCCGGAAATAGCTCACGATTGGATGAAGGATGATGTGTAGTTCTAGAAACGGCGAGGTTAGTTTAGAGAAGGGAGACCTCGCCTTTAAAAGATGGGTTTTCTGGAGGCGCGGGGACTTTTTTTTCGTCATTCATTCGATCCAGATAGCTAAAGGGGGTACGGCTCGGCGGACTGTCTTTGTAAGTTATATATTTCTATCGTTGTAAAGAAATAGTGTTAAATTCCTTTTGTGAATTATATGAAATTGTTGCCGGTGTTGTGTAATAAACGAATTACTAGCTATCTTTGTTTAACGCGAACAGTTTAGAGTTTTTCCAATGTACCGCCGAGAGTTTTATAATTCTGTAAAAATTATAAATTGTCGAAATTTATTGTAAACCTTGGGGTGTGGGGTAGTTCTCGCGTCGAATATTGGGATGGGTCGCGATCGGAGCAGGACCTGGGGCCTTTGCGAAAATGAAGACACCTTACATTGGGCAGGGATAGTACGTGTAAATGTATGCGTATTATTACTGTCTTGTGCTGTTGAGTCTGGCAGTGCATTCGTAAAGTCCTTACGGTCGTTTTATCATCTTTATTATGTTGAAATTGTTGAAATTAATTGTAAATCTTGATTTTGTGTGTGGTTGGGCGTGATACGTACAAGGGTGCGCGATTAAGATTTGTTACGACTAGGGCGTGGGGTAGGCTAGTTTTCGCGTCGAATATTGGGATGGGTCGCGATCGGAGCAGGACTTAGGGCCTTTACGAAAATGAAGACACCTTACATTGGGCAGGGATAGTACGTGTAAATGTATGCGTATTATTACTGTCTTGTGCTGTTGAGTCTGGCAGTGCATTCGTAAAGTCATTGCTGTCGTTTTATCATCTTTTGTTATGTTAGTAGTTGAGGGTAGCACTGCGGTGTTTTAGCTAGTTCTCCCGTAGGAAACCCATGGCGATGTGCCTGGTTATGGAGGGATACCTAACGGTGGCAACAACTCCATATTTATCTGAATAGCTAGGGGCCGGTAACCTTTGAAGCGGGCGGCATTCCGATTTTACCTGTGGAAACGGGATCGGAAAAGCTTCCTGAATGTGGGTGACTGTTTGTTCTGTGATGGGTAGGTACCGTCGAAGTGGAACCGTCCAATTGGGCCTGGATCAGAACTTACAGAGCTCGCAGTTCAGTCTTATATATCTATTTATATATACACTAACTATTATCTCGTTAGGGTTTCAGTTCACATCCCTGAGCTTCGGCTCGTGGACTGGAGCAAGCACACAGTTATGAGGATAGGCCAGTCAAGCCTAACTAGCTTGCACCCATAGCAGAGCAGGAGTGTTGATGGAATACCATCAATACATGATAGGCTCACAACACACCACACGTTTAAATGTAAATAAGGTGACGTTACACCTAGTTTGGTTGAACAGAAGTTCTAAGTTGGGGGTAGAGTAGGCACTCACACAATGGGAATAGGTTAGGAAGTGTATTAGTAAGGACTAGTATTGTAACGGTTCTGAGCTAATCGGGCCTTTGCTTGGTGATGTAACATATCATTCCTTGGTGATGCTTGTGATTGATTTAGTTAAGGCTTTTCGTGCGTTAATGCCGTGGTGAAATCGTGATTTGAGTAAATTGTATACGAGCTATCGTGTTGTATATTTTAGTAGGCGTTCGTTGTATTCGGATTAGACCTATAAGCGAGCCGTCGTTGGACCGCGTTGCTAATGTTCTACTTGCCTAGCAACTGACTTAGTATGGTCTCAATGAAACTTGGATTGGTGGCATAACATATTTTAAATCCACCCACATCATAATTAATCAAATTCGTAATGGAAATTATTCCGAAATGAGAAGTTTGTTTGACTGATCTACCAATTGACTTTGAATAAAATACTATGCTATAAATAATACTTATTACTCGGAGCGTCGTAGCCGAGGAATCATTTTGGCGAGGTACATCTAGCTCACCTTAGCAGAGCGCTTTCCTAATTTGGAACTTGTATCGAACCTTAATTGATTTGGGCAATTGACCCTAGATATGGCTGTCTTCTACACCAGGGACACTATATCGATCTCGTTTATGCACGTGACAAGTATGAGTCAGTTCTGACATGTTAAAGATCCTATTTTGGACACAGAATCTCATTTGATGGATTGGTCATCAGACCGCGCTACGACATGAAACTATTCATTGAATCTGTACTAGTCATACTATGTTTTGACAATATTGTGAAAGAAATAATCTTATTTTGAATTAAAATTAATTGGCAACGCCTTTCTAATTCAAGTCTAATTAGACGTATACATTTGTCTGGATTCAGATATTGGGGGAGGGAAAATGCGAGTCGGCTATCCTACTCTCTAAAGGCGCGTAAGTTCCATTTGGGGCTACGTGCTTACAAAAGGATAGAGGGGGGATATTTAAAGTTGGTAGTATCCCACTGCACACGGCGATTGGTGGAGCCTGTGCCAACGGGGAAACAAAAACTAACAAATTCAAAGTATGTGTCAACGGGGAAACAAAAACTAACAAATTCAAAGTATGTGTCAACGGGGAAACAAAACTAACAAATTCAAAGTATACGCCAACGGGGAAACAAAACCTAACAAATTCAAAGTATACGCCAACGGGGAAACAAAAACTAACAAATTCAAAGTATATGCCTATGGGGAGCAAAAGTTATTCGGGTTGTTTGCCACAGTAGTAGTGATTAGGGCAGTGTTAGGCTTGCAACACTAAGTCGACAATGTAAAAGGATAGATCAATAAAGTTATTCGGGTTGTTTGCCACAGTAGTAGTAATTAGGGCAGTGTTAGGCTTGCAACACTAAGTCGACAATGTAAAAGGTTAGATCAATAAAGTTACTCGGGTTGTTTGCCACAGTAGTAGTGATTAGGGCAGTGTTAGGCTTGCAACACTAAGTCGACAATGTAAAAGGTTAGATCAATAAAGTTATTCGGATTGTTTGCCACAGTAGTAGTAATTAGGGCAGTGTTAGGATCTAGTACGGTTGTAGGTTGCTTGTGAGAAAATTATTTGTGAGAGACTCATTCATTGAGAAATTGTTGTACCTTAACATAAATCAGTTAAAGTAAGTGGGGGTAGAATTAAGTAATTGTATAGTAATGTTTCATTATATAAATACCAGCATTCCTAGAACTCTATAGGATCCGGGATATGCGGGCTCATCTAGGGTCTCCTCTGACCATTATACGATCATTGGCCAAAGTAGAATTAACAATATAGACGATTTATTTAGTGTGGTGAAATGCGGCGGGTATGACCACCGCTTTATTACGTATTGGTGCTGTGACGCAGGATCACGGTACAATTTGCTGCCGCTCACCAGGATTACTATGGTTAAGGCAGTGTTTATTACAATTTGGTCCCGCGTGACCAGGACATTACATCTTGGTGACGTGATCTAGGACCGGGGTTATTACAATTTGGGGCCGTAAGCCAGGATTACACGTTAAAATTTGATGACGTGGATCAAGACTACACACTACAAGTTAATGCCTGGTGGCCAGGACGACACCACAATTTGGTGTCGGTAACCAGGATGGTAACATTTTGTCTGCCCGGGGATAGGTTGGAAGGTCAGGCGCCAGTACGATTTGGAGCCGAGACCTGAGATCAGAGTCTGGGACAATTTCGTTGCAGTGTTCGGGATAGACACTATATTCTGACCATCGGTCGTTGGCATTGTGTTTGTTTGTTGTGGGTTAGTTGAGGGTAGGAGTACGGTATGTTGCATACCGTACAATTTGTTGCTGTATTATAGGTAAGGGTCTCTAGGAAATTATGCTGGGGTGAATTTAGTGTAAAATGAAAAATGGTGAGAATAATAAACAATGGGGGGTCGTAAAGTCTGGGTTAGGATGTTATCAGTCGAATTGTTGGGGGGTCGATATTAAGTATCTTATAGACTTGAGTAGGTCGAACTCGGGAGAAACATTTATTGAATTGAAATACCTACACATATCGTTGGAGTGCAACATTGTATGACAGTGAGGCATCCCAACCAACAGTTAACGCTATAATGTATTATTTGTTAACTTATCGTGTATATATAGTTCCGGTTATGAGCCGTGAGTCTTAGCTGAAAGTGGTGTTCAAATTTATAAGTTAAAAGGGAGTTTATAGTGATTGTATTGACGAATCGTTACGTGTAGTGTTCTTTGAGTGTTCGATCAGTGATAAATATAGTATGGATAAGCCGAGCAGGAAAAGGCGGGCGCCTGCCCGTTATGGGGAAAACAGGACAAGTGAGCAAGGGACGACTAGTCCTGTAAGGCAAACTACGACGCCCAATGAACCTGTACCTACCACATCTAGGCGTGTGAGACGGACAATTGAAGCTAGAAGGAGACCGGAGGGGAGAAGTGTGAATGTGAACACTTCTTTAGCAAACCTTCGGTATAGGAAGTTGAATCGTACTATAGAAGATTTAGCTGCAAAATTGGAGACGTTAAGGGCTGAGATGAGTGAGACAAGAGCTTCTCCAGCAGACAGAAGCGGAAGTAGTCGCGAATGGGGGGCAGTGCCCACAGAAGCGTTGTCTGTGGTTAGGGAACAGGCTAATCCGGAATTGAATCAACAACTATATACAGACTCTCCTAGATTAAGGGAAAATGGGGAACCCTCGATCTTCGTAGAGTGTGTCAACTCGGAGTTACCTAGAAACATAAACTACCATGTGAGAAATGTAACGTTCGAGAAGCCCAAGTTCGGAGACAAAGTCGATGTGCATCCGGTGACGTTTTTGGAAGACCTAACAACATATTTGGGAAAGGTCGGTCGGGACGGCAATCAATTAGACTTGATACAAGAATGTCTAGTGGGTGAAGCCAGAGAGTGGGCAAGAGTTTACAAATGTCGTTGGAGCGTATTGCAAGACTTCAAGGCGGACTTTTTGGCTACCTTCTGGGGAGAAAGCGAACAGAACGAATTACGCCGGTCTATAGTGCATGGAGTTTGGAATAAAGCGGAGTCGCCTACTATGTTAGGCCATTTCCTAAGATTGACCGGGAAGGCTCAGATGCTAACTTATAAGTTTTCCGAGAAACAACTGATTGGGGACATAATTAGGCAGTTTCCGAAGTATGTGCAACAGGGATGGTATACGTCCAAGCTGAATAACATCATTGAAACAGCGGAGTTTTTGAGAGGGATGGACGATATAGCTCGGCAAGAGGCTGTATCAACTCCAACCTCTGGCGGCGAGAAGAGGATACCGGAGAAAAGGGCTAAGGATTCTCGTCAGGACTATCGCAGTTGGCCTAAGCCAAGCAAAACTCGACCGTCTGGTGAGCAGGTGGCAACGGTAGTGCAGAGTGATACATCGGCGTTAGCGTCACCCGCAGGTTTAAACTAGTAGAGGCTGGAAGTTCTGTTCCCGATCTAGCCTCAGTCACAGGGAACGCAGCGTTAGATATGATGATCAAAATGGGTTGGAATCCAGGGCTAGCTTTAGGTAAGGTAGGAAACGGTATTAGGGCGCCGCTAGTGGCCAAGATGACTACTCGTGGTATACGTGAGGGATTGGGTTTTGGAACAGTAGAACCAAAGAGTCTCTTTATCGATAAACAAATAGTTGATGTGATTAAATTAAATATTGAACAGAAACTTTTGAGACAAGGCGATCCTGTGTCGATAGAGGCGGTATTTGATGAAAGGTCTACAGAACGCGATGAGGGAACCTTTAGTTCAGAAGTAATAGTGCATATTTTTGATCATGAGGTTATAGGATTAGTGGATACTGGTTGTGATATAACCAGCATCTCGGAGGAATTCTGGGATATACTGAGGTCGGATAGGAGTCGCGAAATACCGTGGATGCCGATTAGACCCTTTAAAATTAAGACAGCTGTGGGTCATAGGAGCGGAGAGATTAAGAAAATAGTTCTATTGCCTTTAAAGCTAGGAGAGTGTGTACAAAATATGGGGTTTGTAGTAGTTCCAGGCCTAGTTAATTCGTTGATTTTAGGATTTGATTGGTTAAAGGGGAATGAAGTAACTATCAACACGGGAAAAATAGATAGAGGTTTAGTTCTGGATCAGGCAGGGCAAAGAGAGGTAATACCGTTTTTAGAGCAAGTAAAGGGATCCGACCTAAGGGAGAGTGAGGAATTAATATCAGCCATGGATAGTTGTAGCGAGTTTAATGATCTAGTCTGGACAAGTCTAGAGACCGGAGTTGCTATAGAGACAGAACAGAGGAATAGCTTGCTAAAATTGTTACATAAATATAAGGGTGTGTTCACTTCGCGTTTAGGGAGAGCGAACTGCTATCAGCACGAGATAGTGATGTGTTCAGATGTACCTATTGTTAAGAAAAATTATCCGGTGCCATATGCTTATAGGGGGAGAGTAGAAGAAAAGCTAAGGGAAATGGAAGATTTGGGGATAGTTAGTCGATCTGCAACTCCTTATTGTAGTCCATTGACTTTTACGATTAAGCGAGATGATTCGATTAGAGTGTTATTAGACGCTAGAGAGATAAATAAATATATGGTGGCAGAAACGGAGAAACCACCACTACAGATTGATGTCATGATTTCCTTCCATGGGGCTAACTATATAAGTGTAGTAGATTTGAATAATGCTTATTTCCAAATACCTATTACGCAGAATAGTAAAAAATATACGGGGTTCACCTTCAATGGGAAGTCCTACGTTTATAATGTGTTGCCCCAAGGGTTGAAAACGTCCGTGGGAAGTTTTAGTAGGGCCATGGATATAATATTAGGACATGAGGTCAGGGAATTTTGTGTTAATTATTTAGATGACCTAGCGATAATAACGACAGGGTCATTCACACAACATTTGGAACATTTGGACATAGTCTTAGGTAAATTGCAAAAGGCAGGTTTAACGTGTAATTTAAAGAAATGTGAGTTTTGTTGTAAGGAAGTGAGGATGTTGGGTTACATCATCTCTACTCAGGGATTACACACTGACCCAGATAAGGTTAAAGCTATACAAGAGTTTCCGATACCTAGAAGGATAAAGCATGTGAGGGCATTTTTGGGGTTATGTAATTTTTATAGGAAGTTTATACCTAACTTTAATATTCAAGCGCAACCATTATATAATTTGTTGAAGAAGGGTAAAGGCTGGGGTTGGGGTCAACTCGAACAAAGGGCGTTCGAACAAATTAAAGCTTTGTTCTTAGAAACTATCCAATTGCATCATCCGGATTTTACTAAACCTTTCTATTTGCAAACGGATTGTTCTAAGGTGGGATTAGCAGGGGTTTTATATCAGGTAGGCGATGATGATCAGCAGAGGGTGCTGGGGTTTTATAGTAAGGCATTAAGGGGGGCTCAATTAAATTGGACAGTGACTGAACAGGAGTTCTATTCAGTAATCTGTTGTTTAGAGAAATTCGAAACGTATCTGAGGGGAGCTAGGGTAGTTATTAGGACGGATCATAAGGCTTTGGCATTTGTCAAGACGTGGAGGTTATATAACGCTAAGGTAACTCGGTGGATTAACTATTTAGAGAATTTTCAGTATGAAATACAACATATTAAAGGGAGAGATAATGTGGTCGCGGACGTATTGTCGCGCTATCCTCCTAAAGGGGAACTTTTGCAGGAAGAAAAGGTTAGGTCACCGAGCATCCTATATATGGAAGCGCAACGAAATAAAGAATTACTGAACCAATTAAAACTACTACCTGAATTACAAAGGGCTGATGTAGAGATAAGTAGGTTAATTAATCAGATAAGTACGGCCAGCACAAGAGGAGAGTTAGCGGGTTTGGCGAGTAGGTGTAGATTGATTAATGACGTTTTGTATATAGATAAGGGGGGTGAAAAGGGACAAGTCATTTTCTTACCAAATGTCCTTAGGGAAGGATTAGTTAGGCAAGTACATCTCGAAATGGGTCATCAGGGAGGTTACAAGGTGATAAAGTATATAAGGGATCGGTTTTATTGGAAAGGATTAACTAAGAGTGTGAAACGTTTAGTGAGGACTTGTGACGTATGTCAGTTAACAAAGCATTCTAATTCAAACAAAGTAGGCCCATGCTGTTCAATAATTACAAGAGATATTGGCGATTTAGTGAAGGTAGATATATACGGGCCTCTCCCTACGGGTAAATTTGGAATGAATTATATACTCGTTCTACAGGATTCGTTTAGTAAGTTTGTCAAATTTTTTGAGCTTAAGAAGGCAACGGCGGTGGCAGTGTTTAATAAGGCAAAGAGGTTCTTCGACATAATAAAGCCGAAGGCGATAATGTCGGATAATGGGACCCAGTTCACTAGTCGAGTGTGGAAAGAGGGCATGGAAACGTTGGGGGTTAGAGTGGTATACACTACGGTTAGGAACCCACGACCAAATACAGTAGAGCGAGTCAACAGGGAGTTAGGGCGTTTGTTTAGGACATATAATAGCACGAATCACAAAGGATGGGTAAAGACTCTTCCCAAGTTGGAGGAGCTATATAATAACACTTATCATGAAAGCACAGGATTTACCCCTTGTGAGATAATGTACGGAACTTCGACGAGGTTGTCGTTTGACGAGATTATAGGTAGGAGTAATGGAGAGCTAGACGTACAGAAAGTCAGGGAGATAGCGCGTAAGAATCTACAAGAGGCTGGGGAAAAACGGAAGGCGAAGTTTAATGGTAGATATCGGTTGATTGAATATCAGGTCGGCGATTTAGTAAAAATTAGGAAGTTAAATAAATCTAGCGCGAAATTAAAGGTAACCAAGAAGTTTGAGGCGTTGTATGAAGGTCCATACGTAGTGGCGGGAAATCCTTACCAAAATGTGTACATTTTGTTAGACCCCCAAACTAATGAGGTTCGGGGGAAGTTCAATACTATACATCTGTCTAGATATTATACGCAGTAGGCTGGGGCTGGATCGGGAAGAGAAGAGAAGGTTCGTGAACTTAAGCTTGAATTGTTGATTAGATTTTGCAATTACTTTACTTAGTATGTAAGAATTTGTAGATTTAAGTAATGTAGTTAGTTAAGTAGAACTAGTAAGTAGGATTGATTTAAAATTATATTCAATTAATAATTTAGATCTGTTCTGAGGATAAATATATATATATAAAAAAAAAAAAAAAAAAAAAAAAAAAAAAAAAAATGTGATCAATAAATTTGGTGGATAGGGTGAAGCCCATCTGATAGTATGAGCAGTAGTCCATCATGTGAATGAGTTGATCATAGTAATTTTCACTTAGTTTCACATTAGTCACTTTCACCCTAAATTGTTAACGAAATATATTCTCATCCCGTCAGATGGTGGGGAGCAGGGTGGCTTTACCAAAAAAAAAAAAAAAATTAATTAAATATTACAAAAGGAAAAAATTGTAGTAAGGTTCGTTATAGTTCGACTTTAAGACTTAATCAAAATTTATCAATTTGCCACGCGTGGTGTGCAATAGAGGGGGATACTGAAATCCGCTTTTCCTTGCAAAAGCTGGAGCATTCCTAAAATTACGAAACAATAACCATGCGTTTGTATCGGGTGCTGATTGGTTGGTAGTCTGAATGACCATGGAAGTTGGTTATGTTAGAGCGAAAGGAATATTCACGTTAAGGAATGGTCATGGAAAGGTTGTATGTTGAATGAGTACTTGTTTAAATTCAGTGTGAAGGGCCTTCCCAACCAGCACTATGGGGAGTAGAATCGCGAGGCTTGGTTATAGTCTAGTCATTCTGCATGCACCTCAATCGGAATTATGAAGGATTGCTAAGAGTTAGGATAATAGACGGGCTCGAGATTGATGAATCCGAGGTCTAAGCATACCGTTAAGGTACCTTCACACTTCCTCAACTATACAGTTAGGTTATAACGAGCTACACTGTACATGCGCCATTTTCGGGGCAAATGCTTTTGGGTTTCGAGCCAAGTGGGGTGGACCGTTTGCACCTACTATGTTTGACGGCTGTTAAGGGGTGACTTTATTATTGGGGGATGGGGTAATTGGTTGTGGAAGAACGTAAGATAGGTTCGCTCCACAAACTTTTACTCTGAGTCGCTAGGACTGAGCTTGCCTCACAACCAGGCTTTCCTTGCTTTAGACTGTCATGTCCTGGTTCGAGGAGATAGTTTGTGTTGCGGGACTACTATCAAGCTTGGTATCGGGACTGAGAAGTGGTTTGTCTTGATATGGTTAAACTACACAGACACTTAATGTGTGGGATGACTGGATTCTAGCTAAGCGGGAAGTATACAAAAAAAAAGGGGGCCTGTGGGTAAAGAAGTATCTTCACCTCGATTTGCAGCCCGTGTGAGGTTTAAATCAGGTTGTCTTTTATTGTTCTGTATTAAAATTAGTAGAATCTTTATTCCGGTCATAAAAAAAAAAAAAAAAAAAAAAAAAAAAAAAAAAAAAAAAAAAAAAGAGAATGTACCTTCATAAAGATTCGGGGGTCGGGATGTAACGGACTGCAGTCGTTAAGTGGAAGTAGTTCACAATTAGATGGGTAGATGGAGCTAAAATTCAAAATTCAAAAAAATGGGTGTGGTATTTAAGAGGGTTGTTAGATGGCGCTGCGATTGAGCCATTTCCTTTATTGTAAATAAATTAAATTCCATGTTTGTCTTATTGGTAGCGAAATAACGTAAGATTATCCGTAAAAAAAAATTGAAATAAGATTTAACATCAACTGCTACTGATCCTGCGGTTGATGTAACCAGGAATCTCTATTGGCTGCATGTTCTGTGATATTGCACTAGTCGCGAATTCTAAATATTAGTATACGAATGATTAACTGGAAAATTAGTTAGACATTATCTTGGATTATTCTTATTCCAATCATATGAATTAAGGAGTTTTTATAAAAAAGGAGCAAATTCGCTGAGGCGGCTTGCCGGAAATAGCTCACGATTGGATGAAGGATGATGTGTAGTTCTAGAAACGGCGAGGTTAGTTTAGAGAAGGGAGACCTCGCCTTTAAAAGATGGGTTTTCTGGAGGCGCGGGGACTTTTTTTTCGTCATTCATTCGATCCAGATAGCTAAAGGGGGTACGGCTCGGCGGACTGTCTTTGTAAGTTATATATTTCTATCGTTGTAAAGAAATAGTGTTAAATTCCTTTTGTGAATTATATGAAATTGTTGCCGGTGTTGTGTAATAAACGAATTACTAGCTATCTTTGTTTAACGCGAACAGTTTAGAGTTTTTCCAATGTACCGCCGAGAGTTTTATAATTCTGTAAAAATTATAAATTGTCGAAATTTATTGTAAACCTTGGGGTGTGGGGTAGTTCTCGCGTCGAATATTGGGATGGGTCGCGATCGGAGCAGGACCTGGGGCCTTTGCGAAAATGAAGACACCTTACATTGGGCAGGGATAGTACGTGTAAATGTATGCGTATTATTACTGTCTTGTGCTGTTGAGTCTGGCAGTGCATTCGTAAAGTCCTTACGGTCGTTTTATCATCTTTATTATGTTGAAATTGTTGAAATTAATTGTAAATCTTGATTTTGTGTGTGGTTGGGCGTGATACGTACAAGGGTGCGCGATTAAGATTTGTTACGACTAGGGCGTGGGGTAGGCTAGTTTTCGCGTCGAATATTGGGATGGGTCGCGATCGGAGCAGGACTTAGGGCCTTTACGAAAATGAAGACACCTTACATTGGGCAGGGATAGTACGTGTAAATGTATGCGTATTATTACTGTCTTGTGCTGTTGAGTCTGGCAGTGCATTCGTAAAGTCATTGCTGTCGTTTTATCATCTTTTGTTATGTTAGTAGTTGAGGGTAGCACTGCGGTGTTTTAGCTAGTTCTCCCGTAGGAAACCCATGGCGATGTGCCTGGTTATGGAGGGATACCTAACGGTGGCAACAACTCCATATTTATCTGAATAGCTAGGGGCCGGTAACCTTTGAAGCGGGCGGCATTCCGATTTTACCTGTGGAAACGGGATCGGAAAAGCTTCCTGAATGTGGGTGACTGTTTGTTCTGTGATGGGTAGGTACCGTCGAAGTGGAACCGTCCAATTGGGCCTGGATCAGAACTTACAGAGCTCGCAGTTCAGTCTTATATATCTATTTATATATACACTAACTATTATCTCGTTAGGGTTTCAGTTCACATCCCTGAGCTTCGGCTCGTGGACTGGAGCAAGCACACAGTTATGAGGATAGGCCAGTCAAGCCTAACTAGCTTGCACCCATAGCAGAGCAGGAGTGTTGATGGAATACCATCAATACATGATAGGCTCACAACACACCACACGTTTAAATGTAAATAAGGTGACGTTACACCTAGTTTGGTTGAACAGAAGTTCTAAGTTGGGGGTAGAGTAGGCACTCACACAATGGGAATAGGTTAGGAAGTGTATTAGTAAGGACTAGTATTGTAACGGTTCTGAGCTAATCGGGCCTTTGCTTGGTGATGTAACATATCATTCCTTGGTGATGCTTGTGATTGATTTAGTTAAGGCTTTTCGTGCGTTAATGCCGTGGTGAAATCGTGATTTGAGTAAATTGTATACGAGCTATCGTGTTGTATATTTTAGTAGGCGTTCGTTGTATTCGGATTAGACCTATAAGCGAGCCGTCGTTGGACCGCGTTGCTAATGTTCTACTTGCCTAGCAACTGACTTAGTATGGTCTCAATGAAACTTGGATTGGTGGCATAACATATTTTAAATCCACCCACATCATAATTAATCAAATTCGTAATGGAAATTATTCCGAAATGAGAAGTTTGTTTGACTGATCTACCAATTGACTTTGAATAAAATACTATGCTATAAATAATACTTATTACTCGGAGCGTCGTAGCCGAGGAATCATTTTGGCGAGGTACATCTAGCTCACCTTAGCAGAGCGCTTTCCTAATTTGGAACTTGTATCGAACCTTAATTGATTTGGGCAATTGACCCTAGATATGGCTGTCTTCTACACCAGGGACACTATATCGATCTCGTTTATGCACGTGACAAGTATGAGTCAGTTCTGACATGTTAAAGATCCTATTTTGGACACAGAATCTCATTTGATGGATTGGTCATCAGACCGCGCTACGACATGAAACTATTCATTGAATCTGTACTAGTCATACTATGTTTTGACAATATTGTGAAAGAAATAATCTTATTTTGAATTAAAATTAATTGGCAACGCCTTTCTAATTCAAGTCTAATTAGACGTATACATTTGTCTGGATTCAGATATTGGGGGAGGGAAAATGCGAGTCGGCTATCCTACTCTCTAAAGGCGCGTAAGTTCCATTTGGGGCTACGTGCTTACAAAAGGATAGAGGGGGGATATTTAAAGTTGGTAGTATCCCACTGCACACGGCGATTGGTGGAGCCTGTGCCAACGGGGAAACAAAAACTAACAAATTCAAAGTATGTGTCAACGGGGAAACAAAAACTAACAAATTCAAAGTATGTGTCAACGGGGAAACAAAACTAACAAATTCAAAGTATACGCCAACGGGGAAACAAAACCTAACAAATTCAAAGTATACGCCAACGGGGAAACAAAAACTAACAAATTCAAAGTATATGCCTATGGGGAGCAAAAGTTATTCGGGTTGTTTGCCACAGTAGTAGTGATTAGGGCAGTGTTAGGCTTGCAACACTAAGTCGACAATGTAAAAGGATAGATCAATAAAGTTATTCGGGTTGTTTGCCACAGTAGTAGTAATTAGGGCAGTGTTAGGCTTGCAACACTAAGTCGACAATGTAAAAGGTTAGATCAATAAAGTTACTCGGGTTGTTTGCCACAGTAGTAGTGATTAGGGCAGTGTTAGGCTTGCAACACTAAGTCGACAATGTAAAAGGTTAGATCAATAAAGTTATTCGGATTGTTTGCCACAGTAGTAGTAATTAGGGCAGTGTTAGGATCTAGTACGGTTGTAGGTTGCTTGTGAGAAAATTATTTGTGAGAGACTCATTCATTGAGAAATTGTTGTACCTTAACATAAATCAGTTAAAGTAAGTGGGGGTAGAATTAAGTAATTGTATAGTAATGTTTCATTATATAAATACCAGCATTCCTAGAACTCTATAGGATCCGGGATATGCGGGCTCATCTAGGGTCTCCTCTGACCATTATACGATCATTGGCCAAAGTAGAATTAACAATATAGACGATTTATTTAGTGTGGTGAAATGCGGCGGGTATGACCACCGCTTTATTACGTATTGGTGCTGTGACGCAGGATCACGGTACAATTTGCTGCCGCTCACCAGGATTACTATGGTTAAGGCAGTGTTTATTACAATTTGGTCCCGCGTGACCAGGACATTACATCTTGGTGACGTGATCTAGGACCGGGGTGATTACAAGGATTGCATCTTAAACCGCACAAAGATGGACTTGGTATTTTCGTATCTAAAGAAAAAAACTAAAATATCGGCTACCCAAACGAGCCTTAACGAATATTTACATTTTGAAGTATGGAAATAGTATTCCCTATTTTAGAGGCGTCTTTATGAGAGATGAGCTCCCTAAATATTCTTTTAAAAAGGAATGTGGAGTTATTAATCTAGTGTTGAGGCACTCACACAGCTGCATATGCATACATATCACGCCATACGAAAGCACGCGCTGTGATTGGTCATGACGTGATATTGCACCAATCGGACGCCAGGTTGCGCGGAGGAGGGATCTGCAAACTTGTAATATTTTTTCTACACTATACTCAATCGAAAAGCTTTGTACGGGCTGCCACGCAAATTTATGTATTTTTATTATTCGCAATTATAAGTCGTTCAAATCAGTACATTTTAGTCGTTTTCTACTGCCCTCAAAGCCGCTACATATTTTGGTCCTTCGAGCCGGATCTACGAACGCGATTGGGCTGTCGACCTGTGGACGTGGACGATTAATTGGCGCTTATGCAGACAGCTGATGGTCTACTATACAAGCATACAATACACGCTTCACCTGGTGCTTGAATAGCTGGAGCTTGAAGAGGAGGCTTTCGAATCATTGCGCATCATAATCATTCGGTACGGCCATCCATCTCACTTTTCTTCCTAAACCTCAGTATACCTGCATATTTTCGATTCTGTGTGTGTTCTTTTTTCATTTTTCAATTCAGTCAGAATTACATTAGGTATCCTAATTTGTCTAGCAGTGCAGTACCTATCAGTGTACCAGGTGTGTAACAATCATAAAACTGTAAGTACCTACTTATCTACCTACTTGACATCAGTTTCTTTTGCAATCCAAGATGAGCACATCCGAGGTAGTTGAAAAACCTAGGGCTAAATCACCAGTTAAATTAAGCGTTCCAGGTGATGAAGCCATGTACTCTAATCTTTTTAAAAAAAGGTAGATTAACTAGATTTTCCAATTATCTGAATACCCTGAATAGTGTACATTTAATGTATCCCAATCAAAAAGTAGATTTAAGGTTACGTACAAAAAATGCTGAAAGCATATTCCAGGAATTTAATGATTTACAAACAAGAATTGAGGAATTGGTTCCTGAAAAAGATCTCGAGGATCAATTGGATCAAAGAGATATGTTTGAAAATTTCTATTATAGTGTAGTGTCTCAGGCTGAGTGCTTATTGAGTGGCCCGGACGTTAGCGAAGGTTCTAGTAGTCCTGTCTATTCTAGAACGGACGACGTGAAATGACCAATTATTACCCTCCCTTCATTTGACGGCTCATGTGAACACTGGCTTACTTACAGAGATACTTTTATGTCACTAATCCATGAATCTAAGCTCTCAAACATACAAAAATTTCACTACCTCAAATCATCATTAAAAGGTAGTGCTGCTCTGGTCATAGAACAGTTAGAGTTATCCTCGAACAATTACCTTGTTGCTTTAGAGTCACTTCAGAATAGATTCAACAATAATGATTTATTAATACACAATCATGTTAAATCATTATTTACTATTCAAAAATTAACAAAAGAATCGCCCATGTTGTTACGAAAATTAATTGATTCTATTCTAAAAAAATTACGCGCTTTGAAGGTATTGGGAGAACCGACGGAGGCATGGGATACACTTATTAATTATATTGTTGTTTCTAAACTTGACGAGACTACGGAGAGAGAATGGGAACAATATAAAACTATAACTTTTAAAATCAAAACTAGTTCAAATACAAAGTTTAAATTAGATGATTTACTTGGGTTTTTAAAATCGCATGCGGAAATGTTAGACTCATTACATTCGAATCACAACACTCACAAATCAACAGCACACAGTAGCAAACAAATAAATAAATAAATAAATAAATATTCCACAACATTTCACACAACGCTATCTAAACCCATGGTAAGCATAGCTTAACTAGCTTGTGTTATGGAATCTAGAATGCGGATAAACATACTTAGATACGTTTTTTTTTGTAAACACATACATATTATACATAGAAACACCCAGACCAATGCAAATATACATATTCATGCATACAAATATTTGCACTGAGCGGGGATCGAACCCGCGCCTCCTGCGTAGCGGCCGCGTTCACTACCACTACGTACTATAATAAGGTACACTGTAATATTTCAACCAATAAATCCGATCAGCCTGCACCACGAAATAAGCAGTGTTTTATGTGCAAGGCTAATCACTCACTTTACACTTGTCAACAATTTTTAAACGCATCAAGTAAGGATAAACTCGAATTGGTACACAGTAAGAAATTATGCGAAAATTGTTTACGATCGGGTCATTCCGTCGAGGAGTGCAGGTTCGGTACTTGCAAATTGTGTAACAAAAAACATAACTCTTTATTACACGTTGATAAAAATACAACGACTGATAGTACTACGAGCCTAGTTACAAACATAAGTCACCGAGAAACCGGTTTGAGCGCATTTAGCATTCCATCGCAAGTAGCCGTTAACACTGATTATATGCACTCACCTATAGATTCGGTTGTTGTGAATAACGTTCAAACAAACAAGCGCTGTTCATCCTCGTATTCTATTTTATTATCTACGGCGTTAGTTGAGAGAGCAAACCGGTTTGGCGAGTTTTATGTTGCACGTGCACTCCTCGATAGCGGTAGTCAACGGTGTTTGATTACAAATTCTTTATGCAAAAAATTACAACTTTCTTTTGTACAGTCCGCTCATGAGATACGAGGCATTGGCAGTTCTTTGGTACAGTCAACCAAAAATTGTGATATAACCATTCGGTCACGAGACAATACGTACTCTAAGCGCATTAAATGTATTGTTTTACCCAATATCACATCTGAACTGCCAACTGTGCCATTCAATCGCGATCAATTTCACATTCCTAATGAATGCCAGTTAGCAGATCCCACATATTTTGAAACGCAACCCATTGACATTTTATTAGGGGCAGATATATTTTGGGATTTACTTAAAAAAGATAAGGTGCGTTTGCATAATGGACCTTTCTTACTAGACACTAAGTTGGGATGGATAATTGCCGGACCTATCCACCATGAGGCGCGCAGAGATAGCCGTATTATTCATTGTAATTTTAGTCAGTCTGTAGACGCACAGTTACGTCAGTTTTGGAAACTGGAGGAAATTCCTAAAATTCTCGACTCTCGCACGGAGGAGGAGAGGGTCTGTGAAAAGCATTTCACAGACAATACAAAGCGTGATTCTAATGGAAGGTTTATTATTGATATACCCTTCAAGGAATCTCCTCAGGTTTTAGGTACCAGTCGCGACCAAGCTGAACGTCGTTTTTACGCATTAGAAAAACGGTTACAACGCGATCCCTTGTACAAGCAATTATATTGCGAATTTATGCGCGAATATTGTCACTTAGGTCACATGACTCAAGTGCACTCCCACTCTAGTCCTCATTATTTCATGCCGCATCTTGGTGTGTATCGCGAACACAGCATAACCACAAAACTGCGTGTGGTGTTTGATGCAAGTGCGCCCACAACATCTGGCAAGTCATGTAACGACATTCAGCTGCTTGGGCCCCCCATACAAGGGGATCTCTTTTCGATACTCCTACGCTTCAGACAGTATAGGTACATAGCCTGCGGTGATGTTGAAAAAATGTACCGACAAGTCCTGATAAACCCTAATCAGCGTAATTTTCAAATGATACTGTAGCGTGAGGATTTCTCTCATTCCCTCGGCATGTTTCAGCTCAATACCGTCACCTATGGAACAGCGTCCGCACCATTCTTAAGTGTGAGATGTCTTAAACAACTCGCTGACGAGTGTGATGATATTGAGGTGAGACAATCTATACATGAAGATATGTATGTCGATGATTACATCCGATGTCTTACAAAGGGGTTGCTTCCCATTACGTAAATGGCTTTTTAATTTCAATTGCGACATATCGCAAACTTCATTAGACTGTTCCAAATCACTAGCACTAACTGAAAACAGTCATAGCAAAACGTTAGGTTTAAATTGGTACAACTCAACCGATGAGTTATTTTTCAATACCAGACTAGTGATTGATAATAACCAACTTGTTACAAAGCGACTCACATTGTCGTCGGTCTCGCAAATATACGACCCATTAGGACTTCTGAGCCCTTTTATAATTATTGTAAAGGTAGTGTTACTGAAATTGTGGTTATTAAAATTGGGATGGGATGATGAAGTGTCGCAAGAAGTCATTAAAGTATGGCATGGATTTGTCAATGACTTAGTTCTACTCGATACATTGCGTGTGAAACGACATGTCATGTCGAACGAACCTACTTATTTAGAAATGCATATATTCACAGATGCGTCACAGTCAGCGTACGGCACCTGTGTTTATATACGCTCGGTGAGACATGATGGACTGATATCAGTCAGGTTACTTTGTTCAAAGGGTAAGGTGGCGCCACTTAAACCAGTAAGCATACCTCGACTTGAACTGTGTGGCGCACTACTAGGTGCCAAATTATTCCAAAAGGTTCATCAGTCATTACGATGCAAGTTCAAGTCGGTCACCTTTTGGACAGACTCAACTATCGTCTTAGGATGGTTGCGAATGGCTCCTAACCTTTTGCAAACTTTCGTCCAAAACCGTGTCGTTGAAATACAGGAGTTGACCAAATCCATACCATGGCGTCATGTCAAGGGCAAAGAAAACCCAGCTGACTTAGTTTCTCGAGGTGTCGGTTTGGATAGTTTAATTTGTTCTGATTTGTGGTGGCATGGGCCACACTTTCTTCGCGACATCGAATTCAACAGTAGCACTCACGTAAGCTCTGAATTAAATATCAATCAAGTTGAGCTACCTGAACAGAAACCACAAAAAACACAAACATTTTTATGCGAAAGCAGATCAGATGATGAGTTTTTTCCATTTTCTAGATTTTCTCAATTCCGCCGCATGAAACGTGCTTGCGCATACCTACTACGTTTTATCTATAATACGCGTAATAAACATAACAAACGTAGTGGAGTACTCACTGTGGAGGAATTGAGACAATCCGAACTAGTTTTAGTCAAATATAGCCAATTAGAATCATTTCCCATTGAATATAAAATATTAAACAATAACGGCCGCCTAAACAATAAACACCATCTGGCTAAACTCAACTTGTTTACGGATGATGATAACATAATTCATGTGGGAGGTCGCTTAAGTAACTCGCAGTCTTTTACATTTAATAAAAAACATCCCATATTACTGTCAAGTAAACATCAGTTTACCATTTTATTGTTTCGCAATCAACATAAAGAAATGTTGCATGTAGGACCCCAAACACTTCTTTATAATTTGAGAGAATCATGGTGGCCTATTAGAGGTAGAGATTTAGCTCGAAAAATAGTTCATGACTGCGTTACATGTACTCGCTTTAAGGGTAAAGTATTCTCCCCAATTATGGGTAATTTATCCATGGAAAGAATCACAGCCAGTTTTCCTTTTTATAACTGTGGTGTTGACTACGCCGGTCCGGTATACATACTGAGCCGCAAGGGTAGGGGGGCTAAGACATGTAAGGCTTATATTTGTTTATTTATATGTTTTGCTACGCGCGCCGTACATTTAGAGTTAGTGTCGGACCTAACTTCCGAGGCTTACTTGTTAGCACTCAAGCGCTTTATTTCTCGTCGTAGAAAACCACGACAAATATTTTCCGACAACGGAAAGAATTTTGTGGGATTAAAGAATGACTTTCAATTGTTTTTAAAAACATGTTCGTCTGACATTATAGAATACGCTAGTAGTCAAGACATACAATTTAAATTCATCCCTCCGTATGCTGCTCATTTTGGTGGTCTATGGGAGGCTGGTGTCAAGTCGTGCAAACACCACCTCGTACGGGTTATAGGCAATGCACACCTGACCTACGAAGAGTTTAGCACATTACTCGCACAAGTCGAAGGTATGCTTAATTCTCGTCCTTTAACCCCCTTGTCCACTGATCCTTATGATTTCCTTCCTTTAAGCCCCGGTCACTTCCTCATAGGCCGTTCGATTACTTCTCCAGTTTGCGCTCACCCTAAGATAGCTGAAGAAGACATTCGTAGCCTGCCTCGCTATCAACGAGTTGAACAGATTCGTCATCACTTTTGGTCTCGGTGGTCGAAAGAATACGGGTCGGAACTGCAGGTGCGAAGTAGATGGTACCATAACAAAGGCGAACTTAAGGAGAACATGTTGGTACTCATTAAAGATGATCACCTGCCACCACTGCGCTGGAGTCTGGGCCGAACCATCAAGACGTACCCAGGAAAGGACAACGTACCAAGGGTCGCCGATATACGCAAGGCTGATGGTGTGGTTCGGCGAGCATTTACGAAAATTTGTCCGCTGCCCTTGAACGAGGGATGACGGATGGTAGCAGCCGGGAGCCTTTAAGAAGTCTATTCATTGAAATCTGGCGATTCCAAGGCCGGGAGCATGTTGAGGCACTCACACAGCTGCATATGCATACATATCACGCCATACGAAAGCACGCGCTGTGATTGGTCATGACGTGATATTGTACCAATCGGACGCCAGGGTGCGCGGAGGAGGGATCTGCAAACTTGTAATATTTTTTCTACACTATACTCAATCGAAAAGCTTTGTACGGGCTGCCACGCAAATTTATGTATTTTTATTATTCGCAATTATAAGTCGTTCAAATCAGTACATTTTAGTCATTTTCTACTGCCCTCAAAGCCGCTACACTAGATACTTCTAAAAATCCTGGTTCTCATTGGGTAGCCTATGCAAAATACAATGATTATTTGAATATTTTGACAGCTAAGGCAATCTTAAGCCGCCGAAAGAATTTATAAAATACCTAGGTTCTAAAATTCATTATAATTACGAAAATCTACAACGCGATCACCCCTTTAATTGCGGCCATCTTTGTTTAAAAAATTTAACAAAGTTTTGGAGTAGGTATTCATAAAATAAAATAAACAGGAGTGTCCAAAAGAGTTCAGTATGCAAATATGTCTATAACAGTAACTATCTCAGGCAATAAGTCAGAGCTGGAATCGTATTATCAACCACCTCTGAATTTATCTGGGTTATATGAGTGTGGTTTGTTATATTTGTCAATAACAAATTCAATACCATTTGGACAATTTAGTAATAACACTCCATCTTTAATAAGAATTGAATGTGATTTAATAAATGGCTCATACACTGACGGAATACCAACCCATATTATTCACGAATTTGTATCTAATACTGCTGCAGGTCATCAGTACATAGAAACACCTCATAACGTCATTTACTTTCCAGTGAACAAAAATATAATTTCGTCTATATTCATTAAAGTTGTTGATCAGCTTGGTCACAGCATCAATAATATAAAACAAGCTCAGTTGCGCCTTCATTTAAGAAAAATAAAATGATACTATATAATATAAAACCCCCAGTCAAAATAAAACGACTTATTTCTTCTACAACCTTTAAAACTAATAGACGTAAGAAAGCAGTCAAGAAGTTAACTAAAGCAAATAAAGAATTTCTTAAAGCCCTAGGGTTAAAAGTATGAATATCCTACAGGTAAATAATTTACCACATTTCGATACTTCGATTGAAAGTTATGAAATCCATTCTTACAATCCTTACAACAACTGCTTCAGAGAAAACGATGAAATCAGAATTCCCATCCACCAGCAAGATATATATGTGCTACCATCAGCCAGTTCAATTCACATCGAAGGAGTAGTAAAATTCTTCGGTAAAGATGGGCAACGGATTGAGAAAACTGTTACGTTTACTAATAACCCTGTTATGTTCTTGTTTCAAGACATCAGATACGAAATTAATGGTATTGAAATAGATCGTATAAAAAATTCCGGAATAACATCTACAATAAAATCATATATCTCATTAAGTGATGCGGAAAATAAAGTTGGCACCTTATGGGGTTGGAACTTAGGTGGATTTCAAAATGATGGTCATTTCAGTGCAGTAATACCCATAAATAAGATTTTAGGGTTTGCGGAGGATTACAATAAAATTGTGATAAATTGTAAACATGAACTTATAGTAACTAGAAGTAATTCTAATTTGAACAGCGTTATACTTACTGATGATATAGCACATTTCAAAATAGATATGGAACGGGTGCAATGGAGAGTACCACATATAAAAGTGTCAGATCGAGAACGACTAAGTCTTTTAAAATATTTAGAAAAAGATAAACCAATTCAAATGGCATTTAGGAACTGGGATCTGTATGAGTATCCCTTACTACCACCTAAAACCACTAAGCATTCATGGGCAGTTAAAACTGCATCACAACTGGAAAAGCCTCGATATGTAATTTTCTGTTTACAAACTAATAGAAAAAATAATAAATCGCAAGATAGTTCACTATTCGATCATTGCGAAGTAACAAACGTGAGTCTCTTTTTAAATTCGCAATATTATCCCTATGAGCCTCTAGGCTTAAAGTTTGCTGAGAACAAATATAGTATATTATACGAAATGTATGCGAAATTTCGTCAGTCGTATTACAACTGCCCAGTCGACCCTTTGCTCGATCTAAAGGCTTTTAAAGAGAAGGCTCCCCTGTTTATCTTAGATTGTTCGAGGCAGAACGATAGTTTAAAAACAGGTCCAGTAGATGTTCGGTTAGAAATTGAATGTTTAAAAGCAATACCAGATAACACTGCAGCATACTGTTTAATTATAAACGACCGACTTGTGGAATACTAACCTCTGAGCAACATTGTGCGTAGAATATCATGACTGCCATTGCAGATGTTCAAGGCTTTAAAACAGAAGCAAATGAATTTATAATAAAAGAAATTGCTATATTTTGTAATAAGAAACTGCAAGTGTTTTTAATTAAGTAGCCATTCCCGTTTTATGATTTAACAAAGCAAGAAAGACGGCAAGTTGCATGGATTGAACGTAATCGAAATATATATTGGAGTGAAGGATTTATACCTTATTCAAATTATATATATTTAATTTTAGATATTTTAAGAGATAAGTGTATATATACTAAAGGACATGAAAAAGTCTTATGGTTGAAAAGAATTTTAAATAATAATAACGTGATTAATTTAGAAGATAAAAGTTGTCCTAATTTATTAAGCTTATATGAGCAATATAAATTTTCTGAAGATTTGTATAGTTGTATTTATCATGACTCAATATGTGCTTTAAAAAATGTTTTATGTTTAAAAAAATGGTGTATTGATAATAAAATTTTTCATTGAAATAAATATTGTTTTCTTTTGCTGCTTACTGTCCAACTTCTAACTTTTGAAATATTTAAAATCAGTTGTAATTGCAAATAAAAATTCATTACACTCTCTTGAGATCTTTTGAGATCAGATTGTATGTGCGGAAAATTGGGGTTTGTAAAATCAGAATCTATGTGTAGAAAATTGGGGATTTTAAATCAGATTTGATGTGTGGAAAATTGGAGCTTGTAAATCAGAATCTATGTGTAGAAAATTGGGGATTTGAAATCAGATTTGATGTGTGGAAAATTGGGGTTTTGAGATCAGATTATATGTGCAGAAAATTGGGGATTTGAAATCAGATTTGATTTGTGGAAAATTGGGGATTTGAAATCAGATTTGATGTGTGGAAAATTGGGGTTTTGAGATCAGATTATATGTGCAGAAAATTGGGGATTTGAAATCAGATTTGATTTGTGGAAAATTGGGGATTTGAAATCAGATTTGATGATGATTTTCTGGATCAATATTCCGAGCAGAGCGAGGAACATTGATCCAGAACCCCCAATTATACCCTACCTTGGGTACCAATCTTTTTGGAGTTGAAATCCCTCGTTTTTTCGGTTGAAGTTGTTGGGATGCTTGAATATTTCGATGGCTTCTCGAAGTATACGTGAGAAAAAATGTGTTGTGGTAGCTAGAACTTTCGTGTTCTGAAATTCTATGGTATGATTCCCATCCTCTTGGGTGTGTTCTGCAACCGCTGACTTGTCGAAGTAGCAGAGGCGGCAATTCCGTTCATGTTCCGACAGGCGGGTCTTGATGCTTCTTTGGGTGGTGCCCACGTATATCCCCTGCTCATGTGGCTCGGTATCAGCATCCACAGTATAGCTTCTAATTCTTTATTAATAGCTTCTTTCCACTCTGTATGACCTATTGCTTCTTCAAACGAATTTGGTGTCTCAGCATTCAAACATATAACTATGTTGGTTTCATATTCTTCAAAATAATTGGGCGGTTTAACTAATGTTCCTGATCGTGTCCGCTTTTCTGTTTCTATTTCGCAATCTTCTTGATTTGTGTTTTCAGCTTCTGTATTCGAACTCTCAATATGTTTTTCAGTACTTTCCCTTATTGTATGTTTTTCTGGACTTCTAGTATTTTCTATTCTCTGTGTTTCATTATCTTCTTCTTCTTCTTGTATATATTTTTCATCTTTATTTTCTTCTATTTCCTTATACTGAATATTCCCTTCATCAAATACAACATTTCTTGACACAATTATTGTATTATCTTCTGGATTCCATAATCTATAGCCAACAGTTCCATAACCAACCATTCTCGTTTGTCTTGCTCTTTTGTTCAGCTTATCTTGTTTTGGTAGAATGGTGGCCCAAGCTTTTGAGCCAAAAAACTCTTAATCTTGTTAAATCATTATGTCCTTTTTTCATGTAACAAGGTGTCTTGAAATTGATTGCTGATGATGGTGACCTGTTTAATTGATAGGCTGCACATTGAATAGCTTCACACCATAAAGATTTTGATAAATTTGTCTCTGCAAACAGGGTCCTAGTTTTATCACACAAGGTTCTATTTAACCTCTCTGCAACTCCATTTTGTTGTGGCGTATAGGGCAATGTATATTGTAAATTAATTCCTTTATTTCTACAGAATATCTTCAATCTATTGGCAGTGTATTCACCTCCATTATCACACCTTATTCTTTGAACTTTATTGCTGGTTTCATTTTCTAAGTTTATTATATAATTTATAAGTTTTTCTGTCGCTTCAGATTTGTTTACTAATGGAAATACCACACAGAAATGGGAATAGTCATCAATCACAGTCATAAAATATCTCTCACCATTAAGTCCGCAGTCCTTAACTGGTCTGGCAATGTCAGTATGTAACAGTTCCGCAACTCTCTTTGATCTTGGTCTTGATGTCTGTTGGAAAGGTGTTCTAGTGGCTTTCCCCTCAATACAGGCGCTGCAAACCTTATCAGACACAGGTAAGTGCAAAATACCTAAGCCCTTTCTATTCAAATGACCTAATCGTTTGTGCCATAAGTTATGATCTCAATCTTTAGTATTACTGATATGACATTTCTCATAACACAGTTTTGCATTTAATTTATACAATTTTTGTTCAGAATAACAATCAATGTAAGTATCCTTACCCCTTATTATAGCTTTAGAATGATAAAATTGTACACTAAATCCTGATTCAGTAATCTTACAGACTGATAACAAATTATATGTTATATTATAAGTCTTCAGGCTTTCACGGCCGGCGTTGCATGTAGAATATACTGCTTCCGGGCTGTTTGGCCGTGGTCAATGTGAAACTTGCGTTCCAGACGTTTCGTCGATCACTGCGGTCGACATCTTCAGTGGCGCAGGGTCGGGTGACGACAACTTCGGAGACCTTGCCTCGCCGGCGGCTGACTTACGACTAATGCCGGGCCTTGAATCACGGCTGTATTTATAGGCACGGTCGGAGCGGGGAATCGACTCAATCGATTCTGATTGGTCGAGAGCTGTGGCGCGGACTTAATCGATCCTGATTGGTTGTTTGCACTGTGATACCGAGTGGCTCTCAGTGCTGGGTACCAATCTTTTTGGAGTTGAAATCCCTCGTTTTTCCGGTTGAAGTTGTTGGGATGCTTGAATATTTCGATGGCTTCTCGAAGTATACGTGGGAAAAAATGTGTTGTGGTAGCTAGAACTTTCGTGTTCTGAAATTCTATGGTATGATTCCCATCCTCTTGGGTGTGTTCTGCAACCGCTGACTTGTCGAAGTGGCAGAGGCGGCAATTCCGTTCATGTTCCGACAGGCGGGTCTTGATGCTTCTTTGGGTGGTGCCCACGTATACCGAGCCACGTGAGTCGATTCCCCGCTCCGACCGTGCCTATAAATACAGCCGTGATTCAAGGCCCGGCATTAGTCGTAAGTCAGCCGCCGGCGAGGCAAGGTCTCCGAAGTTGTCGTCACCCGGCCCTGCGCCACTGAAGATGTCGACCGCAGTGATCGACAAAACGTCTGGAACGCAAGTTTCACATCGACCACGGCCAAACAGCCCGGAAGCAGTATTTTCTACATGCAACGCCGGCCGTGAAAGCCTGAAGACTTATAATATAACATATAATTTGTTATCAGTCTGTAAGATTACTGAATCAGGATTTAGTGTACAATTTTATCATTCTAAAGCTATAATAAGGGGTAAGGATACTTACATTGATTGTTATTCTGAAAAAAAATTGTATAAATTAAATGCAAAACTGTGTTATGAGAAATGTCATATCAGTAATACTAAAGATTGAGATTATAACTTATGGCACAAACGATTAGGTCATTTGAATAGAAAGGGCTTAGGTATTTTGCACTTACCTGTGTCTGATAAGGTTTGCAGCGCCTGTATTGAGGGGAAAGCCACTAGAACACCTTTCCAACAGACATCAAGACCAAGATCAAAGAGAGTTGCGGAACTGTTACATACTGACATTGCCAGACCAGTTAAGGACTGCGGACTTAATGGTGAGAGATATTTTATGACTGTGATTGATGACTATTCCCATTTCTGTGTGGTATTTCCATTAGTAAACAAATCTGAAGCGACAGAAAAACTTATAAATTATATAATAAACTTAGAAAATGAAACCAGCAATAAAGTTCAAAGAATAAGGTGTGATAATGGAGGTGAATACACTGCCAATAGATTGAAGATATTCTGTAGAAATAAAGGAATTAATTTACAATATACATTGCCCTATACGCCACAACAAAATGGAGTTGCAGAGAGGTTAAATAGAACCTTGTGTGATAAAACTAGGACCCTGTTTGCAGAGACAAATTTATCAAAATCTTTATGGTGTGAAGCTATTCAATGTGCAACCTATCAATTAAACAGGTCACCATCATCAGCAATCAATTTCAAGACACCTTGTTACATGAAAAAAGGACATAATGATTTAACAAGATTAAGAGTTTTTTGGCTCAAAAGCTTGGGCCACCATTCTACCAAAACAAGATAAGCTGAACAAAAGAGCAAGACAAACGAGAATGGTTGGTTATGGAACTGTTGGCTATAGATTATGGAATCCAGAAGATAATACAATAATTGTGTCAAGAAATGTTGTATTTGATGAAGGGAATATTCAGTATAAAGAAATAGAAGAAAATAAAGATGAAAAATATATACAAGAAGAAGAAGAAGATAATGAAACACAGAGAATAGAAAATACTAGAAGTCCAGAAAAACATACAATAAGGGAAAGTACTGAAAAACATTGAGAGTTCGAATACAGAAGCTGAAAACACAAATCAAGAAGATTGCGAAATAGAAACAGAAAAGCGGACACGATCAGGAAGATTAGTTAAACCGCCCAATTATTTTGAAGAATATGAAACCAACATAGTTATATGTTTGAATGCTGAGACACCAAATTCGTTTGAAGAAGCAATAGGTCATACAGAGTGGAAAGAAGCTATTAATAAAGAATTAGAAGCATTAAGTAAGTTAAATACATGGGAAGAAAAAAATTACCTAAAGGTCAGAAAGCAATAGATACAAAATGGATATTTAAACAGAAGGAAGAAGGTACAAAGAAAGCAAGACTGGTAGTAAGAGGTTTCCAGCAAAAAAGGGAAGAAATCTTTGATAACAACTATGCACCTGTAGCAAGACACTCCACAGTCCGAATGTTCCTATCTAAAGCAATACAAGAAAACTTGAAGATTACTCAACTTGATATACCTACAGCATTTTTGAATGGAATTTTGAAGTCAGATGTCTATATTAAAATACCTCAGGGATTACAAGTTAAAAATTCAAATACAGTATTCAAACTGAAGAGAGCACTCTATGGTTTGACGGAGTCTCCCAAATGTTGGAATGAAACAATTGATGAATTTGCTAAGAGTAATGGATTCAAACGTTCGGAATATGACTATTGTATGTACTATAAAGGAGACTGTTGGATGTTGTTGTACGTCGATGACATATTATAATGGATAATGTAGAAGACACACTGATAAAGCTGAAAAAGAAATTCAATGCCAAGAATTTGGGTGAAATACATAAATTTCTAGGAATGGAAATAGAAAGGAATGAAGATTCTATAATTGTCAAACAGACTAGTATGATTGATAAAATAATAAATAAATATAATATGAGTCATTGTAAAGGAATGAGCACCCCTATGGAAATAAATTACACTATACAAATTAATGAGAATGAAGAAGTACTGGATGTACCCTACCGTGAACTGATTGGCTCCTTACTGTACTTAACTGTAACCTCAAGACCTGATGTAACATTTGCAGTATCATATCTTAGCAGATACCTGGATAAACCAAATGAACAACTTTGGAAAGCTAGTAAACGAGTGATTCGTTACCTAAAGGAAACAAGAAATAAAGGACTAATATTTAAAAGAAGCCCTGATAAGAATTTGTATGGATTCTCTGATGCAGATTGGGCTGGTGATAGAAATGATAGAAAAAGTGTAAGTGGTGGAATGATTTTACATGGTACAAATCCCATCACTTGGTTTTCGAAGAAACGGTCCTGTGTGGCACTATCAACAGCACAGTCGGAATATATTGCTGCGGCAGCTGTAGCTCAAGAGCTGGTGAATCTTAAAGGTCTTAGTCAACACTTGAATTGCAAGAATGGTGCAGTGTTATTAGTGGATAATATCGGAGCCATTTCTATGTCAAAAAGCTATGAAAATTCTAAACGAACAAAACATATAGATATAAGGGCCCATTTTCTGAAAGATATTGTTGAAAAGGGTATTATACAAATTGAGTATGTAAGGTCTGATAGAAATCTTGCAGATTTGATGACCAAAAGTTTATGTAAAGAAAAATTTAATAATTACATAAAACAATTGATGTATTAAAACTTATTTTAAGATTACTACTTAATATTAATTTGATAAATATTACTTAAGAAAACAAGTAAATTGTTACTGTTGTTACCTGTGCATTCTAACATGCATGACAAGGTAAACTAAAGTTTTATCTTATACCTAAACAAACTGTTGAATTGATATAAACATAAACCTGTGTTATTTTTAAAGTGTTATTGATATGTTATTGCTGAACTTATATAAACTGTGTATTTTTAAATGTGTTGATAAACTGTGTACTATGAAAGTGTTGATAAACCGTGTATTTCTAAACTACTATTAAAATGTGTCTTTACTACTTAATTGTGTAAAACTTTTATATAATTATACATAAATATTGTTTAAAGTGTTATTGAACTGTATTCAGTACTGTAATGATTCATGCATAATGTGTTTTGCTGTGTTAAAATGTAAACAAAGTAAAACTTATATAGAACTGTGTTATAATATATAAGAAAATAAATATGGTGTTAAAGAGAAAGTCTGTAACTTAAACTTTTGATTTATATTAAGTGATGTGCTTGGTAGCAAATTTAAATTTGTTAAATGTTTAATTTGAGCAGGAGTGTTGAGATATTAATGTTAGCACCTCACTATGCCCAGTGCCAATTATTAAAAAAAAAAAATAACTTGGTCTATGGAAGCACTGCACTATTCTATACTTTCTCTTTGACTTGAACCAATAACCAATATGGTTGATGGTTGATTATTTTGATATAAGCTGTGTAAAATATTCATAAGAAAAGGAAATACAAGAATATTGTAAAAATAAAAATAAAAAATTATTCTCAACAATATTGATCTTTGTTACGGATATTAATACAGGTTTTTTTATTTTTGATGGACTTAGGTAACTCAATAAAAGTGGAACCCCGCATGGGTTCGTATTTGTTTATATTTATCTCTAAATGTGAACTACTTACAAATGTCCATCCACTATCTCTTTCCTCAAATTCTTCTGTTTTAGTTTTCAATGTGTGCAGCATTGAACAAAACAAAGTTTTAAAATCATAGCGTACACAGGTAGATTTTTAGTGCTAAAAGATTTTATTTTCTGTGCATTATTTTTAACCAGCAAAAACAATGAATAAAGCTCAAAGTTGACTTTGATGCATGTATGTTTTTTCAAGTTGTAATTAAGAAGAGATTCTATTTGGTGGCTTATGGAGTTCAAGAATAATTCCACAGTGGTTTGGTTTGTTTCTGTAACTGCTATTCTATAACTTGCTATCCTAGATTTAAAAGCTGAAGTGATCATCTCGATACCCGGGGCAACAAGTAGGCTATCATTTTTATTTTCTTTATGAGCCTTACTACGTAAATGATCTATCCAAGACTTATTTTGAAATGACTTACCACAAGAGGCACAGAAGGGCATTGTTAATTATAAAATTAATTAGTGAATATAATATGAAATATTTAATTTAGACCTACCTCTGCCTAACCCTCTGAGAAATAAGTCGTGACTGTGTGTAAATCACTAAACATATATATGTAGGATCAGGATCGCCGAGGGGTATATCTTCAGGGTTTGGAGTGCCCATTTTATTGGGATCAACAAGTCTGTATAAGTAATTACAGAATTATATTTGAAGATAAACAATTAATTAATCAGCCAATAACATACAATACACAATACAAAAGTAAACAAAAGATAAAGTAGGTCAATAATTAGGCGAACAGACGTTACAAGTTCGTACAGTGGCCAAGCCACCCAATTACAACAGCTATTGTAATTAATAATTATACAGCAGCGCTGTGTCAGGTAAACCGACAGTTTTGTCGGGAGCAAGGGAGCTCTTTATCGAGTCGAATCGGAAGACCGACTGACGAGCTTCAAACTTCTGGTCATCACCGCGAGCCGCATGGCCCGCGCGGAATCCTTATTAGGGCAGTGCCCTTTATGGAGGACGCTGTCTCGACGCCCAAAAGAGCGCCGGTCATGGGGTTAGGGCGACCCTTAGGCCCTGTGGCGTTGCGACGCCGCATAAGCCGCGGTCTTCACGCCGCCCGGCGGTCTGCCCGAGCCGGGTGAGATCACTGGTTGCCCAGTGAAGGCCCAGCTCCGGGCGACCAGCGACGGGCGGCGGCTTGCACGCGGCTTTACGGCGTCTGGGCTTCGTCTTCGGGCGTCACTGACGAGCTTGCTGAGTGCGCGCTCTTTTATAAGACGATCCCCACTATGCATCCCTCCCCGACAACTCTGTCCGTTGACGCATTGCAGTGAGTCACGTGTTTACTTGATACAAAATGTACTAAATCTAATAAGATTTATCATTACAAGTAATCTAGTAATACAAAAATAATTGTTGTAAATAAATAATGATGAATTCACAAAGTAAATCATTTTAAAATAAAGCAATATGTCATCATTGTTTTGAACAAAACTAACGGTCACACTTATCGAAATAAGTTGCCAAAAATCAACTAGTAGTACTTAATAAATTATGTTTTGATTTATTAGACAATAATTGATAGTAAAATTCACTTAAATTAATAATAAGAAAATCAATTCGTAACAAAGTTTGGTAACTACCCGCTGTAATTGACAACCAACTCCGACACGGCCAGAACTGACGTTCTACACGACCTCGTGTGATTCTGTAAAAGAAAATCTCTTGGGAATATCGATCGGCCTTTCCGACAAACAGCCTTAACGAAAGGTATGTTGAAAAGAAAAATCCTGAGTTAGTCAAACAAAATTACCAATATCAGTTGCATCGCAACCAATCAAAATTACCACGCTGCTACTGACAATACATAGCTCAACTAAAGTAGAGACACAAAGAGTAATTTAGAGTCGATAGACAACCCGCATAGGCGTCAACATAGACAACCCGCATAAGCGTCAAGTTCAACATCCAAATCCAGGAGTCAACATAGACATCCGATTGAGCGTCAAGCTAAACAAGAGTCATCATAGACATCATATCAATTCAGCTATGCTGTGTCAGCAGCAGATGAATCATCATCATTGTCAGTATTGACATCATCACTAATAGTAACTGGACACTCAGGCATTTTTCGTACACGATCATGGGCATATTTGTAAATTCTATTGGTATTCAAAGCTTTTAACAAATATCTATCACCATCTAAAAGTTCTAAAATTCTATAGGGACCTTTAAATTTGGGATCTAATTTAGTTTGGTTACGTTCCTCATTAGCAATAAGTACAAAATCTCCAACTTGAAACTTTTTCAAAATAGCTTTTGTCTTATCATAACGGGCTTTATCGTATTCAGCATTTTTAGTTATACCCAGGGCTGCTTGTTCTCTCACACGGGACAGATTTACTTCTATCTCCTCATTATCAACAGTCATCAAACCCAACGGTCTAGCAACTCGTCCAATCAATAGGTCTGAAGGACTAGATTTAGTAACCCGATTAACAGTGCAATTCAGAGCAATTTGAACGTCTCCAATGGCATCTTGCCACGATCGCTCACTGGTCTCAACGGCGGTAAGCATACTTTTTAATGTTTTCATTATGCGTTCAACCTGCCCATTAGCCCTACATGCACCGGTAGCTATTAAATGCAAAGCAATATTATGGGTATCACAAAATTCTTTGAAGTTTTTGCTAGCAAAACAGCGACCCTGGTCGGCTATAACCCTAGAAGGTGCTCCAAATAAAGAAACACTGGACTTAAGAGCTTTAATGCAATTTGATGCGTCAATCTGGGTAGTATGGTACAATAAAACATATTTTGTAAAAGAATCAATTAAAACAATGATGTATTCCTTGAGATCACTCTTTCCACTAAGTTTTCCTGTAACATCTATATCCACTGTGTGCCAAGGTATACTGACTTTAGGTATAGGGTGTAACTCTGCTTGAATTTTACCAGAGTTAGATTTTGAGATTTTACACGTTATACAGTTATCTACGAATTTTCTAACATATCTAGCCATTTTATCAAACCAGTAATGCTCATAGACCTTTTCAAGAGTTTTATCCCAACCTAAATGCATGATTGCTTCATGGATGTGGTTTATAACAGACCATCTAAAAGCTCTTGGGACAATAGGTAAACAACGAGTTGATCCATTGCGTTGTATTTTACGATACAAGGTGCCTGATCGTAATTCATAACTTTGGGCAATATCAGGGGGTAGAGAGTTACTTTTCAGTTTAGAAACGATTGCCAAAATCTCCGAATCACGCTGTTGTTCAGCTAAAAGCCAACTATAAGACAGTTGTAATATCAACACGTTTTTGTTCCATTTTGTTGATTGAATCTGGGAGGGAATTACGAGAAAGAAAGTCTACGTGGTTCATATATCTGCCTTCTCTATACATAACGTCAAAATCATAGGCCTGTAGAAAAGCCCACCATCTACGTACGCGAGGAGTCAAATCAGCTTTATTGCGCGAGGCTTTAAGAGAATTACAGTCAGTTACAACGGTAAATTTCTGTCCTTGCAGATAATGGTGAAAATGTTTAACCGCGTTAACAACGGCCAAAGTTTCCAATTCATAGGAATGATATTTACTTTCAGTGGCAGTCGTTCTTTTACTATAGTATTCTACAACATGCATTTTTTTATCAACTTTTTGAAAAAGAATGGCACCGTAACCATCAGCACTAGCATCAGTATGTAACTCGATAGGATATTCAGGGTTATAAATCATTAAAACTGGCTCATTAGTAAGAATTAAAATTACTATTTGCCTAATTTTCTCATGTTCATCAGTCCACTTAAAAGTTTGTTTACCAGTGGTTAAAAAGAACAAAGGTTTCATAATCTGTGAAAGGTTCTCTACAAATTTTCTAAAGTACGATGCAAGACCAATGAACTGCCTCAATTGGTGAATTGTTTTGGGAGACTTTAATTTAATTAATGCTTCTATTTTTCGAGGATTTGGGCGAAGTTCCCCAGAAGTGATTTCGTACTCAAGATATTCTACTTTACGCTTTAGAAAAGAACACTTGCTAATATTTAAAGAAAACCCTGCTTTAGTTAACGATTCAAGGACTTCTTCTAGTCGTTGTAAACCTTCACAGGGGTCGCTACTAAGCACCATGATGTCATCGATGTAAATAATCACGTAAGAATAGACTAACTTGCCTAATGCATTAGTTACAGCACGTTGGAAAACACTAGGAGCATTTCGTAAACCAAATGGCATAGCCAGATATTCAAATTGACCATCGGGTGTTACAAAGGCAGTGGCCTCAATACTATCTGGATGAATAGGTATTTGATGAAACCCAGAAGTACAGTCAAGGCAAGTGTAAAAGTTAGCACCGCATAACCTTGCGATTTGGTCAGCTATAAGGGGTAGTGGAAACCTATCTGCTATAGTATTACTATTTAGCTCACGGTAGTCGACGCACATTCGATCAGATCCGTCGCGCTTCTTTATCAATAAAATAGGACTTGCAAATGGAGAGCAACTAGGTCTAACTATTTGAGCGTCAATGAGATCATTAATTTTGGAACGAACTAACTGCCTTTCGTCAGGAGTAAGTCTGTACGGTCGGCGATGGACCGTCTTATGTGGATCAATGAGGCGTATTTTAAGTTCACCTGATGTGACTCGAGTACGCGGTAGTCCCTTTGCAAAAGCATGAGAATATTTTTGAAGGAGTTCAATCAACTGTGGTTTATATTCGGATAGAATATCTGTATCAATATCATGAAAAGTCGAAGTCTCAGGAATAGAGTATTGATCAATAACCTTAACTTTTGTAATAGTAAGACTTGTTTCGGTCATGTTAACAGCAAAACCTAATCTTAATATTTCACGGCCTATCATGATACTGTGACTTATATAGGCATTCGGTATCACATGAAACAGTATCTCTAAATGGTAACCATCTATTTGTACTTCACTCAGAATTTGTTCGGTACATATTATGTTAGAATTTCCTATTCCCATTATATTAACTGTACAAGATATACGTTTGCCAGACAACTTTTTAGCATATGTTTCAGTAATAAGAGAACATTCAGCCCCTGAGTCATAACAGAATGCAAGCGACTCACCCGATTGCTGTAGAACACCAGTGATAGGTCGTACATCACAAGCTTCAACTCGCTTCACGGTGTGTTGGCTGCTCGAAGGCCGACTCCCGGTATCTTCACTTGAACCTCCCGGCCGCCTTCCGGTCGCCTTTGGGCAGCGAGGAGCGACGTGTCCCGACTCCCCACAGCGGTAGCAGACTATTTTCTTCGATGTCACCTTATGTGATGAGCTGGCTGGTCCAGGATGTTTCTTCGTTTTCTCGGCCTTCTTGAAGAGGTTTTTCCGATAGGCAAATGTCAACGGTTGTACTCCAAGAATGAGCATCGAAATCGGGTTGGTCTGGGTCAAAATCGGGCAAAGGAATTACAGTATACGTAGCGGAGTGAGTCTTAATAGCTTCAATTAACTGTGTCATGTTTTGATTCTGAAGCTCTAACATTGCTCGCCAGGGATCACCAACACCTTCCGATTCCTGGGCTAAACCTAATCCCACTTCTAATGTAGGATCAGGATCGCCGAGGGGTATATCTTCAGGGTTTGGAGTGCCCATTTTATTGGGATCAACAAGTCTGTATAAGTAATTACAGAATTATATTTGAAGATAAACAATTAATTAATCAGCCAATAACATACAATACACAATACAAAAGTAAACAAAAGATAAAGTAGGTCAATAATTAGGCGAACAGACGTTTTAAGGTCACAAGTTCGTACAGTGGCCAAGCCACCCAATTACAACAGCTATTGTAATTAATAATTATACAGCAGCGCTGTGTCAGGTAAACCGACAGTTTTGTCGGGAGCAAGGGAGCTCTTTATCGAGTCGAATCCGAAGACCGACTGACGAGCTTGCTGAGTGCGCGCTCTTTTATAAGACGATCCCCACTATGCATCCCTCCCCGACAACTCTGTCCGTTGACGCATTGCAGTGAGTCACGTGTTTACTTGATACAAAATGTACTAAATCTAATAAGATTCATCATTACAAGTAATCTAGTAATACAAAAATAATTGTTGTAAATAAATAATGATGAATTCACAAAGTAAATCATTTTAAAATAAAGCAATATGTCATCATTGTTTTGAACAAAACTAACGGTCACACTTATCGAAATAAGTTGCCAAAAATCAACTAGTAGTACTTAATAAATTATGTTTTGATTTATTAGACAATAATTGATAGTAAAAGTCACTTAAATTAATAATAAGAAAATCAATTCGTAACAAAGTTTGGTAACTACCCGCTGTAATTGACAACCAACTCCGACATATAAAAATAAGTATAATTAAAAAGATTGAAAATAGTTATAAAGTTTGATACATGAAAATCAAACAATTATTTCTTATAATTAAAAAACACGGGTTCGCTGTCTGAAAACAGCGAATACGCATGAACTAAAAATCCTTGGAGCAAATCCCACTCCTTTTTCTTCGCGCTAATTGCTAACTTTAATGAAGTTAGGGCGTGTTTATATCGCTGCTCGTTCAGAACACCCTCGATGTCCGTGTTTCGGTACAGCTTTAGGTCCACAGTGTATTCGCCCGAAGTGCTGACTGCCCTTCTTACGTGCCCTGAAGACACGCGGGTGATGAAAGTGGAAGCGGGTGATACAGTCGCTTTATTTGTGCATGCTCTCTCCTCACTAGCAACTATACTACTGTAGTCACCCAGCTTAGATTTCTTTATTCTATAAATGAAAAATACAATATCATAAGTACTTGTGAATGCTTACCCAATATCTAGGGACAGAGGGATTAACACGTTTTAGAAAAAATATTGCACATAATAATATAATGTTATTATAAAGCACGCATCATTTTAGAAAATAACAAAGAGACAATGGTTGATATATAACACAACTCGAATTCGAACCCACGAGATTCGATGTAACTATTGAGCTATCGATGCGAGTGTGAGTAAGTGAACACAAACAATTATACTTAAGCTCATTGTCCGAATTTACGTGTAGTAACGCTGATGTACCAGCGCCTAAGTCACTATTTCAAAGCTAAAAAAAAAAAAACAAATTGGCAATTTCTCATTTGACAGCTATTACGCCATTACGTTTTTAGTGCACGCGCTCGTCACTATAACCTCTCGTTTTTATATTCATTTTAAGTATTTTTTAAGTAAAAAGTATCCTTAATATGCATGTAGAATGTGTGCAATCGAATATTTCATCAGTGCAATAGTCTTAAGAAGCCGAATCTATATAGGAATTGAGTTAAACAATACGTGATACGACAGATACCGAGGTTTGTATATGCAAAACAAACAATACAAAATACCGGATTTACAAGGTATGTAAGAAAGGAAATGTTCCCTAGACTAATTTGTATGCAATATAAGATAATTACATTTAGAATAGATAACGAGAAATTCGTTAATAAATACACTTGTTCATTGCCTTAAAATGGCCATAGATAAATAATGCTCGATAACGTCCATAATATTGGCATTATTTGTCATATTGTCATAACCAATTAAATCGTTTCTTTTTCACACCGCGGTCGCTGAAGTTTTAACCCAAAAAAAAAACCGTTATTGTCGTCGGTTTGCCTTTTTTTACTCGCCGCGGTTTTATAATTACCGAGTGTTAAGTGTACTGTATAAAAAATGGGGAAAAGGAAGAACAAAGAGAAAGACGAAGAATATATTAGGAAGAAAATCAGGAAATTGGAAAAGAAACTACGAGAATTGCCTGAAACAGGAAATGACAATTCAAGAGAGACTCCCGCACGCAGCGAAGATCTACAACCTGGGCCTTCCCATACAGGACCCACCCCAGAACAAGACCTGGCAATAGGTACATACCTACTTACATGATTACGTTAACTAAGTAACTTTCACAGTTCCCATAAAGATCAACTAAGTACTTCAAACGCCTGGGTTATCCTTGCATAGATTTAGCCCTAGGGTTTACTGATGTTGTAATAGTGCAATATACTGGTTACTGCAAGTCGCGCTATCACTTAGCGGATAGACAGTGGTCTTATAAATTATTTTCTATTACCATTGTCAGGTTACCTAAATAAATTCTGCTAACTAAGTGCTATCACACAGCGGATAGACGTTATTAGAAAGAACCACCTTGCAGCAAAGTTAACAAGCGCTATCATATAACGGATAGACACCTTATAACCTTTTCTTGAGCTATGTCTAGATAGGACAGAGTAACCTACATTAATATACTTAATATACACATTCCAGATGAAGAGGAGCTACCGGAAGAGTTCCTCCTTGCTCTTGGTAATGAGGGAGAAGAACTTAAGGAAGTTGGGGAACCTATTAGAGCGGAACTGGCACACAGATGGTCGAGACTCATGAGCTGTGGCTTGGGGAAAGAAGCCAGAGAAGAGATCCTTAAAAAGTATCCAATGCCGGAAAACTTCCCTTATGCAGTCCCTATAATGAACCCAGAAATCATGGCTTCACTTTCAGAAATCACTCTTAAAAGAGATAAAAGAATTGTTGCCAGACAAAATGCCCTGACAAACCTGTTAAAAGGTAACATCAACTCAAAGATTCTCATTGAGCAGATTAATGATGCGGCAAAGTTGGCTGCAGAGATTTTTTATCAAGACTCATCTTCAAGAAAATTCTTTGCACTGGCGGGAGCTAATCAAACAGTGAAGGAGGCTATTAGGGATGAAAAACCTGACGAGCTACTGTTTGGTAAAGACTGCGGGGAAAAAATTAGAGCTGCACAGGCAATAAAAAAGACAGGCTCACAAATAAAGAATGCCGATACAACTATGAAACATCAAGCAAACAGTAAACAAAACCAAGCCTCATCTAAAAAGCAGGGAAACTGGAAGGGCCCGCCGCAGTACCAACAACACAACCGAGGACGCGGAGGGCATCGTCAGCTACAGAGGCGACCATACAATCAGCCAGCCCCTCCTCAGAGAGACCAGAGGCGTCAGTATCGTCCCAGGACCAGCCACCGGCGGTAAACGCACAGGTACATGCGGGTAGGCTTGCATTATTTATTAATAACTGGCTCGAAATTACTGACGACCAATTGATACTTGAGCGGATCCAAGGATACAACATTCCATTCAGCAGAATGCCTCCGCCTTTTCAGACCGAGATTCAACATTGGTCAAAAAAGGAAATGATTCTAATTGGTTCTGAAATAGATAAACTCTTATCCCTAGGTGCTATTTCCGCTTGCTCATACATCATAGGTCAATTTACATCTCCTATATTCCTGGCTCCAAAATCAAATGGCTCTTACAGATTTATACTAAATCTGAAAAAGTTAAACCAGTACATAGATGTAGAGCATTTTAAATTAGAGGATATAAGAACAGCATGTAAACTGATAACAAAAGATTGTTATATGGCCTCAATTGACCTCAAAGAGGCATACTTTTCTGTCCCTATATCTGAGCAGAGTAAAAAATACCTAAGATTTTCATTTCATGGTCAATTATATCAATTTAATTTCTTACCTTATGGGCTGTGTTCAGCCCCCTACGTGTTCACAAAACTTATTAAACCTGTTAGTACCTACCTCAGAAACCGAGATGTTACATTGACTTGTTATTTATATGACAGTTTATTTTTTGGGAACTCTGAGAAAAAATGTAAGGAAAATGTTGAATTAGGATGCAAAGTATTACAGGATTTAGGATTTGTTATTAATTTTGATAAGCGCAACTTGACACCTAGTAAAATATGTAAATATCTAGATTTCAATTTAAATTCATCCAAGCTATCATTATCATTACCTGTACAAAAACAAGTGTCTATACTTGACAAAATTAATTTATTTAAACAGAAAAGCCACTGCTCTATAAGAGAATTTTCTCAATTGTTAGGGCTACTTAACTCTGCTTGTCCGGCCATTCCATATGGCTTAGTATACACTAAGTTATTGGAGAGGGAAAAATACTTAGCCTTATTGCAATCTAATGATGATTATAATTCAATAATGGCCCTCCCGGAAAGCTTAATTCCCGAATTAAGTTGGTGGTGTACAAATATAGACAGGTCAAATCCAATAAAGCAATATGTCTTTGAACTAGAAATACACTCGGATGCATGTCTGACTAGATGGGGTGCTGTGTGTGGACCTAATAAAACCTCAGGCTCATGGTCTGCATCAGAAATGCAATACCACATAAATTATCTCGAGTTGAAGGCTGCTTTTTTAGGACTTAAATGCTTTACAAAATGTTTGAATAACTGTGAGGTTTTATTAAGAATAGACAATACAACAGCAGTAGCCTATATCAATAAAATGGGGGGTATTCAGTTTCCACATCTTAACCATATTACTCGAAACATTTGGCAATGACGTGAGGATAGAAATATATGGATCTTCGCTTCCTATATTAATACAAAAGATAATTTTGAAGCCGATTATGAATCTAGGAAAATAAATATTGAATGGGAACTTTGTCCTAAAGCTTATAATGAAATTATTAGTACATTTGGACAACCAAATATTGACTTATTTGCATCAAGAATAAATAATAAATGTGACAAGTTCGTTGCATGGAAGTGTGATCCAGAAGCCTTTGCAGTTGATGCATTTACACTCAACTGGAAAATCCATTTTTTCTATACCTTTCCACCCTTCGCCCTCATATTAAAATGTATACATAAAATAAAAATAAACAAAGCCACTGGTATCTTAGTATTCCCTTACTGGCCATCTCAACCGTGGTTCCCCTTAATAAAACCATTATAATTGGCGAATTGTTAGTTCTTCAGCCCAATAAAAATCTGTTGTCCTCGCCTTTCAGGGAAAGCCACCCTCTCCACCATCAACTTACCCTGGCTGCAGGCCTGCTATCAGCGAAGCATACGTAAGACGTGGGACTCCATCTTCAGCGTTGCCAGTCATGCTAAACTCCTTATCAAATAATTCCATGAGACAGTATGATTCCTCATTATAGTTATGGTGGAACTTTTGTAATAGACATTGTTTAGATCCGTATCTGGCCTCTGTTCCATACATACTAAAATTTTTAAACGAATGCCTTGAAAAGGGAGCTTCTTATGGCACTCTAAATACGACTAGATCCGCACTTTCTCTACTAATCAGCCCAAAAATGGGATCTGATGATAGAATAAAGAGGTTTATGAGGGGCGCCTTTAGGTTAAAGCCATCCATACCCAAGTATAACGTAACTTGGGATCCAGGCTAGGTACTAAGTTACCTAGCTAACCTTCCAGTAGTTGATATTTCACTAGAAAATTTAACTAAAAAGCTAGTCACATTACTGGACTTAACCACAGGCCATAGAGTCCAGACATTGTCATTGATTACCTTAAATAATATAAGTTTTAATAACAACATAGTGAGAATATTTATATCTAGCATAGTTAAGACTTCCAGACAGGGTAATCCACAACCAACCCTCCATCTCAAGAGGTTTGAAAATAAGACGGAAATATGTCCAGTTCATACACTGAGAACCTATAGTGAAATGACAAAACCCTTAAGGAATAATATTGATAGTTTAATATTAACATATAAAAGGCCTCATCACGCTGCATCAACACAGACAATAAGTCGTTGGATTAAACTGACTATGAAAGAGGCAGGAATAGACACGGATACTTTTACAGCGCACAGTACGAGGCATGCGTCATCGTCCGCTGCACTCAGATCCGGTATTGGTATTGACCAAATCCTGAAAACTGCAGGTTGGTCAAAAAATTCTAATACATTTGCAAGACACTATAATAGGCCTATCCAACAAGATGCTACTAGCTTCAGCGATGTCATTTGTAATTCCATAAATACCATTTGAGTGGTGATATGTCATATAACTGATTAATTGTTCTTAAAAATAAGAAAATTAAGTTTATATCGTTAAGTACTTTCGTCCGTTACTGAAAAACACATTATGGTGTTTCCTCTCTTAGCATTGATTTATGTTCCTATTACAAATTAATAAAAAACATTTTCTTGTTATTATTGAAACTTATTTTATTCACAACCCTAGCTTCAAACAGCTACACGTAAACTCGGACAAGGAGCTTAAGTATAATTGTAAGATTAAACGAACTTACCTGAAGTGAAGTTCTATCTTAATTATACGAAGCTCCTTGTCCGAAACGGTACTCCCAATCCCGCCCACTAATACTAAATATTATCCCAAACTAAGGGTTGTTCATACACCTTTAAACGAAATGACGTAATAGCTGTCAAATGAGAAATTGCCAATTTGTTTTTTTTTTTTTTAGCTTTGAAATAGTGACTTAGGCGCTGGTACATCAGCGTTACTACACGTAAATTCGGACAAGGAGCTTCGTATAATTAAGATAGAACTTCACTTCAGGTAAGTTCGTTTAATCTTACAATTATAGTCGAATAATATATTACAGTTGTTTATAATTACCTTATCTCATCGCTGGAATCAGTTGCTTGTTTACGTTTTGAAGCCTTAACACTGCTGGCTTTCTTGTTTTTTGGCTGAGTGAATAATGCTGCTACTTCGTCTCTACAATATTCGATTTCTGAGTCCGACCTGGAATAAAATATATTGATATTAAACAAATGCATTACTACTTTTAATAAGCAAACTTGATAAAAATGGGAATTACATAAACAAACGATTTTAAAAAGACATCTCTTTGTGTATGTATCTATTGTATCTAGCTATAAGTAACAAATACAATTTCTTTACACTACAAATTATATGCAGCGTATTAGGTACATGACCAACAAGTAAAAGAAATATTTAGGTACCATTCTGATCTTAAAGACAGTTTAATAAAAGTAAAAATAATACAATTATCGGGAAATAACTCAGACTAAAAGAATTTAAGTCGGGGGGGACTGAACAAACACTTGAAAAATTATAAATGGGTACTTACTTACATTTTAAAGTTTCGTTTATTTTTGATCTGAGCGGGGCACTGTAGATAGGTACTGGTTGACCGTGAACCGAACTAGGTCTTGAGGCTAGTTAGAGTTACCGACTACCCGCTGAAATGCTACTCGCTTATCTTAATTGCTTTGCGGTGACGTCATTCGGCGCGCGCAGGGTCGAGTTACGATAAACAAAAGATGTGACGACTTTGTAAGTGGTAGGCGAGACTCAAGTGTTATTTATTTGAAAGCTTATGAGTCATTCGTTTATTTGAAATAAGAATCGTGCTGATACAGAATGTTTTGTTTTTTTTAACGACTGTAAACATTGATGATAGTTGAAAACGTTAAAATGTCTACTTTAAGGATTTTTATTTCAAAAAGTAAATCGATAACCTATGTATTTTATAATTTTAAATAGTTAACAGGTTATAACTACACCCGATAAAATAAAAAAAAAAACATATGTGATAGTACAAAAATATTTATTAACAGGCCCATTACTTGGGCGAAATATTTGCCGACGGCGAACATTTTTTCGGCTAAACGTGAATGAAAATTGTAATCTTTACTTCAATTTTAAAGTTTTTGCAGGCGTGGTTCACTCCGCGCAGTACATCCGTTATATACCTACAACGAAGTATCCGGCCGAGCGGATTAAAAATAAGTCGAGTGTCACGCGCGCGCTCGTGTGAACGCTTGAGGTGTTTTCTATGCTCGCGCTCGGCTGAGATTTTATAAAAACATTTTTTTTCTCTCTTGATCGTGCCTACTACTAGTACCTACCTTAGAATGGATACCCTAGAACAAGAAAAGAAAATATGACAGACGATATTGTGTGGCGTTCGGCTGTTTGAATTCGAATAGAAATATAGATTTATCTTTTTTCTCGCTTCCCAAAGATGCTGTAAGGTAATTCTGCCAAATTAATAAATTTTAAAATTTTAAGGTAGGTGGGTAGGTAGCTACCCATAACCCAACCTACCACTACTACTGTTCAAAATGCGTAACTAGACTAAAACTACTTATTTTATAGGTAGACCACGAAGTAGGTAGGTACCTAGCCAGCTAGATTTTTGAACTGGGAAGGTTATTGGATCGGACCCATCGGGGTCAACGTACTCCGCTGTCACCCGCCTCGACGTATTTTTCTAATTTCGAGTGTCCTTGACGGGCATTGCGCGTTGACTATAGGTAGGTAGGTACCACTGACGATACGTAATTTCTGCAGTTCCAAGTTCCTTCTTTTTAAACGACTTCAAAAAAGGAGGAGGGTCTCAATTCGATTTTTTTAATTTCTTATGTTTGTCCCTTCATAACGCCGTCATTTATTAGTTCTTACCTACATAATATATGAACCTTCGCGCTCGAAAGCTACCTTATAGCTTATAGGTAATATTTAGTATTTTTTGTTTATAGTCCGAGAGCTCAAGTAATAAATTTAATAGAATGATACAAATGAATAGCATATTTAATATTATTCACCTGAACATGATAATTAGATACTTTGGCGCACTTTAGCTAGTCTGACGGGTATATAGACCGAGAGCTAAGGTTAAGTTTGACAATACATAGTGGCCAGCTCTCCTGGCCAAAAATTTGGCGCCCCATATTGAGGAGTATTTGAGCCACCCCCATGTACGTCCAGTGATTTTTACTAGCTTAGGAGATACGATTTTTGAAGTTATACTACTTTTGGCGCACCTAACCTTTCTCGGCGTGGCGATTATCAAACAGTTAGAAAAATTTTCATTGTATAGAGACTGGACTATGGCGACTGCAACGGGGACTGTTCCTGTGCCGGCGACGAGCGACTACTACGGTGACTGTGCTCCTCAGTGCCCCGTTTGCTTCACACTAACCAATGACCATAAGCACATGTGTGTTTGCTCCGTACTGACTACCATTTGTCTATTTTATTTAAGGCGCCGAGAGTGGCTGATTTTAATAAGACGAGAGGACTTACTAAGCAAAGAAAATTTGAGAGCTAAAAGCTACGAAGTCTGCTCCCATCATTTTGAAGATTCTGCAATCAGGACAATCAAACAACTGAAACCAAATACAGTTCCAACAAAGCTTATAGTATCCGAGAACCGAGTTCCTAACAATAATATAAATTCAAATACGAACTGCTTTCAAAGCGCATTCAATTTAGCTGGCGCAAATCAAAATAATTTACCAGCATGATTTTTGGGTGTCGGCTCTCGGACTAGTTTAAGCCGTTTCGTGTTTGCGTTGTACGGCATGTAACTAAACACGTAAATGGTATGTTCAATTTAGCAAATACACTAAAGTGTAGTAGCAAAGAATACTAAATGTAGTAGTATGCTTATCGTCTTATGTTAAAATATGCGGACATTGTAATAAAATACTTTTTTCATCTAATACTAGGTAGGTATGTTTAAAGTTGTCATTTTCACATAAGTAGAAAAATAGTAACAGGTTCATAACTGGACTGGTAATCAAATATTCATTTCTTCACAAGAAGGCAACCCTAACAGGCGTAAGAAGAGATAAGAGGTACGCGATAGAAAGAGACGAAGTAGTAGGTGAATAAAATTATAGGTACCTAATGTTGTGCGAGCTGAATTCCACCGTATTGCGTCGGAGCAAGACTGGAATTAATTAAATCTTCTTGCGCAGTGATCCTTCTGTACGTTAGGACTATTAATTATTCTGTGGTTTTTGTAGTAGTTTTTTTTTGGAAAGTATATTAAATTAAATATACTATGCCACAATGATAACTTTTTACACAGAGTTAACGCCATAATTTAATAAATTAGCATGACATTGTGATTATTTTTTGTATTTTTTGTACTAAAATCAGGCATATAAAATAATTCATAAAAAAATAATTACGTACCCTAAGGTTAAAACCTCTGATCACACACTTTAATGATGTTTTAATAATCATATAAAATACTGTAACGCGACAACCACAGCAAGACCCGCCAGCGCCCGCGCAGGCCGGACGACCGTACGAGGTCCCCACTACTCGCCGCGCCCGCCGACCGTCGAGGACCGCGCGAATATAAATACCCCGCCGTAGTTGGCTTCGGCAGTCTGCGTTCGGCACGGAACGAGTGCTAACGGCTGCATCGACCTAGGTCGGTCGCCCCCGCCTCGCCCCTTGTCGAAAGTAGATCCGCGCCCTGTCGTGTATTGTTTGGTAATTGTGTTGGCTTTCGCTAGCGAACCGCACGATTATTGAATAGTGCACGGCGGGACGAGAGTAGGGTTTAGTGTAGTAGTTAGAAGCGTTTTTCGTTACTTTATTTTTCTTTTTTTCTTATTATAAATAAATCTTTGTAAAATTGTTATCGCGTGTTTTAGTCATCTCCATAAAACATAACCCCTACAAGTGGCATCCCAACGTGGAGCACTTACTATTAGGTTTTTGTTATTTTTTCGTGCTCGCATTAGTAATTTATTTCTAGTAAGTAATAATTTTTTTTACGAAGGTACCCTCCAATTTTTAGTTTCTATAGTTGCATACAGGAATTAGTTAAAACCTTTTACTGTGATATAGACTAGGAGTTGGGGTTATGTTTTTTTTATTTTAGACCGGGAGCTACTGTCATATTTTTTTTATATAGACCAGGAGCCGGTACCTAACTTTTTGTTTCAACTAGTCAACTTAGGTAGATTCTAGTACAAAATTGATTTATATCGTATTTTACCTAGACGTAGCCGCAGAAGTAAAGAAATGGCGAAAGTCAGCTTTACTGATGATCAATTTCGTAATTTACTGGGGGTCTTGGCGAATAGGAATACTGTCATTGCTCAGAAGACAGGTAGTTTCGCTGCCTGCACGGCGCGTTACGATGGGACTCGAGATGCAACAATAGTTGAGGCATTCCTATCAACAATAAGTACCTTCAAGAAAATAGAAGCGGTTACGGATGAAAATGCCATTGAAGGGCTTACACTGCTATTGGTCAAAGACGCAGCAATTTGGTGGCTGGGTGTCAAAGAGAGCGTCACCACTTGGGATAGCGTTGTCACACTTATAAGATCTACATTTGCACCAAAGAGACCAGCCTATAAAATATATGAGGAGATCGTGAGCGAAAAACCGGAAAACCCTACTGGCACAGAATTATTCGTTGCCAAAAAGCGAGCGTTGTTTGCCGAACTACCAAAGCCAGCCCTGACCACTTCACAAAGCTTGGACTTACTGTATACGTCTCTCCACGTCAGTATTAGGGACAGAATACCCCGAGATACCATCGCATCTTTTGACGACCTTTTAATGAAGACTCGACAAATAGAGGAAGTAATGGCTGATCGACAGGCTACAACTAAGAGACCCCGGTGCACCTTCTGCAGAGCTTTTGGCCATCTTGAAAATGTGTGCCGAAGAAAGGTAGCTGAAATCAAAAGGGCACCAACGGCACCCACTACCTCGGTACAACCAGTAACGAGTACATCCGACAAGAAGCCGATCCTAGGACCGAAGATTACTTGTTACGGATGCGGTGAGCCTGGCGTAGTAAGAAGCAAATGCCCGAAGTGCAACAAAAGTAAAATCGGAGCGGTCGAGGTGGGATTTTATTCGCTGAGTCCCTCTATCGCATCAGCTTGGCGGCTTAGGCCAATTGTAAATATAACTATTGGTGATACCAAAGGAAAGGCCCACATTGACACTGGAGCGAAGTTAAGTGTCGCGTCGACTTCACTGCATCGCGTGCTACAAAAGCAAGGCATCCAATTTAAGGAAGAAAGGGCGACAATAACTCTGGCAGATGGGCTTCGACGTAGGCAACAAGTCCAGACTGCTCAAGTACCCGTTTCGTTGTGTGGTCGGATCATCCCTACCAACTTCATCGTGCTGCCTGAATCACACGATAACAGGACACTCCTAGGAGTAGACTTTATTCAGGACGCTGGTTTGGTACTTAACTTGCCGCAACTTCTATTTCACTTCTTGGATGACCCTGGCAGGAAGTTTGAGTTGATGAATGAGGATGAAGAAGGCGCACCAGTATCCACGGTGACGACGGAGCCTGCAGGTGCTGAGTCAATTGTTGCTAAGCTTGTTAAATCGACGGCTCTGGAACCAATGCTTAGTCCGATGTTCATGACTCCATCTCCACTTTTAAACCCACCAGAGGAACGCAAAATGGCGGACTCCTATGGACCACCACCACTCATAGATTTTAACACCCCTCCCTCCTCACCTTCGGGAAAAACGTCCACACTCGGCGGCTATTCACCGCGATTTGTTGGCTCATTGTTCCGAGATGCGCAGTCCAACATCAATAATGCTGAGATCACTTTGTCTCCACGCAGCGGAGCATTATTTGGTCCCAACATTGACATAGCAATGCTCGGATTAACAGATGCTACTATAGATAGCGTTATTGATGAAGCACAGCTTGCAGATATACTAGAACGTAACGCTGCTGTATTCGTGGGTAATGGAGAACCAGCTATCCTAGTAGAACACGCTATAGATACTGGAAACCACAAAGCAATAGCTGTACCGCCCTATAGGATGTCTCCACAGCGGAAAGGAGTTTTATTGACGGAAATTCAGCATATGTTGGATGAGGGTATTATCACGCCTTCCACCTCTCCTTGGGCAGCACCAGTTGTGATGGTCCCTAAGAAAAATGGTGATGTAAGGGTCTGTATCGATTACCGCCAGCTGAATAGTATAACCGTACCTGACGCATATCCTTTGCCGAGGATAGATGACTTACTGCACGAAGCCAAACCGACGCCCTTCATGTCATCCTTGGATCTGAGAGCAGGCTACTGGCAGATCAAAGTTCGTGATGAGGATCAGGAGAAGACGGCTTTTGTTACGCCATTTGGACTCTATCAGTTCAACCGAATGCCATTTGGTTTGCGTAATGCGCCAGCAACATTCCAAAGGTTCATCGATAGGTTGAAGCTGCAATTGGATGGAGTAAAGCTACTGGCATATTAGATGACCTTATTTTGTTTTCTCCAACATTCGAGCAGCACCTGCAAGACCTAGACAAGCTGTTTCGACTTCTACGGGAAAATAATGTGATTGTCAACAAAGAAAAATGTCGCTTCTGTGAAGAACGCATTGCTTATCTGGGACACATCATAACCAAAGCAGGTCTATGCACAGACCCAGATAAGATATCTGCGATATTAGATATCCCAGCACCTAAAAACTTACGACAAGTTCAATCGTTTCTCCAGACTTGTTCATGGTACCGACGCTTCGTGCCAAATTTTGCCAAAATTACGGAACCCTTAACTCGTCTGACGAAGAAAGATGCAGCGTGGGAGTGGGGGTTGCAGCAAGAGGAAGCTTTTCGTAATCTCAAATCTCGACTCACCAGTGCCCCTATCTTACGACAAGCCGACATCGACAAGCCATATACTATCAAAACATATGCTAGCGATTATGCGATCGGAGCTGTTTTGGTGCAGGGGGAGGGTGCTGATGAACACCCTGTAGAATACGCCAGTCGGCTATTGACTAAAGCGGAACGCAACTATTCTACTACTGAGCGAGAGGCATTGGCAGTTATATGGGCAGTATCCAAATTCAGAGGATACATAGAAGGATCATCGGTAGTAATTGCCACTGACCATCAGGCTCTAAAGTGGCTAATGTCAATTAAGTCTCCAACAGGACGTCTTGCCAGATGGGCATTACAACTCCAGCCGTATAATCTAATGATTAAGTACATACCAGGCAAAACTAATGTAATCGCTGACAATCTTTCAAGACCTACAACCAAGACAAATGAAGAGAATTATGAAGTAGGAGTAGTTTCAATAGACTTACCTCGTAGCTCAGGATCAGAAATAAGACAGGAACAGTTAAAAGATGATGAGTTGAAGAAGATAGTTGATGCCTTGGAGAAACCTATTCAAAATGAAGACGGTGTTTACTGGTCGAATAAAGGTTATATTATGAACTGCGGAATGCTGTACCGTTACGTTCCAGATAATGATAACCAGAACGCTCAACTAGTTATACCTCAGCATGAAAAGAAAACTATCCTTAAATACTACCATGATGAACCATCTGCAGGACATTACGGATATGACAAAACATTTCGCCGCATTGCTGCTAGATATTTTTGGAAGGGGATGCGAAAAGACATTGAGAACTATGTAAAAGACTGTATCAAGTGTCAGCGTTATAAACCAAGTAACCTGAAGCCAGCAGGGTTATTACAGACAACATCAATGTCTCAAAGATTTGAAACTTCATCTTTCGATTTGTTCGGACCTTTACCTCAGACTCACGACAATAAATCTTGGATATTTATTGTAGAAGACGTCGCCACACGATGGGTTGAGCTATTTGCCTTGGAGCAAGCAACAGCGGAAGCCTGCGCATCTGTTTTATTAAATGAAATATTTTTGCGCTATGGAGTCCCAAGAAGATTAATAAGTGACAATGGATCACAATTTGTTAGCGCGATAATGCAGAAACTTGCTTATTGTCTAGATATCCACCATGCTTTCACTCCTGTTTACCATCCAGAAACAAATCCAGTCGAAAGAAGAAATCGCGACTTAAAAACCCAACTAGGAATTTTGGTTGAACTTGACCACCGCTCTTGGGCTCAGCGAATTCCAAGTATAAGATATGCCATGAACACTGCATACTGCCTGAGCACGGGATATACTCCTGCATATCTAACATTTGGTAGAGAATTGAGGACATATGATGATGTTAAGCACGACATTCGACAAATAGCCTTATCTGAAAATTTCATTCCTGAAATAACCCCTAAACTCATTCTGTTAGCAGAAACATTTAAAAAGACAAGGGAAGTTCAAGAACAGAAGGAAGAGTCAAGAAAGAAGTCCGTGGACGAGCATCGCCGCGCCGCTCCTGCCTTTCAGCCCGGCGATCTCGTTATGGTGGCCTCAAACGTCCAGAGCAACGCAGCTCGCTATCACTCAGCGAAGCTGGCTCCACGTCGCGACGGGCCCTACATCATCCTGCGACAGCACGGGCCTTGCTCCTATGAAGTGGCCCTGCCTGAAGATCGTAACACTCCATTGGGTATTTATCATTCTTCAGCGCTGAGCCCCTATCAAGGCTCAGTTCTTAATACACCTAATCCAGAGAGACCTTTGCGCAGACGTGGCAGGCCACGGAAGCAGCAGCCAAGCCCAGAAGTAGCAACTGGTCTCCTCGTCGAGGCGTCTTCGGGACCAGAGGGGGAGCCTGTAACGCGACAACCACAGTAAGACCCGCCAGCGCCCGCGCAGGCCGGACGACCGTACGAGGTCCCCACTACTCGCCGCGCCCGCCGACCGTCGAGGACCGCGCGAATATAAATACCCCGCCGTAGTTGGCTTCGGCAGTCTGCGTTCGGCACGGAACGAGTGCTAACGGCTGCATCGACCTAGGTCGGTCGCCCCCGCCTCGCCCCTTGTCGAAAGTAGATCCGCGCCCTGTCGTGTATTGTTTGGTAATTGTGTTGGCTTTCGCTAGCGAACCGCACGATTATTGAATAGTGCACGGCGGGACGAGAGTAGGGTTTAGTGTAGTAGTTAGAAGCGTTTTTCGTTACTTTATTTTTCTTTTTTTCTTATTATAAATAAATCTTTGTAAAATTGTTATCGCGTGTTTTAGTCATCTCCATAAAACATAACCCCTACAATACGTATTTATTGCAAAATAACAATAATAAACCACAATTATAAATTAATTTCGTTTGAAACTAAACACGCGAAACGGCCACTCAAAACCATAAACTTTCATAATATTTTTTTAATCGAATGAACCAGTGTCGTACTTTGTATAGCATTTGTAGGATGGATTGATGTGTGCTTAGTCGAGTAGAAAGACGAAAATCGATATTAGTTCATGTGTTAAAAAGAAATCAGTAAATTGCTACAGCGTGCCGCGTCCGTACTAAATAAAGGGCCGCCAAGGGACCATGGTCCCTAATAGCGTTCAACCATGAGCTTGCATGCTAACATCAACCTTATTTAATTGTCATTAAGACTATCGGTTAACTTATTACGTTTTCATATCTCAATGCGCATGCTTTGATGATACCGCTAACAATAAATAGCAATCTGATATCAAGTTGTAGTAAAAATGTGAATTATTGTGTGTTACCTAAAACGCCTGGATGTACAGGTCTCTGCCACACCTTCGAGGGACCCAGGTCTACCTTACCTACAAGTCGGTTCACCTGCTAAAAATTGAACGAGGCTTTCCTCTCAAGGTTGGGAGGTCACACGGCAGTCGCTCTCGTAAAAGTCAAGAAACCATTTAAAAATAAAAGCGGACCCTGGGCTCTGGGAAATCGCTTAGAGGTTGATGATGTCAATAGTTAAACCGATCTCAAAAAAGAGGGTTATTTTTACTGTTCATTCGGTTAACCAACCATGGTTGAACAGGGTTCTACCAACAGTTTCAGAACCAAGTTAACCATATATAACAATAACAATATTCTGACGCAGGCTTTCTCGTGGTTGGGAGTTCAGGCGGCAGTGGCTCTTGTAAAAGTCAGCAAACCAGTCAAAAGTAATAAGTGGTCCCTCGGCTCCAACGCAACCGGGAAATCGCTAATTTGGTGAATGATGATGACTACATTAAACTCGTAATCTCAAGTAGATCATCATATCGAGGCTCACTGGAACGTCATAAACACTATTCTAGACTTTCGGTCAAACTACATTTTTTACATTATCTACTACATCGCGGTTGCAACAGAAGTATCAATTTATTGATGACTTCTACACTCACACATATGCTTTTATTGAATATAATTATTAAGCAAATATTGTTACTAGCAACTGAAAACAAACTGGCATAAGTAGGAAAACGAAAATTTCCAGAAAATTTCTTAAACTATTTTGAGGTTTAAAAATAGATAAGTACCTACAATATTTTACTCATCAAATACGTAACATGTTATCTTATTCGCGTACAGCGATGATATTATTACTTTTATTTTACTAGGATGAGGATGACAGCAGTCACCTAACGTCAAATTGGTAGTAGATAAGAAGTGGTCTTCTGAAATATACATTATATCCTTTGGGTTATTCAATCTAATAACGTTAAAGACACCTAGTCTTTAACGTTATTAGATTGAATAACTTCTAACTTACTCAAAAACCAAAAAACACGGTTGTACATGGCTTAGGGGGCAACTCGGAGCTAAAATATCTCATCCATGCCTGAGTTGACTACTTTAGAAATTTGATGTAGGCTTTTCGACCGAACTTCGTATTACAGTGTCCGAGATTACTTCCTTTACAATTTGAGGCAGTTAATTCGGGCAATGACAACAAACTAAAGATAGATTATTGGCTATATAGATTTATTAGCTTTTGTATACATGTAATTAAAAAATCAAAGAAAAAAAATCAATGGAAAAAATATAATTAAAAAGTAATGAAACAAAACCATTGCTACAAAATAATTACGTACCTACTTAAATCAAAAAACTTACAAAAATTTTACGCCTAATCTGTATTAATCCTTTGTTATGATCCATTAACTTTATTAACATAGACACAAGGCTATTTTGTCAATGCAATGACCTACTGTCATTGATATATACACACTAGATTAGCAATGGCCGCACCAAAATCAATGCCACCACAGATCTGACCACGGTCATATCTGAGGCGACTTCAGTTTAGTCGATGTCACACAGTTCTGTCACACGTCCGAACTGAACCGAGCGCGCTAAAATGGTGAAATGTGCAGTAAAATCTTGTGATTCTAAGTCCTACATGCACAAAAATTAAAAGGAATTAATTTTCACGAGTAACTATACTGTTTATACATTGATATTGACGCAAATACCGCTATAATCCAGTTTTAAAATTAATAATTATGATTGCCATTCAGTGTTACCACCAAAACATCGTTTTGGTTTACCCACATTATTGGGAGAATTAGGAATTATGTAAATTATAAAATAATATTTTCTTTTCTTACTCGGGGGACTTGAAGTAAACTCGCGAGTCCATAATCCATGTACCTTTAAATTTATATTGAGATCATAATTTAGGCTATTTATAAGTTGAACACAAATCAGTTTACAACAAGGTCTTATAGTAATGACCTTCACACACGTTAAATAATGTCAAAATACGATTACAAATAGCATCACGTTGTTGGGCTCTCTCGCAACAACAGGCTGCTACTGACTAGACCTAGAGTAGTTGACTTGTGCACCGTCTAACGCGAGCGCAGGCGCCTCGGATTGAGGTGAGTAGGGAGTTAAGGGGCCACCGCACGCGCGTATGGTGTATTGTCAGTAGGTATCGTAGGATATTATACTTGTATAAGAACATTAGGAAAAAGGTATTTGGAAGGGTT